>CM056391.1:35152906-35206752 GCA_029718625.1 Synaphobranchus kaupii | reverse complement strand
GTGTGCGTGTGTGTGTGAGAGAGAGAGAGCGAGAGAGAGAGAGAGATAACAGTAGTTTCAGCACAAAGAGCCAGATTCAATGTGTCTAGGAGTGGTAAGCCATAGACAGACTTAAAAGCTACTACTGATTTAAATGTGATTTGCTTGAACCTGTCCTGTCCAAAAACAAGAAAGCCTGACATTTCTTTAGAATCTCTACAGCTTTCGCTAACAGCACATAAATAAACAACTTTTGAAGTTATTAACAAAATATTTCCAATTGGTTTACATCTGATATGGCAGTCTGGGCATTGAGTTAAATGCAAGCCATTCCAGTCGTATTTTAAATAAGCCCTTGTGGACCTAATGTCAAGGTGCTGCTTTTTCGCACCATGCTGCCAACCGCTACAGGGCCAAGCCTGGACATAGACGGACTGGCGGCTGAATCAGGATTTTCCACAGCAGGCCGGAAACGACTTAAACTACATCGTTAAAATTGCACACACACGGTCGCTAAACACTGTGGCCTATTACATTATTCACCGTGAGAGAGCCACAGTGACAAATTTAACAGCCTCAGTCCCCCAACTCCCCCTCTCTTACATTGCAAAAAAAAAATTTTTAAAGGGACCCAGCGAAAATAGCTAAATAATTCTCTTTTCCACTCTGGGACCTCCAGGCCCAGTCTAAAATGTGTATCTCACGCAGAACAGAAAAATTACGAGCGAAGCCGTCATGCAAGTCACACCATAGTTCTGTCAGGGCAGGTGAAAAACAAGCTTAGGTCAGACCAACACTTACAATAGTATAAGCCAATAAATTTCTATTATTCGGTAATTAGTTCAGTAGCATTTCAGGTTGAAGCCTAAAACTCAGGCATGTGAGTCTGAACGAAATGGGGATGAGGTAATGGAATCGGCGGCGCGTTGCCCCACAGTGCTGCCAAATTATTCATTGCAAATTATTCATTAATTGCAATTATCAACGCATACGAAAATGAGATCGCTTTATCAAGGCATGACATTCCCTGGCAGTTTCCAGCGTGTCAACAGCGTTTTATCTAACGCGTACTGCAACGCGGCCACAGGTGCACCCACTATCAGGTAAAGCAACACTGGAATCACAAGGGCTCACCCGGGACATGAGCACACAAACTCATGCTGCACAGTGGCAGTGCTCAAACCACAAATCCAATCAGCTTCTACTTTATAAGCCCACACCATGCAGCTCGAAGCCACAGATGAAAAAGTGAGGTTTCATGAAACCGGTTGACCCACCGCAAGACGTGAACAATCATATTTTACTGTGGAGGGCCGAGTCTTTTGATTGATTAAAACATGCCACTGGTTGACAGGATGCCATGTAAAGAAAATAAATACATTGTGGTAAAATACTGCTGCGCTTACGCGCAACAACGCTGGAGGAATATTTCAGGGAAGGGGCCGAGCGTTGCTGCAATATAACAGTGAAGATGGTCGGGACCACTGCAAAATTAGAGTTCTTATGTAAAATTTTAAGGAAATTACAGAAAATATACATATTGCGACTGTTGCAAGAACGTATTGAGAACGTCCTGAGATGTGGTTATTAATAATAATAAGAACAAAACTTTTATTCATGTAGCCCCTTTTCTCAAACCCATGAAAGCATGGCAATGCAGATACATACATATACTGTACATACAAAGAGGGAAAAAAACGTATATAAATATAAATATACATACAAACACACAAAGGTAAATACAATAAAAATGATATGAGCAGCAGAGTAAAACCAATGGTGGGGGAGAGAGAGAGGGTGTAGTGTGAGAGAAGTCGCGTTAAAGCTGGGGTATGCAGGTTTTTGGCACGAGCAGAATCGGGGCAGAAGGACAAAGATTTTGAATGTATACAGCGGCGAAAACCCTTCCCCCGGCCCCTCCCCCAAGCACATGAATGCGCGCTGACCTGGTAACGATAGTAACAGAGAACTCGCATTGGCATCTTCACCCACCTGCGTGTCATCATGTCTCATTCTCAGGTAAGAGAAAAAATAAACTCAGCGGGATCTGACGTAATTAGATTATAAATGCAGGCACCCGGGCTAACTTGTGTGTGCCTTATCTGAGCCCATTCGTGGCTGCCTGGCTGTGTCGTTAGGTCCCTATCAGCTAACTATGCTAGCTAGCCTAGCTTTATTCACATAACGTTAGCTGCCTCCACCGATTTTGTGTAACGTTATGTGTGCACGGATGAATGTGAGGCATAATGTAAAGCGCGTTGGTGGCACAAGCCTAAGCTAGCTAGCTATTGATTGCTAGCTTGATAAAGTTAGCTACCTAGCTAAGAATACACAGCTGATAACACACATCCCTGTGAACGTTAGTTAGCTAGCTAGCTAGGATGATAGTGGCTACATCTCCATGACAGTAGCTACATGGCTAGCTATCTTAGCTAACATAGAACTAGCTATGTTTAGCAGTAACGTTGGCTAACTAGCTAACAAGCTAACGTTACGTTGGCTAACCTTACAGTTCGGGACAATAACAAATTCACAAAGAAATAACGTTAGACCAAGCAAGATAAATTACCTGCCCAGTAGAAATAGAGCGAGCTCTGCATCACTTTTCAGGTTTTTTAGGTCCCGTAGCTCTCTCTATCTTTGATATGCCCGTCCGATGTTGACTCTGGTTTTATTTCTAGCTCGATCAACTTATTTTCTCAATGTCTCCTTTTCTTCTTCATTTTTTCTTTTCTTTGTTACTTTAGTTGAATATGCTGTTGTTGGCAAAGCTGGTATAAGAAATTTCGGCTGCTGCTTCTCTGCCATGACTACGTTGCTGTGGCCAGTGAGTGAGCCTCTCTGGGACACGCGCCACAATTTTGATAGGCAGGTTAAGACCGCCTCCTGGCTGAGAGCTGCCCTGATTGGATGTTGGCTACAGGGAGCGCAGAAAAACTGAAGTCCCTGAAAATCTGTCCTGGGACAGCCACAGATATCAGATTTTTCCCAGAGCAGTTGATTTATTGCTAGCTGTCGGAATGTGAAGAGAATTTCACCAGATATTACCACAAATCGCATACCCCAGCTTTAAGTGCAAAGGTGTATTTTTAATTGACAATTGAATGAGAAAATAGCGGTACAGTCAGGGAGGAGTTGAAGTTTGGGGGCCTCGTGGCGTTAGAGGGGCCGTCACTCACTTGTCGCGGGAGAACTCCCAGCGGGGGTCCCTGTGGGAGGTCGTACTCGGGGATGGCCTCTTCCTGGGTGCTGGATCGGCGGGTGGTAATGCGCACCAGCGGGGTGCTCGAGTTCATGGACGAGCTGGAGTCAGACGACACCTGCGGGGACCAGGGAGACACGGCTGATCACCTCGAACCGGACCGCTCGTTCTGACCGCTAACATGCGTGTGAGGGCTGGAGGTTTCACGTGCGCTCAAACATTCATATTCTAATACGTCTCATAATTCCAGTGAAGCCGTGTATTACGCTAAGTAAGCATGCCATTTTCAATGTTTAAATTGCGATTTTACAATCCGAGTTATGGCAAAGACATGTAAAGCTAAATTCCACAGGACACAGAATATGGATTAATGTAAAGTGGGAAGCTAAAAGAGCCCTTTTTTTCTTTCTCTTCTTCGATGGAGGGATACGCCGCCGGTTTCTCTGTTGTTGGGTTGGGTTCTGTCCTTACCTTCATGGGGGTATCTGCCACACCCTTGTACCCTCACTCTTTTTTACACCTTTCAGGTGTGTCTTTTTTCTCTCCAAAGCAAAGTATTAATCACAGATTGATCATGCAAGCGGTATGTTCATACATGCTTTACGGACCACTGCAGGTTAGCAAACCATTCCAGAGACTATATTACACCTTACAGCCTACTTTCACCGTGATCGCCCAGTTCAAAGTGACCTATCAGACAGCTTAATTTTATCTGACCGCTCAGTCCAAGGAATCCTGTCAGAACAGGTATGGGACCAATTTATGAAATCTTAATTTTGGTATAACTCCCTTTTATTGGATTCAAAATATATTTACTAATACTTAGAGATGTACATATATAAGTATTTAAGTACAAGTATTTAAAGTTATCGGAGAGTCCGTTGGCATGCACCACTGCTGAAGTGCTTTCAGTGCAGGTGCACATCAAGCGATTCCAATCTTCTACGGACTGAATGATCCTCAATCTTCTACGGACTGAATGCTCCTAAATCTTCTATGCCCTGAATGATCCTCAGTCTTCTCCGGCCTGAATGATCCTCAATCTTCTTCTCCGTTGAACGGAAAAATTACGGGGTTAAGCCCTTCTGTACTAAGATCTCAACCCCATCCAGCCAGCCCTGTGAATGTCTGCGTTTGTTTGCGTGTGTGTGTGTGCGCGTGTGTGTTTGTGTGTGTGTGTGTGTGTGTGTGTGTGTGTGTGTGTGTGTGTTTGTGTGTATGTGTGTGTGTGTGTGTGTGTGTGTACGTATTTATGTATAAGGTTTTTGGAACTCTTTATCTACTTTCTGTTACCTGGCGGCGCAGATGGATCTGCTTGCTGAGTTTGTGCACGGCCGGCTGGCTGCTGAAGTCAGGCTTCTTAGCCGTGGTCCTCATGCGGCACACAACCACGATCACCACCATGCAGGCGATGAGGAAAACTCCGATGCAGTAGATGGCGATCTCCACGTAGTCCGGCGGCATCAAGGTGGGCCCATCTGTAGGGCCGTCTGAGGTTTCAGGGGTGGATGCAAGGGGTCAGGGAAAAGAACCCCCTCCCAAAAAAGTATTCCAAACAGACTGACAGACAGATACAATGACTCACACGCACGCACGCACGCACACACACACACACACACACACACACACACACACACACACACACACACACACACACACACACACACACACACACACACACAAACAAACACGCACACACACACATACACACACACTCACACACACACACAGCATGCTCAGGACTGGAGAGGAAGGGTAAACACTGTTGGTACAAAAAGCTTAATCAAGCATAGAAGCACTCTGTATGTGGGAGCTGTTTTCAACTGCCACTTCACTCTGTGTCCTTCTCCAGCCAGACACACACACACACACACACACACACAGCCAACTTTCCATGGGAAGTTTTGCTTGTGACAAAGCACATAGCCCTCACACACAAACACACGCACATACACTTACACACACATGCTCACACACTTACACAGGCACCCACACACAAATGCAAGGGCTGTGAGCACAACCCTATAGCTCACTGCAACAAACACACAGACTGCATAAGCGGTCACTCACAGGCGAATAGGAGTTAAATAAACAGCCCTGATAACTGTGAAAGCCAAGCTAAAGTGAGTGCCAGGACAGAGTCAAAGGCTTTTCTTTCATTTTTAAGAAAGAAAAGAGGACAGTTATCTGGGAGAGGGCAAGGATGACAGCCATTCTTCTGAGAGCCGGAAGAATGATGTCACCTCTGACAGCATGGAATGACACCATGCTGCGGTTAAAGACAGACAGACAGACAGACATGCTGGTTTAAGGCATGCATTCAGAGGACACACAACCAAGATGTTAAGTACCAACAGGCTTCCCTTGAAGAAGGAGAAAGACTGAAAAGAGAGAGAGAGTTTCCAGCATCTCAAACTTGAAATCACTTGAACCTTTCAGAATAATACTACTTAAATTTACAATAATGTTAGAAAATATAGCGTCAAAATCTGGGGTGTAGATTTCAATCGCCCCGAGCCAAACGAAAGCGAGCCATTAAAACCCGTCCTCTTCAAACTGATAAAGAAAACCACAATCTCGAGTCTTGAGCTAAAGGTGCAAGTGTCTTTCCTACTCAAAAAACCAGATGCTCTCTCCCTCCCTAAATCGTCACGGAGACGGAAATTTAAGATGGGAAAATGACACCACAAACAGGAAAAAAAAACGTAGCAGTATATACGGATATATACCTGGAACCACCGTTAACCAAGCAGTGTGATAGGAGATCCCAATAGAATTACCCGCCAAGCAGGTGTATTCCCCAGCATCCCTCGTAAGTTACATTGGGCAAGTAGAGAACTTCAATCTCCTTATCTGTAGTGTTAACACCTGCGGTCTGGGGGAGGACAGGCAGGGAAAGAGAGAGGAAGAGAATGGATGGAGAGGAGAAAAGAGGGGAAAAAGATTGGAGAATGAGCAAAGGAGGGACAGATGAGGGGGAGAAGGATATGGAAGAAGGTGGAAGAAGGACCCAAGAATAGAGGGAATAGGTTTGGGGGATTGAAGAAAGGGAAGGAGGTATAAAGGGAGGAGGGGATGGAGGGAGGAGAGAAAGAGGAAACAAGCAGGATAATGAGACCCACAAAACCAGAGGAGGAGAGCTGGGGGTGACGTCCACCATCGAAGGGGGGGGGGGGGGGGGGGGGGGGGGGTGTGCGATCCCATCTAGAGAGAGTTTAGATGGGAGTTGGGGGAAATTGGGGGTGAGGGGCCCCCAAAAAACACACACATACACACCCCCCATAATAACAGTCCCAGGCCAACCAGATAAACGACAACAGGGGTAAAAACACACGGAAACACTGCCAGGACCCGACACCAAACCAACAGAGCCCCGCCAAAATCCATATCACACCTCCTCATGCACACAGAGCCACCGAGGGAAAGACTGCATGGAACACGCCCCTGCTGCGGGGCCCCGCCCCCAAACTGCCACGCCCTTCACAGCTGATGGAACACAGAACTGGGGAGCACTGGGAGGAATGGCAGACAGACAAACAGACAGACAGACTGGACACAGACACAATGGTGGGGAGTTGAGGTTACCAAGAGGTCCAGAATACAACAAGACAGACAGACAGACACAGAGCAGGGACATCCTCCATAAAGGAAGGGTGGACAAGTGAAACATGAAAGTTGGGTAACTGTGGAGAGGAGTGGTGGGGGCGGGGACCACAGGGGTTGCACTGGAAGGGCAGGCGATGGGGGGGGGGGGGTCAGGCGGGCCTCAGGGTGTTTCCATGGCAACTGTCAGTACACCAGTGGAATGCTGGAAGTGACAGGGAGAGCAGACGCAGGTCCGGGAACCAGAACCACCACACCAAATCCAACCCAGAACCCCCAGCCAGTGACCGAACCCGAAGAAGGAGGGGGGGGGGGGGCCCGCAGGTCGGAGGGGGTGCTGCTCTTTACCTGTTCACGGTCAGCCACCCGGAGTGGCTCGCCTCCCCCAATATAATTGGAGGACTTTACAAATATACTCCCCAGCGTCCTCCCGTGTGACATTGCGTAGGGTGAGGATCTCCACGTCAGAGCTGTTTATGCCCGACCGCTGGAGACCAGAGGGGGGAAACACTGTGGTTACAATCAGCCTTTTCCACACAATAACCTCTATAGAGAAGAGGGAGGGAGAGGGGAGCGACCACCACCAAATGGACAAAAATATGTGGCAAAAAAAGACAAAATGAAAATACAATGTCAAAAAATAGTCTTGAACTTAAAATTTTGGGGAGAAAGAAAGGGTAAAAGTAGATAGGTTGCATAGATATTTAATGTAAATGATCATTAAGTGGAAGGTGTACACAATGTTGAATTCTCTCAAGACAGGTAAGTGAGACAAAAAAAAAATCTTAATTGGGACTAAAACAACTCCAGGTCCAGCCAAGATCGATTGGGATCAATCAAGATCATGACATTGACCGATGGTATGGAAACAAAAAGCATTCTCTGAGGAAAATAACTGTGATCAAACCAAAGCAAACCAATAGAATCTCCTGCCTGACTCAAAGCTGTGTCACAGTCACACTGTGATTGGCTGTAGGTTTCACATTAATTTTCACGTTTCAGATATTTTCCAGAGCGACATACACAGCTTTCAACATTTAACTATAATCCATTTACACAACTGGATATATTTTTAAGCAATTCAAGTTAAGTATTTGCTCAAGGGTACAACGGCAGTGCCTGACCTGGGAATCAAACCTGCAACCTCAGAGTTTCAAGCCCAGTTGTAACCATTATACTACACTGTCGGCCCAGATGCAGTGACGGTATGACACTACCACTCCAGACAATGCAGTCACAGCTTGGCTCAGGTCTCAGGCTGTGTTATAGACATGGTGTTTGGCTGCAGAATGGAGAGAAGTTTGTAGTTGCTGGATTTGGAGGGGGGGTTACCGAGGGGGGGGGGCATACCTTCAGAACGCGGACGTAGGGAAGTCCGTCTGGCCCGTAGCGGCTACCGTTTTTCTGGATGTGCTGGAGCCACCTGGATGTGGGGCTGGGCGTCGCTGTAGACCTTGCAGACGAAACGTGCATCCTCCCCCCACGCGGACCGTGGTGTTAGCGGGCAGCCCCGCCTGGAGAATGGGCCGGTGAGGTGACCGCTCTGGAAAACAAAATGGGGGAGTGGCCGTTAACATTTTTTACCATAGGAATGTCATGCAGACACAGACATAAAAGCAGTCCCAGGGCAACCACATGAATGAAACAGGGCAGACACAGAATGATTCATTTAATTAATGTTAAACATAAGTAATTTTCCACTATTCAATGTACTACACCTGCTGTTGCTGTTGGCATAGTAACAGTGCTGTAGTAACAGTACCACATCACTGTTACTATGCCAACAATAAAGCCTCATCCAGGTCTCAGACCTGCAACCTTCAGGTCCTGATCATTATACATAGCTCCTCCCTCCTCCCTGCCACCCAATGAGTAATGTCCATAGGATGTGTGGACATTACTCATTGGATAATGAGCAATGTCCACAGAATCTGCCTCACATCTCTACCATTTAATCGCATTTGAAACTGTAGTGGACACAGGAGTTTCTGGGAGCACCTGACTGTTTGGGACAGCAGCTGCAGTGTCAGCATTTTTTGATGTGTTGTCATAGAAAAACATTTTTCCAAATAAAGAAAGAACAGAACAGTTTGTCTCTCTGTCGGTGCTGTGGCAGAAGCAGAGTGTATGTTGGATAATGACTTAGAGAGCAGACCTGCACAATATCCCACACCTCCAGCCAATTAGACTGTGATTACTTCCCTCACAAAGCACACAAGCTGCTCAGCCCGCTCTCAATAAGAAAACCCATCTGCAGAGCCAGTAGAGTGCTTTTCCTATAAAAAAACTCCACTGCAACATTTTTTCCTTTCTCTTTTTTTTCCTTTTCCTATAATTCATACTCCGACAGCAATAAATGTGTGCGGTTTGATTTAAAGTTAATAAAACAAGCGTGTTTTAATTAAAAGAACCATCCTGTACTTTACCACCCTTCAGGCCCCCTCCACCCACACAACCCCCCCCTCCTCCACCCACCCCAAAAAACCACCCCAACCAAAGTTCACCACATTCTTTTTCCAGCAAACATTTTGTCCGCAAATCCAAACAAAGCAGGGACAATACACTCTTTCACATGCTGGCTGTCTCCATAACAATCACCATCCCACCCACCCCCTCCCCAATTGTGTGATGTCACTCTGCCTCCCCAACATCAGACTCAGGGGTCTACGGCGGGGGGAGATGGGAGGAGCAAAAAGAAGATAAGAAAGGGCGAGAGAGGGAGAGGGAGGGAGAGATGTGTGAGGGGGTGGGAAAATAATGGGAAGAATAGAGAGAACGTGACAGATGGAGAGTGAAAAGAAAGAGAAGAAGGAAAAAAAAGAGGGTAAATGAAAGGCCCAGGAGTTTGCTCCCTTTGGTTTGGTGGCTGATTTTATGTGTCTCTTCATCTCTGTGTCTGTCTGTTTGTCTGTCTGTCTGCCTATCAAACGGCTGTTCTCTACATCGAATTTAAACCTTCATTCATACCCAAATTCAAATATACTTTACTGGGGTGACCACACATCAGCAAAATATAGCTAAAGCAAGCATTCAATATGTTCAGCACACATGCACGCGCGCGCACACACACACACACACACACACACACACACAAACATGCACACAATACACACTCACTACACACACACACACAGATAAAACACACTTATAGCACAACGGACAAAAAGCATTCCCATCTGTACCCTTCTATATAAGGTGAAGATGCCTGTATTTGTCAGTTCCTGGGTACACTAAGAGGGCACTGAAAGTTCACCTCATCATCAGAAACAAAAACACCATTAAAACAAAATGAATCCACCTAATAGCTTCTGTGACCACTAAAGGCAACTCAAGGAGACTGATGCCAACGGAGTGTGCAACCACATCCGAGAGACAGAGAAGTATAAGCATGTCTGTGTGTGTGTTTGTGTCTAGCAGTGTAAGTGTGTGTGTTTGTGTCTAGCAGTGTAAGTGTGTGTGTTTGTGTCTAGCAGTGTAAGTGTGTGTGTGTTTGTGTCTAGCAGTGTAAGTGTGCGTGTTTGTGTCTAGCAGTGTAAGTGTGCGTGTTTGTGTCTAGCAGTGTAAGTGTGCATGTTTGTGTCTAGCAGTGTAAGTGTGTGTGTTTGTGTCTAGCAGTGTAAAGTCTCTTTTTTTTTTTTTTTTTTAAACACCACATGAAAGAGGCCCTGGGCAATCAGGCAGAACTCTGAGTGTACAGAGCCAAAGATACAGGCCAGGCCACCGGTTCACCACTGACCCCCTCAAACACACACACACACACACACACACTGACCCAGTAGAGCACGGTAAAACATTTAGATGTTTCACTATTTCAAAATCAAAGGGAGAGTCATTTGTGGGTTACTGTGACCAGGATCCATTCATCCATCTCAAATCACAATCAATCTGTCAATGAAGTCATTAGTAAGGTATTTGCGTCTGTCTGGCGAGGAGACGGACAGACGTACGGTCCGTGGTGTCCAAGCGGGACCGGTGGACTCTGGGTGACCTGGCAGCCTGGCACTGCCTGTCCCAGTGGTCAGGGCCAGAGGACAAGGTTTAGGGAGGCATCTGCATGGCATGGCCTGGTTGTGAGGAAACGGGAATATTGGGGTAGGGGGCAGATTGGGTCTAAATGGAGGAGAGGAAGAGCAGAGGAAGAGGCCGAACAGGTCCGGGGGGGCGAACGTGGGCACCGCTGCCTTCCATCTACCAGCTACCCCTCGCGCCCCACTCCCTAGCCCTGACCCACTTTTTAATCCCATCAAAAATACACTTTATTTGGCACGATGTACTTGCGGGTATTTCCACAGCTTTAGAGAAACAAACATCAACAGTGTTTGACTGAAGGTACATACGCAATCAAAACAATTTTACACTATAACACTTCAAATATGGATGTCTCCCTTTCTCTCTCTCTCTGTTTCTCTCGCCCCCTGTCTCACTCTCTGAAATAGAACAAATAAAACAGAGGGAGTGGGAGCTGGAGGGAGGGAGAGAGTGGAGTCACACAGAATAAGGGGTTTACAGCTCTGCAATAAAAACAGAGAACAAAAAAGAGCTAAAGAGTTTGAAAGAGAGCTTTAGTTAATCCCAGAGCAGGACTCTGACTGGGGGAGAGGCCAAAATGTGCAAATGTATGTGGACGTCAGATTTTGGGGGGGGGGGGGGGGGTGAACCATCTGGGTAAACACCCAGAGAACCCAATTCCACAGGATCCCACAGGCAGAACCTGACCCACCACCCCCACAACAGCCCCCCAACCTCCATCGCCATGGAGATCCAGACTAAACGAAAATTGACTTTTTCAAGGCCAGCAAGGTCGGCGAGAGGGAGGGGATTTATGTTTCTCACATTCCCGCCATTGTATCCCGCCGAGGCCTGGCAACTTCGCGAGCGCTCTCCCAGCATCCTTTCTCCACCCTGAAGCCTACATATCCCAGCATCCTTTCTCCACCCTGAAGCCTACATATGCCAGCATCCTTTCTCCACCCTGAAACCTACATATCCCAGCATCCTTTCTCCACCCTGAAGCCTACAGGTGGGCCGCTCGCCGTCATCTGTGTTTAAGACAGGCCTGTGTGACGGGACGATCCAGCTATGCGCTGCCCAAGAATACCCCTGGGGGGTGCTACCAAAGCACCCCCTGCTTCTTCGCTTCTATCCCAAGCACCCCAAAGTCACAGGCCCAGAAACATTCACTGGCGACGTTCCCAACCACAGTTCTGTACCTCAAAAGTCACTTCACCTTGGTTCCAACAACATGGACAGGACCTGTGCCTAGCACCCAGTATCTGTGCACTCACTCCTCACACTGAAATCTGATTAGAATGTAACGCATGTCACCATTTGTCACACTATGAGCATGTAGTGTATCACCAGGACTCATGAATCACTGTCCAAATCTTGTCCCCCAACCAGGCTTCTGTCGTTCATTAGCTCATAGTGAACTCAGCAGGTTCTGTGTGTTTGCCTTGCAAGGGGGGTTGGTTTACTCAGAGTGTATCTATGCTGCACTGGAAGAGAATTAAATGGGGGAAATGCTACTCATGTGGGGGAGGGGGAGAGGGGGGTTGCTATCAATCTGCTGACTTCTGTACCTACTCACCAAGCTGATGCACACAGGTACACAGTCAGTTACCACACACACACACACACACACACACACACACACACACACACACACACACACACACACACACACACACACACACACACACACACACACACACACACACACACACACACACACACACACACACACACACACACACACACACACACACACACACACACCACACACAGACTTGAATACACACAGTATCCGGCTCTGACGCACACTCTGTAAGCTGTTACAAAGGGCAGCGTTAACTGAGCGTCAAATGAGTAATGTTTAGACCATATTAAAAGCGTCACCTCCGGGTGTCACGGCTGTAATTATAGTAACCTGTAAATGTGTTTTCTTTGTCCCCTACTGAGAATTCTGTCATGGCGGATAGAGGAAAGGAGGGTGGGCAGACGCTTGCATAAAAACACCTCGCAAAGATCCTCCGACCCAATTCAAGCTGAGGCCACGTGATGAACAGACACCTGACTGCACAGACACACACACCTGGACGTCTCCACCTGCACACGGAGATATGCGTGCATGTCTGTCTGTCTGTCCATGCTGACTCTCCTGAATATAATGCCTAGATATGGCAGAGAGGTTCCATCGGCTGACTCACCTACTACATCCAGAGTGTAGGTGTGGTTGATGGCTCCATACTGGTTCTCCACCAGGCAGGTGTAGTTTCCCTTATCTGATGGCACCACACTCTCCATGATGAGGGTCCAGTGTTGGTGTCGTACCTGCAAGCAGATGAAAGATGAGAACTGAGAGCATCACACACACACACACACACACACACACACACACACACACACACACACACACACACACACACACACACACACACACACACAGCCCTGACCCACTGATGACAGACTCCAGACATTTGGATAACAGCAGAACTCGAAGCAACACAACTGCCCCCAGTAAAACAAACAGCTGGTTTGGGACTTTGTCAACCCTAATCTTTGCGGCGCCCCCTTTTGTTTTTAATCAGTGGATGTTTAGTTCAGCTGCCGGGGCTCTGTCAGACTGGAATAAAGACGGGAATCCCGGGTACGAGACAGCAGAGAGAAGAAAGGAGAGAAGAAGGGAGGAGAGCAGAGCAGAGGAGAGGAGAGGGAGGCAGGGGTGGACCCACGCTGACTGTAGATCCCGCTGTGAGGTCTGTTAGATCCCTGCGCTCTCTCCGTCACATTACAGGGAAAACAACCTCAAGCGTGTGGAGACTGACCCCAAACACACCGCCCGCCCCCACCCCAGGAATCCTGGTCTCGCGGTCCCCGGCCGAACTCCCAAAAGCACCGCGCACGCACTGGAAGGGCATCAACTGATTCAAGATTTTTTAAACCTTGAGCATGAAGCGTTTCAGTTGAATAGTCCATTTTGTTTCTTTTCTTTGTGTCACTTTTTCTCACATGTATCCACCCGCTACAGTATATATACACACATCTAGCTATACATGCATATATACAGTATGTCCAACATGCCACTGGAAAACTCCACCTCCAGTTCCCCAGCCCATAAACCAAACAGCACATCATAAACTACTGGGAAAGTGTTGGCGTTAGCACTGTTTCTGAGAGAAGGAGAGAGTGGCCCCTGGTGAGTTAGCCACCCCCAGCCTGGTTACAGGGCCACTCCCACCCCATTAGTGGCCACTCACGCTTGGTCAGTGGCCACTCCCACCCTGAGAGACAAATGATGGACTGATGTATAGACCTATGAACCTAAATCCATTAAGCACTGCACAGTGCTACAGTAAAATAAAGACAAAAACACCACGTATGTGGAAATTATTAATAGGTTTGTGTAACTTAACAAGAAAGGTTATCAGGATTTGTTCCTAGGATCCATTAACCATTGTTTATTTAATCATTCTAGACCATTTTCTATTGACTGAGTCTTATCTTTAACTAAGAAATAGTTACAGGACCACCTAAAAGCAGGATTGTGTGTCCTTTTGGTTTTTGACAATGCTGCTTTGAGTTTTACAAAACGGGGTCCATCCAGCCGCCCACAGACAGGAACGCAAAAAGCACTGAACCTTCAGCAAGAAGAAAACATCACTGGACCTAAATCAAAACGCAGCGTCACAGAGATGGAATTCAAGCTCTTCAGGAGAACTGCCTCTCGGAATAAATTTACCACCGACAGCGAATAAAATATTATTGAGATATTCTGGATTTCCATGACCCTTACCTTCAGCTATTCCAATAAAAATCACATCGCACCTCGCCTGTTGCAGACAACATTGAGGGAAGTCACACAGACTTAGTGAGAATGTGTTCTATCATTTTCACAATGATCTCTTTCCATTTTTATTCATCTCTTTCTGAATCTCTCTGCATGGTAACTTCTGTCGGCTCTACAGGTCGACGGACACCTTTGGCCTGTCTCTCAAAGTTCGCCTCTCCAGTTTACAGTTTTTTCATTTCGTGCAGAAAGAGGAACAAACAGGACTGGTGTACAGGTCGCTGGAGCACGGGTCCCACGTTAAACTTTAACTGCTCACACTCGGAAGCCCTTTGAGAACACTACATTCCATTCTACGGTGTGCTACTGTTTTAGCGACGCGGTAAACATCAGCGGCATACGCTGGCAGAACAGCAACGTACCTTTCCATAATGCCCCTGTCACACTGTGCATTCTTTAAGGTTTATGACTTAGAGCTCTGTGGCTAACCTCTTGATTTACTTGAGTTTGGATGCAACTTTCCATATTTCCCAATGCGTAAATATCTGGCGAGAAATTTAAATGTAATATTTTGCCAAGCTTCTGTGACTCATCCCCTCCCAAAAAAAAATTAAAATAGCTTTTTGCCGTTTCTGTTTATGTATTCTTTCCTCTCTCATATAATGTACATTTTTCTGCATGTTGTGGTTTCGTCAGGAAACGGAGGGCGCAGGAGAGCGTGTCCAACCCTTCAGACGGATGGGGGCGTCTGAAGGGTTGGACACGCCCCCCCCCCCCCCCCCCCCCCCCCCCGTTTCCCAGCTCCCCACTCCCACCAGGGCATTGAGCTATCGAGGAGGAGAGATGGCTGTCAGCAAAATGAATCCTGTGAGATTCACTGCAGGGCGCCTATTGTCTGCATAAGTCAGCAAATACTACCAAAGGCAACAAAAGGAAAGAGTGACAATAATTCATGAACCCAAATAACGTAAAGGAAATATCATGTTACTTTGAGATCACCAATTTAGTCCATTCAGTTCAACCTCTGGTGTTGCTCTGATGCTATATCATTTATATATCTATATCATTTATCAGTTATTTGTAGGGTATCGTTACTTTTGAGTATCACTGCTTTTCTCTCGCAACTTCGATGGAGAATGTGCGTTTTGTTACAACTAAGATATGTTTGTCTAACATAGAAAAGAAAGGGCCGTAAAGAATAACTGTTACAATTAGGAATCTGCAGGTGCAACTACAAATATGCTCAAAGCTCTCTTGGTTCAGGCAGTCATGCCAAAAAACTCAATTTCCCATGAGTCCCTAGGCTGACATTCATTACCTTGTAGCCCCCCATGCGCTCCTCCTGTCGGAAGGGTCTGCTGTTCTTCAGCCAGCGCATTTTGGGTCGAGGGTTCCCCCCTGCCGCACATCGAAACTTCACAGTGTTGGCAGCGGGCACCGCGTGAAGCCTCTTCTCCATCTTCTCTGGCATCGTCCAATACGGCGCCCCCTACAGGACGAGAGGTGGGATTACAATTGCCACTCCGTCATTCATCATCAGATCACAATTTTGCTTTCTCTCCCCTTGTTTGAATTCTGTAGCTTGTGCGCCTGGTTACAATTGAGATCACCGATGGCGAGAATGAAAACTCTCGCCTACAGGAACTTCAGCTCCACACACATTTAAACACATTTAAACCTCCAGACAGAGTTAAATCTTAACTAGCTCACACTAATTGAGATACACAATAGTCTTTAAAGCCTTGTCAGACAGACCCCACACATTCACCTGCCCCCACCCCTTCCACTCCCCACCCACCACTGTCTACGTCTCCGTGCTCACCCCAACCTGATCGTCATGGCAACATTCCAAAAATAACACCACAAACCAGGCAACTACCACAGAGAAGCCATACAGATTAGAGAAAGAGACAGTGCGGGGCTGGGGATGGGGGTTGTACAACGACACCACCCGAAAGAGGGAAACTCACTTCAACCATTTCTTTTATCTTAAAACTGAAAACACTCGCGCTTTTTGTTATCGGAGGGAAAATGGGGCCTTCAAGCTGGCCGGGGGGAAACAGGCCGGCGTGACCGCGGGGGCAAATGAAAAATCGTTATTCACACTCTGGAGGAGAGCCTCGGCACACTAACGGTCTGCTAAACACAAACCCGCCGCTCACCGTGAAAGGGGGGAGACTTAAACAAAAACATATTTGGTTTCTTCGCAATAACTCTTTGCCGCTTCTTACGGGAGAACTTTCAAAACCGCTGCCAAGAAGGTAACCAGACCACCACATCCACTTCAATTTAATTTCATTCCGTCTAAGTTTCTTATTTATTCTACGTTGTTTTTTTTCTTTTTCATTAGCGAAATACCTTCTGCTCTGACTCTGTTGTCTTATCTCTGGACGGAGAACAGGGCCCGCGTTTATCGACCTGATTTATTTGTTTTCTGCATGGTAAAGAGAAAACGGCTGAGAGGACTGATCTGCTTTTTGAAAGGTCGTCCCCGTCAACTTACAGACACCCCCCCTCCCCTCCCCCTTTCTCCCTCATCTCCAGGCGGCTGCCCCCTCCCAAAACCAGCCTGGCCTCCCATACCTCCTGTGTTATCTAACTCCATTAACTTCAATCAGCTCAATTCGGTTCAGTTCAGTCCAATCCAGTCTGGCGTAATGCAATTCAATTATATAATTTAATTTAATTCCAATTCATCAGCAGACAAGACGGACAGGACAAAGAATTAGCATTTTGGACGGCGAACGTATAAACTACAACAAAACAAAATACTTAAGACAGTTCTCTTTGTGTCCTGTGTCACCTCCTCTCAGTATCTTTTCCAGTTTTCTGTATTTGCATACTGCATTCTGACTAACAAAACATAAACATTTAACATAGACGTGCAGTACAGTATCACAATATAAAACCACAAAAGGGAAAGAGTAATTACTATATACATATCAATATATAATGGTATGGCATTATAAAATATATATTTAATTATAAATTCAAAGGAATACTCTTTTCCCCTCTCTCTCAGTCTCTCCCCTCTTGTCTTTACTCTCTCTCAAATGAGGTCCCAGAGTCCCCCCCACCCCCCCCCCCTCCCCAAAATAAATCTTTACACCTGTGAGAATGACAGCCTTACTGCTCTAGCAGATGGGGGCGGGACAGAGGGGGAGTAGTAGTGCCGCTGGTGTCAATCACTACCAAGTCACGCATCAACACCTCCCCAACTCTCCCAGAGAGAGATGTGCATGTTTGTGCCTTTTTGATAAAGTTTTCTGTCATTGGAAAAAGGAAATACACTCAAATATGTTGCCTGGCCAAAAAAAATGTCGCCGTTGCACCAGTCATGCATAGTGCCCACTGTACAAGCCTCTGGAGGCAGTGTTATGATCTGGGGTTGCTTCAATTGGTCAGGTCTAGGCTCAGCAACATTATGCAGCAATAAAATGAAGTCAGCTGAGTACCTGAATGTACTGAATGACCAGGTTATCCCATCAATGGGCATATTCCAGGGAGGAATCATTTTCACACATGAATTGGCCACCAGAGTCCTGACCTTAACCCCACTGAAAGTCTTTGGGATGTGCTGGAGAAGACTTTACGGAGTGGTTCGACTCTCCCGTCGCTAATACAAGATCTCGGCCAATAATGAATACAACTCTGGACAGAAATAAATGTGACGTTGCATAAGGTTGTCGAAACAATGCCACGACGAATGCGCGCCGTAATCAAAGCTAAAGGCGGTCCAACGAAATATTAGAGTGTACGACTTTTTTTTTTGGCCAGGCAGTGTATTCGTCTGTTCAAACACTATATTGTGCAACATTCTTTGGAAATGTGAATGTTTGTTTGCCATGCCAGTTCAGAAAAGCAATACTGAACTGCACAGAGAAAAAAAACAGCCAAGCGCAGAACAGCGTCTTCATTCGAACCCTGAGTCATGCACTGTTCTCCTTTCACCTCCGCTCATCTTCTTTTGTTGCACCTCCTCCTCTGTTCATTCATCTCTCCCTTCAACCACACCAATCACGTACCGTCCACGCTGCTTTGTGACAGATCTGCGGCCGGCAGCCGCGACCGGACAGCGCGCGCATACCTCCATAATCAGGGAGTAAACAGGCGGCTTCCTCCCAGCGCAGAATCACGCCAATTACTTTCATTCCCCGTCCCAGATCAACCGGGGGAGATGAAAAGGCAGGCGTGTCCCTTTGTTTTATTTTAAAACTTTGACCGAGCTGACCTTCGACCTGAGCTGGGCAGCTGCAGCCAGGGAGACTGATACACAGAACCTCATTTCCCAGGGAACCTGTCTGGAGGAGATGGACATCAAAGCCGCCCACCCACCTGATGATACGGACATGCCCCCATTCCCCCTGTTCCTTAACTGACCCTACAACCTGCCAATTTCACCCTCTTTTTCATTCCAAATTGCCTTTGCCTTTTTTCTCTAAATTCTAACAGTGCTCTACCGAGCTCTTATTCAGTTCTACATATAGTCCATTACATTATGCACACACGTACATATATTAATTGTAAATCATACGTATATTAATTAGCATCCTAGCATCCACAGTCTAGAACAGGGCTGCCCAACCCTCTTCCTGGAGATCTACCGTCCTGTAGGTTTTCACTGCAACCCTAACAAAGCACACCTCACTCAATAGCTAGAGAGCTTGTTGAGCTGCTCATCAGCAGAATCAGGTGTGCCAAATTAGGGATGATATGAAAACCTACAGGATGGTAGATCTCCAGGAACAGGGTTGGGCAGCCCTGGTCTAGAATGTTCCTCTGCCTAAAAAGGATACTCGCCTATTCGGAAATCAGACATTCCCCTCTCCTAAAAAGGGACATTCCCTATCCCCAAATGGGACATGACCTTATCCTGAAGCAGGACGCCCCTCTTTTAAGGCCTAATCACTCAGCGATGGTTAGCCACCCAACCCCAAGATTGGTTAGTGTTTCAACCCCATGATTCTTCTCACACAGCAGTTTTACCCACGATGCCCCGCAGGTGAGCTGTTTGGTAGATGGATGCTGTGGCAGACCGGGTTTCAGATTAACGGCTGATAAAACGGGAATCACATTCACATTCCCGCTCGGAGCACGTGTGCGGTCATCTCAGCCTGCCTCCGCCTCATCCACTGTGGGAACAGCTCTGTTCCACATTAAAAGTCAGCACCCAGGCACATGTTTACAGGAACAAAATCAGGAGGAATTTCCCCAACAAGGCATGAAAAAGTGTGTGTAGGCGTGTGGGGATGGGTGTTTGGCCTTGTTCTCCAAACTCACAACGACCTGCCAAAAACCTGCTGATCATCTCTAAGCGAAAGGGTGATGTCGCCTCCAATAAACTGCACATTTTTCCAAAGAGAAGCTCTATTCAATAATTTATTTATTTAAGCTTTAAAAAAATAAGAATTTTTCCGTTGTTTTAGCTCTTTCTGAAAACGATATGACCGCGTTCCAGACGAGGCAGAAATGCAACCCCGCAGGGCCCTCCTGCACACACACACACATACACACACTCTTTAGGACCCAGGCCAGAACTCAACAGCGCACACATACACACGCACGCACACAAACATAGAGGCTGGGCCTGGTCTTGATCTAAACCACAGCCTGAAAGTTAAAAGCCTTTCCCTCCTTCATCTTTTTTTTTTCTTTTTTGAATTTCTAGGTTTTGATTTTTCAAAACACCAGGACGAAACTGGATATCACTACCAGAACAGATTGTGCTTTGTTTTCAAACAGCTTATTACCAGCATAACGTTTTTAAAGTTCTTTTTTTTAAATTTTTTACCATATTTAATGAATTTCTAGCAATTAGGGCCCATCTGGGCAGGAGAGGGACCCTCAACGAAACGTGATTCGTGTGGAGAATTTTAACAAGCCGAGGAAGCCCCCGTCTCAACTCAACTTTAATTTCCCCTCTCACCTCCCACCCCGTTTCCAGCCCCCCCCCCCCGACCCCACAAAACCCCAAGCAGCCCTGTCTTCTGCCTACCACCCCCCACCCCCCTGCCCAAAGTCTTTGTCAAATCCTAATTCAAAACATGTCTTACATCAGGTGCCTAACAAACAGCACATGGACTCTTAATAATGGATGAGTCCAGCTGATAGTGCCCTCTGGGCCCTGTACCTGAGGGCATTCAAAGAATCTCAGGAATCCGCAGCGAGAGACGCTAACTCAGCCTGCCCGTCTCACAGACAACACTCTTCCCCGCGTCAACGCTATCCACAGCACACGTGCTAAACTCGAGTCACGTGATGATAGCAGCAAGAAGGCAGAAGCTGCCGTCATGCAGTCGAAAAAGGGACACGTGCACGCGCCTTAAATTCATAATTTATTGTGCTTTTACATTTTGACACAAAAGCCCAGAGGTAGAACTACAGCGCTTGACTGAACAGCCCATACTTTTTAAAGCGTCTTTTTTTATTACTCTGACTTGCTTTTATTACTTTTCTTAGACGATTCTTAACGTTAACACTACAAATCTACTGCCGCATTGGGGGAACGAAACAGCAGGAAATTCTGTCTCTCACAAAGCTCACGAGTGCTGAGTAACATTCCCATCATGCTTTGCACTGCCCCGCCCCAGGTACTCACGCATTTGTTCCCCGTCGGCGGGGGCGTCCTCAGACCGCTCAGTGTCGTCCTCATCGTCCCCGGACGAGATGGCGTCTGCAAGCGACACAGTGCTTAGTGCTGACATCACCGCTGATTCTAAAGAACACGCACGCTATCAAGATGTCTAAATAAGTCCATGCACATGTGAGCACACGTAGACATACACATGCACACTCACACAGGATTAGTAAGAACATGCCACAAGAAATAGTTCTTGAACTTCAAAAACAGAAGAAAGACAACAAGAAAAACAAAGGCTCGCTCAACCATTTAAAAGAAAAGGCTTTTAAAATTTTTGTTCCACTTAGAAACGCGCGTTGACAGACTCGGGACTCTGCTCTTAGTAATTCTGGGGGTCGCACATGCCTCCCCCAAATCCACCCGTCTTTCTATACATCCATTTGTCTGTCTGTGAACCAGACTGACTGTCTGGCCAGTGTTACATTGCTGCAACCCCACCCCCTCCATTTCAGAACACAGACTTTTATGACATCAGAGAATTACAAAATTGCAGTGCAAGTGTGAACTCACTGTCTCAGGACTCTTCAGTCTACATATAGCACAGTACAGGATTTATACCATATTGCATTACGCTAAGGCAACTAAACCTGCCTAACAAACTTGTGTTAGTCTAGGGCAAGTGGTAGGAGCTGTACAGCTTGCTGTGTGAGATGTCTCACAGTGCTGCGGTATACACGGAGGAGTGCCTGTGTTTGGAAAATAAAACAGTATGTGGCAGCGCACAGAGCTAGCCTCCGCCCGGTTATTAAATATATAAGGCACTTAGATTTGGCGTGCCGGCAGTGTGGAACCCTGCCATTACCAAACGCACACACTGGGAGCACTGAAACTCGGAACGCTGCCACTCGACAAAGAAGCTTGAGGCGCTGAAATGTGATGCGTGGAGGGGTGGGGCTTTGAATGCTCGGACCTGCTGCCGTGACGCCTGGACCTGCGGCTGGACAGTGAGGGTCACTAACATTGGCCAATCAAATCCAGCGGCATGCCAACCTCAGCCTCCCTGTCTTTAAACATCCCGTTCGCCACAGGCTCCTCACATGCTCAACCCAGCCAAAACAAATGGCCCTGAAAATGTCCCGCAAAACAAAACTAGACCACAAGCTTGCATTCGAGAACCCTGTAATCTACACTACAGCAACAGCGATCCACACCAAACTACAAGCACAATATATCAGCTCTCTTACAGCCACAAGCTTCTACACCTACTCAATGTCCACTGTATTCTACATCGAACACAAGGTACAGTTCATCCTCAAGATTTGAGGTGTGTGTGCAGGGGCAGGGGGAGGAGTTCACGAGTGTGTTACATTACAAGTGTCCATCTAGATAAGAGGGGGAACTGGAACACCCATCTCTACTCTGACTTGGTTTCAAACCACAGTCACTCCAACCAAGCAGTCGCTAATGTATTGAATCTCCTGTCAGGGCTTGTAGCAGAAGCAGAGAAGCCCTGAAGTGTTCAGCACCAGACAGGGCATAGCACCTGATACTGCAGATAGGCAGTAAAACAATAATCCTGAAGGGGTTGAACAGTCTGTTCTCACCTTCAAACATTATGTTCCTGTCTTAATCCAGGGTCAATTACAAACCGTGACCTATCCACTGCCCGGTCGCTCTCCAGCCAAATCCTATATGCCCCGCCTTCCACAGAACCGCCTCCTATCCCCAGTCCTGAAACTCCGCCCCCACCCCCCCGCAGGTCGTCTGCCCCGCCTCCGGAGGCCCGTCGCCCCCGGCGACCGCGCCTCCTACGCTGCTTCCGTGGCGGCTCCCGCCGACTCACCTGTGACGTTTACAATGAAGCAAAGCGTATCGCTGCCCAGGGGGCCGACCGCGCTGCACGCGTACAGGCCCGAGTCCTTGGGCGTGGCGTCGCGGATCTGCAGCCACTCCTGGTCTATGAGGGTGCGGTTGTTGGGCCCCAGAGAGGAGCCGTCTTTCGTCCAGGTGATGGGCCCCGCCTCGGGGAGCGGGCAGCTGAGCTTCACCAGTTCGCCGGGGTGCACAGAGCACACCGTCGGCTTAGAGATTTGGTATTTTGTCGGAGGCTCTGCAGACCGGAGTGAGGAGGAGGAAGAGGAGGAGGAGGAGCAGGAATGGTGACAGGGTGCACAGAAAAGAGGGAGGGTGGGAGAGGAAGAAGCAGCAGTTTTAAGAAAAAAAAACCCCACCACAAACCCCATGGATGCACTGAATTAAACAAAATGCAGGCAGAACAGAATTAAGCCCCAACAATAACAATTATTATCATAAATATTAATTAATAAACAATGACAATCGCACTCATAGCAACTCCAGTCACCCTATGCGGATCCCACATTAAGCTCACTTTATTCGCACAGGTAAGCCATAATTACACCCTTTTTCCTCAAGCATGCAGTTATGAACCAAGCAAAGTGCACAGAATTAAGAGTGCGGAGAACTGCTGTGCTAGGCCAGAATTAACCCTATATTTCCCCCCCCTCCCCCTCCGCCGGACAGAATGAAAAGCAGTCCGCATGAGAAAGAAACGCAGAAAAGAGACGGGCTTCCCAGACAGACAGACAGACAGACAGACAGAAGGTGAATACCGAAAGAGCCTTTCAGTCAACATGTCCGCAGCAAAAAAAAAAAAAAAAAAACTGCTATTAATACCATACGCACACACACCCACACACACAGTCCTCTAACTGCATGTTCCTCCGAGTCAACTCAGTCTGTAGACTGTAAACCCTTTATTATCAAAAAATTGGCGTGGCTTCAAGTCCCTTTTTTATTACACTCTGAAAGGGAATGTGTGTGTTCCTTTTCAGGAAGGGGCTGAGATGAAATGAAGCTAGTGAAAAAAAAGTTTTTAGCAACAATAAAAAAAAATTATAATGATATGGGAAAAACGTGTTCGGGACTTGTCTCGTGCCTTTTTGGCTGAAGATATACAGAAATAATTAGAGACAGTGAGGCACTCCCAGCACTTCCTGTTCCAGCACACCTCCCCCAAAAAGCATTCCACCCCCATTGTGTACTCTGTTTTCCCCTGCGCAGGAAGGGAAAGCCATTTCACTTACACAGGGGAGACTGGGGCCAAGAGCGCGCAAGCTCTAAACACTCCCCCGGGCACATTGCCCCACGCAGGTACAGTTCCGGTATTGTTACTTTTTTTCACTCCGGAAATAATGAAGCTTTTGTTTTTCCCTTTGAATGTGTGGTCTCAGGAAGAGTGTTGTCACTGATTAATGGAATTTTTATTCTTTCCCTCTTTATCAACAGGCATAGGATTCCACAGGATTTATTTTGTATTTTTTTTGCTATGGGTTTTTTTATTGCTTGTTTTTGACTGTGTGCTTCCCTGTACTTAGAGAAGGTTCACTCATTCTACTACACACAAACTGCAAGGTGTTTCAGTCAGAGAACTCAGCACTAAAGCGGTCTGATATTCTAGAGCAGTAAGGCCTACACCAGGAAACACGGCTCTAAGAGACTGACTAATGAGATCTACAAGAGGCAAAGCTATAAGGCCCAGCACATAGGCCGATATACCAGGAGATATATACATATATATAACATCTAATTTTTCTCTCTCTCTCACTCAGTTCAATTCAAAGTTCTTTATTGGCATAATATGCATATATTTACATATTGCCAAAGCTATTAAGAAAAAAAAAAAGAAGCATTTAAAAAAAAAAAACATTTAAAAAAATCCTCCTCCAAAACCATTTCTCTCATCACCCCAATCTCTGTGACAAATGTCTTTCTCTCTCACCTCATCACCCCTGCCTCCACGCCTCCCTCAAAAGGCCACCCCTGACCCTTTCCCGACCCCGCTGACACCTCGAGGATGCCAGATTATTCATGGGAACCTCCGCACCTCTGTCCAGACAAGAAAAGCGGCCAGAAAACGCTGTTAAAACAAAGCTGCAGATCTCACGAAGGGCAGAAGAGAAATATGGCCTCCTTTTCAGCTTTTTCCACACGCGTAAACAAGGCCTGATCTATGAAGGCTGACACGATCTGTCTGTGGACCTGCACCCGCACTGACAGACTGCAAACCCTACTACCCGCCCTAGGAGAGAAGTCTGAAATGAGCTCATCTCTCGCACAGACAGCTGCCTGTCGGCCATTATCAGCCAGCACATGGGAATCAGGTGAGACGGCTGGCTCCCGCTCCCGCTCCCCCCCACCAAAACCACACGTGTTGTTCACAGCTCCGCCGCAGTCCTTGATTGGTGTCGCCTCGTTCCCCAAAACCTGAAGAGCTACTGAAAATCCAATTTTCACACCATCAATCTCTCCTTTACCTCAATCAGCCAGCCAGCTGTCCCCCCGTCTGTCTGTCTGTCACTCAGACTGTCTGTTAACCAAACTGAGGTTAGTGCTGGAACACTGAACATTGTCTACAGAGGAAAACAAGAGTCTAAAAGAGCCAGCTTCCCCCCTGTATGACCATGTATAATCTATGATAAATCTTCTTTAATAGTCATCTTTTACACCTCCTCCTCTCCTCCTCTCAGATTTCCTCCCTTATTAATTCTGTCTCTGCTGGAGATCTGCGCTGGTCCCACGGTCTAAACAGAACCCCGGGTCTCATCCTTGTCTCTTCCTCATTCGCCCATCACGTACACTCCATTCCTCAACCTTTACCTCTTTTTTTATTCTAATCTCTCCTCCGCTTTTTACATTCAAATCGCCAAATTCCAGGGCCCTTTATTGGCATCACAAAAGCAGTCCCCCTTCCGAAAAAAAAAACGGGCTCTCTCCACAGACACCTAAGGGGCACCTTGCCAGCCCGACATGTTGGCCCAGTTGGGCATCTCCGTTTGCCTGCTTTCCATCTGAATGGGGTGGGGGTCCCGTCCGTGTCCCACGGACTGAGAACCGGCCCACCGTTTCACACCTGAATCCTTCACTAGCGTAACTTTCCCAAACCCAGAGTGAAAAACTGTGTTACTGTAGCTGGAGGGGGGCAGTGGCAGGTAGTTTAAGCATCGACCGTTCCCTTAAGAGCACAACAGCAACAGGGAATAAAACCCACAACGCTCTGGTGCAACAAGTGCAGCGCTTTCATTCCTAAATCTCCCTTTGGACATAAAAAGCATCAACCTGTGATACCGCCCAGGATCATATACAAAACTTCTATTTTACTTATAATCAATTTAATATACTAGTTTAACTGCAGCAATTCAGGTTAAAGGAAATGTAGCTGCTATGGACTTGAACCTGCAACCATCCGGTTGCAAAGTCTGATTATCAAATCACTAGCTGTCCTTATTCATTAGATGTGGTCTGTGGGCCACACACTGGGCTGATCTGTGTGCAGGGCCAAACCATGTCACAACAAAGCTTCTTTTATAGCGCCTTTATCAGCCAGGTGTGAGATTGTGGAGCAAGGTGTTCTCAGGTGTATCAGCCAAGTCAAACAGCCAACAATATATCTCCCCACACACACACACACACACACACACACACACACACACGTATACACACACACACACACACACAAGCACTATAAAAGCCCCTTTCTTATTGTCCAGCAGCACAAGGCCGTCCAGGCTGCACTGTAAACAGGGATCAGGAGTTTGTTTAGTGGGAGAGTTCTGCTCTGCTAACAGTGTGACACAAAGGACAGACAATAAAACTTAAGCATAAGCAGCTACCTTAACATTCAGCGGCCTACAGTTTAGATTATTATTTAAAAACATCAAACTGCCCTCAACATCCCTAATCCTAACCAACCAATCACATTCTGACGGGCACCCATGCACACAGAAACACACACACACCCACATGAACGCATACATGCATGCCCGTACACACGCAAGCACACACACACACACACACACACACACACACACACACACGTCAGAGAAAAAAAGAAGCACTATTTCCGACCACTGCCGACATGCTGAAGACCTCTTGCACGGTGGGGTCTAGAACATTCTTCGTAGCAGTGCTGGTGTTTCAGGTTTGGGAGCTCTGGATTTCACAGGCTGTTTAAAATTACCCACGCATTATGGAAGAACTACAGGCTCAGAAAAACAAAGAGACTCAGAGACAGGGAGAAAGAGAGAGGGAAAAATATGGAGAGAGTGGGGGAAAAGGAGAAATGGAGGGAAACGGAAAAAAAGAGGGGGTGGGGAGAGGAAAGAAGGAGGGGGAAACAGATGAAGAGGGAGAATAAGGTGGGAGGCCTGTAAACAGTGAGGAGAAGGCGGACAGTAGGAGGAGCGCATGGAACTGGGGTTCAGGAGGGTGGGGGGGGGTGATACAGCACCCCCAAAAAGTCACCAAACACAACCCTTCATCCTCAGACACGGCATCACCAGACTGGTCCAAAAGTTACTGCAGAGCTATAAAGGCTGTTCGACATGCTCTAAAAACTAAAGTCAAATATAGTCCATTCATTCTTTGGGTGTTAAGACTAAAAATACAATTGTGCAAATAAATAAAAAGTCAGCGTTCGCCAAATACGTGCAAGTCTGCCATTTCAATATATTTTATATACAAGACGCGTCGGTCTACGCGGAACACGTTTCCCCTACGGCCGTCCTCAGCGTGTACATACTCACAAAACGAAACTGGGCTTTCACAGAACTATGCCATTAAACGTGGTGTCTGAATACAGATTCTGATTCAGCCTACTTAATAAAACAGCCCAAATTATACACATACTTCGCCATTGTTTCTGATAAGGAGAACCAATGTTGTAATTCTGGTTCTATACCTGTACTGGCCTGTGGTAAGAACTGGGGAGTCAGGGTAACTGTTTGGAGGGGAAGAGCTACTCTGAATGGGACTTTATGGCATCATTAGCATTGTAATTACTGTGTTTAGCATCACCATTATGAGGGGAGATAAGGGGGGTGGGGGTGTCCTCTGATTGATATAAAGACAAGCAGAGTCCTAAACTTTGTCTCCTCACACACAGCTCAATCTCTTAGTCCGTTTCTTACACAGTCATTTCTCATGACCTGTTTAGCACTCATACCGTTCAGATCTATCTCTTTCAGATTTTTTTGGGAGGGGGGGGGGGGGGGGGGACGCCTTCATAAAAACACACCACACACACACACACCATACTTTGAGACACAGCAAACACACTGACAGTTCCCACAGCAGAAAAACACAAACAAAACAATCAGAACAATTCTGTACTTTAGTTACAGACTCCGGCGGTAACCGAATGCAGGCCCATCTGAGTCCATGGCTGCATACCTGATATGGAAACTACAACAGTTACCCCTCCCACAGCCTTAGGCACAAGTGGAGGTTGGAGGGGGGGGGGGGGGGGGGGTGGATATTACTGCACCCCCCTGGGGTAATGATGGCAGACAAGGCAGCATTACTCTCATGACATTCTCGCTACCTGTACAGGTGACAGGACAGCACCTGAGCTCTCAGTTTACGGTCACGTGACCAGAGATCCTCCCTCTCACATGACCCCAGTTCCTTCCTTCTAATCCCTCATCACATGACGCTGGCTGCTCCTTCCTAATCTGCAGTCACATGACCCCGGCTCCTTCCTCCTCTAATCCCGTTTTATGACTAAGAGCCCCTGGCCTGCATAAATTCTCTTTAAAAAGTTCCATAAAGTGGGCACTGAGAGAAATAAAAAAAACTTTTTAAGCGATACTAAAGTCCTAAAAAAGAATAAGTCTGTGGGACTGTGACATCACAGAAATAATCTCTCACCATCTTTCAACACAACACCAGGGTGACCTCTACCTGAGAAAGGGAGCCCCCCCTCTCTCCACCTGGGAGCAAGGGGCCACAGGGAAGCATTACATCATGCAGACCCACCCCTGCTTAAGGCCCGGGAAACAAATCCCAGGAATTTAACTCCTTATCTGCTGTAATGATTTTGATGAAGTGGGTTTCTGCCCCCCTCCAGGAGGAATGAAGGGTGTGGCTACCCAGCTTCACAGCCTGCAGCCAGACTGCCCAACTCTCACACACACACACACACACACACACACACACACACACACACACACACACACACACACACACACACACACACACTCAAAAGTGCCAGCACAAAACATCCTATACGCCAGAACAATCCAAAATAAAATCCTAAAACATTTAAAGCCTTTTTGATCAAACTTTAAGCCATCCTACAGGAGGCTATGTAAAACACCAAGACACAAAACCAGACTACATCCTGCCAACTGGAGGTCCTAGAATATGGAACCAATATGAATAATATGAAGCTCTTTCTATTTTTAAAGTAAACAGTGAAGAGAGCGGGCGGTCCGTCCGCGACACTACCACATTCATGCGCCTCCACTCAAGAAATGCATTTTGCTTTTCCTAGAAAACCGCTGAGGTTCCGTTCAGTGGAAACACTTTCCCAACAAGCATGTGAAATTATGCTCTCATCAAGTCCTCTCAAAGTGTGCAACCCAGAGGAAGCGGTAACCTAGCAGAGCCAAGCCCTTACCTGGGACTGAGAGTGTCTGACTGAGCCAGAATAACCTCCCACCCACTGACAGGCTCTACCAGCGCTTTAATGAGTTTCATTTTGTGGTTTAATCCCTTCCTTCTAACCAGTTTTCACCTCATTCAGTAAAACTTCTTAGTAAACACACGTTTGTGCAATCCAGGCAAGTGCATCAACGCAACAAAAAATGTAGAAAGCACCAGAGCCGGTAGAGTTGATATTGGATTGTATAAGCAGTAACGTGTTCAGTGTCAAATCAACTCAAGCAAAGATTACATGAGCCCAATCGGGAGTACATGTACCCTGTCGGAGTAAAATATACTCTACCAGAGTTGATTTAACACGAAACATTTTACTCTGGCACCTCTGTGTCCCCCTCATTAATACAGTTCTGATTGCTCATTTCTGTTCCCTGCATCGTGCCTTCAACGGATTCACCACAATAGTGATTTCATTTAAATGAACACATTTGGTGCGGTTTTGATGGCCGATACAAGAGAAGAGAAAGTGGAAAAGTTAAGGTCCCCCCCCCCCCACACACACACACACACGAGCACGAACATGCTCTCTTCCCTCAAACCCCATCGCTCCGCTCCTCTCAACCTTGTTCTCCTTTTCCCTCTTTCTCTGATGCCCCCAAATTCGAGTTCCACCTCACCTTCCGGTTCGAGCGTCGTCTCCTCTTCTTCGGTGGCAGTGACGGGCGGCCTCGCCGTGGCAACGCTCAGCAGGGACAGCAGGACCGCGCCCAGCAGCCACGCCCACGTGGACATTCCCTTACTGGACGGCGTGTTTACCCATCTCGCCCTCCTCCGCCTCCCCCTGGACTCTGACCCCATCTGAGGAGCTCCGCCCAACCATGAACTGCAGGCTGTCCGGCCTGTCACTCACCGGAATGCCCCCCCCGGTCACCTGACCTGGGAGAGGGGGGCGGGGCAAAGGTGAGGAAGAGGAGGATGGGATGTGAAACAGGGATGAGAGTGGATGTAGGAGAGAGATGGGAAAAGGAGAGGGGAGAGCGGTGAGAAAGAGAGAGAGAATGGAGGGAAGCACAAAGAAAGTAGAAATTGGTGGGGAGAGAACAAAAGGAAAAAATTTAAAAGTTAGAATCCTGTGGAAAAAAAGATCAGACCTTTTCATAACTTACATAAGTCAGTCATCTCTCATAATCACACATAGATGCTCTCATACACAGACACAGACACACACAAATGTATGGGCAACAATTACAAAATGTCACTTAAGAATTATTCCCTCAACCACCTCTCTCGCTTTCTCTCACTCTCTCTCTCGTTCACTTTCTCACACACACACACACACACACACACACACACACACACACACACACACACACACACACACACACACACACACACACACACACACACACACACACACACACACACACACACACACACACACACACACTCTTTCTCTCAGGAAGATTTCGCTCCCGGGTGCAGCAGTTTTTTTTCCACCCATGATACTCTCCCTGCTTTTCTGCTTTTTGAACCTCTGCTCATCTTAAGGGGACAAACCCAACAGCAATCACCTCAAGCAATGACCATCACTGACAATTACGAGGAACCCTTACAGAAGCAGGACTGAAACCTCACATAGAGAGAACGAGAAAGAGCGAGACAGAGTGAGAAAGAAGGCGAGAAAAGGAGTGAGGTTTGAAATGCTGCAGAACGGGCCTTACCACAAACATACCTGAGAGCTGAAGCACTCCTTATACGCATCATACAACAATATACCTGCTGCAATATCCATCTGACTGGCTTAGAGCTACTTCTGCTTGTGTATGTTCTCTCCGTCTCTCTCCTCCCTCTCTCTTTCTCTCATTCTTTGCCTCTCTCCCTCGTTCAATCAGTAACTCTTGCCTTTCTCTTGTTCTGTAGATCAAACTGCTTCTTGCGCCAATATACCGCTTGATTTCTGCTCAAACATCTTCACTATACGGTACTAAAGTTAAGTTTTTATTTTATTTTTTTATTTTAGGACATTTCTTTAGTTACATCACTTCATAGTGTCAGTGTCAAACCCCAAACTGTTAGTTTCTAATAAGAAACAAATACACCAAAAACAAGTTCATTAAAATGTACAAAACATCAAAATAGCAATGACATAATCTCTCCCTAAACTTCCCCATAAGGAGAATGGTATGCAATACAAAATCACAAGAAACTGTTCCAGATAAAGTGGATTTTTTTTAAAGGGAACATCATAGATATCTCCAGACATGATTGTATAGGTGTTTTCACATTGCAAGGAGAAATGGTTGTTTTCGCCATGGGTGTATGCATTTGGTTAAGATGCAGAAAGCTTAAAGTGCAAACAACATCGTTGTTGTTTGTATTATTATTATTAGTTGTAGTAGTAGTAGCTGTATACCTAGCATTATACATTGTTGTTGTTGTCAAGGCTCACGACTGAGTGAACACAATCCATAAAACCACTTGCTGGTGTTGATGTTCTACCATCATATAACTAGCCTACAAATAAAGCACTGAAAATAGCAACATGAAAACGTAGAAATATATTCATCAAAAGATAACGATTTGGTATGCCTACATTCCGTACAATCTTGCCTTGCATGATATATGATAATTCTTCATAATAATTAATTCTAAATGTAAAAGCTATTCACTCGCGTTTTCATCGGTCAACAACGACTCACTCATTCAGTGCTTTGAGGATTAATGCAATTAATTTCCTGATGATAATCACCGAGTTGATGAAATGGCCTAATGATCTGAATTATGTCAGTAAACTACGCTACGATTGTTTGTAATATAATTTGTTTCTCAGTCCGAAAGCAGACTCTACCTCACCAAGTCCACTCAATTTTAGTACGCGTTTAAAATGTGCATCTGCCTGGTGGCCATACATCTGCTGTCCAACCGGTTTAATTGCTTTTAGTGTTTTAATCTTGGTTTTTAGACCTCGGTGCATTGCCGTGGTCATGGTTTCGTGGGCGCCTTCTGCTCCAGCTGTTCCATATTGATTGGTTTACCCTTAAAATGTGTGTAATTTGACAAGCAGACGCAACTTTCAAATGTGTCGAGAGTTTCTGGTTCATTTATATTTACCCGGGAGGGCAGTAAGCCGTATAGGCCTATCTGTTTTTTTGTTTGTTTGTTTGTTTCGTATTGTTGTTTTTTTTGTTTGCTTGATTGTTTTTGGGCGTATTGGGAAACGGTTCGGCTTTTCCCATTTTTACCTATTTCAGGTTTGAATCATAAACAATTATGTCTTCTGTGCTTTAAAATATATGACGTGTTCTCAGTCCCTTTGGGTCACCAGTTGGTGCTGATGCATTTTAAGAAGCCACAATAAATGTTATGCAGTTTAAAAAAAATAAAAATACAAATAAAAACCGCACTTATGGCTACCCGCATAATTCCATCACCGTGGATACAAACGCACATGAGGGAGCTGTCCTATTTTCACCGAGACGACCTGGTAGCCCACATTGGTGTCCCAAGACATTTAATGCGATTAATTTAAACTGTGTATCAACATATTTCTTATGAATCTTGGAAATACTCCTTTGGAAGGTTAATGATGTTATTCGAAATATGCTCAAGGTGCCTTCATGCATAGTAGCCTAGCTCACCAAAAATTGCGATAAAACAATTCTTTGTTCAAAGTTTATTAGATATGTTTTATATAAAAATAAAACCTACCCACAAAGTTTTTTTAAGAAACTTCGGTTTTCGTGTTTTATGGGAATAACAAGCCTATTAAATAATGATGAGTAGGCTAGCCTAACGCACTTATCAACTTTTTCCTTAATATTTCATTTGAGTTTTAAAATATCTCCTTTTATTTCATTAGCAACAGCAGCAGGACACTGAGTGCCCTTCTCAATAGGTCCCCAAAGTCATTACACCAAAGAGAATCTGCATTTGTATCGGGTCTGCTAAGCGCAATTCCCAGGCGCTGATTGCATTCCTATTGAAATTCAAATCAGTTTTTCTTCTTCACAATGAAAACGCAGGCAGTGCGCTGAAGAGATTTATGCCTCTCTACACACTGGAAAAGCTATTCCATTCTCAGATAATTGACACAATAAACGCAACGGAGCAAATTAAATATGTAATAAATAACTAAAAGTAAATTCCTTAATGAACACATACAGCTAATGAAGCCTTGATTTAGGTAGTTCCCCAGCTAACGGTAACAAGCCGTGACTTCACCTAAATCGGTGTTTAGCTGACAAATAAACATCGAGTGGTTAGTTTTCGCTGCTGTGGAGTGAACGCATGATTATTTACGCAAAAAAGGTGTTCAAGTTTGCTGCACAAACGATTAGACAAGCTAGCGAGGTACCGTCCTCAGCCTATAATAAAATAAATTCCTGGGATGAAACATGTTACTTCATAACATTACTTCATAGTCTGCTTGCTAAATAGATCAAATAACTGAGAATTAAAAAACAAAACAACATGCCACAAATCGTTCATCAAAGTGTGTTATTTAAAATATGATCGTGTTTTGCTTATATTTGTAACATGCAAAGACCTGTAGTCTACGAGAAGATGTTATGCCTCAGAAGCCAAACTGCTAAATAAATAAACCTGGGGAAAAAATGCAACAAAAAAAAAAACGTTTTTAATAAAATGAACCGTCTTTGGGCAAGTGCAGAAATACTACTTTGCTATAGGCTTTCTACAGTTTACCCATACCCAGTGTTCAAGGATGCTTATAGCTAGTCAGCTAATTGGCAATAGACAGCCTATGCGTGTGCTTAGAGAACATTTGCGCCTGTTAGCTAGCCTAACTCTTCTAAAAGTTACGCCATAATAACCCAATCACCTCCACATCCAGTGTTTTCAAAACGAGCATATAGAAATATATTTTTACAGTGGTAACAGTTACCTCGATGGACTAAAGTGTTGAGTTTCGATCCACATGCACGGAACGGCAGGCGGGTGCATGAGCCGAACAGAGAGAGGAATGTGTACTCCCGACGGGGCGACTTCTTTCTGCTGCAACAAAAATGCCAGGCAGCGATTGTTTTACTATCCCAAAATCCGCAGAACCACCCCTAAGATCAGGGACAATTTGCGCTGAAATTCCAAAATCCGTGCATGTCTATCTACTGTTCTTGTGGAATCCTGAGACTGTATATTCCCAAAAAATAAACGCAGTTCCGTAGAAGAGATACGTCCACCAAACTTCCCCCTTCAACTTTTCATTACTTTCTCATAAACAAAAACGCAGAAACTTGTTAATCTTCCCTTGTACAGCAAAATTCATCTTAAACGAGAAGGAATGCACAGTTTTTGGGGGATACGTGGTACGTAGCCTAAAGAAAGCATTAGATTTCGACGTCCTCCGAAAAAACAGAATCCATTAAAGTTGGGAATCTCCGTAGGCTGCACGTCTTCTCCTCCTCCGAGGATACTTGCTGTGATCTCAAACGCTTTGTCAGGTTTACAAAGGTTTTTTCTCCTTACGTCCCCACAAACTCTCTCCCTATAGCCCCCTCCCAGGACTCCTCGGAGTGTCACTCCCCCTGAAACCCGAGCCGTTTCCTGGCCAGAGTTTTTGGCTCTTCTCTCCTCCGCCAATCAAATACCGTTCCCTCTATCCTTCGCTCTGCTTTGACGGGGTAGAAGAGTCTCTACGTTTTCCTCACCCGGCTCTGCGCCCTCCTCGCTCGGCCGAGTACAGAATGCGCAACTTGCTTGCAGACTGGAAAGTTTATCGCTGGTTCCCAGCGCTTCGCTCTGCCTCCCTCTAGTCTCTCCAGCGCACATCCTCGCCATAAACAGTAACAGCGCCCTCTCGTGGACTAAGTGCCCGATGCACCCAGGAAAACGCGCCTGGAACACCGCGTTGGCGCATCCTGGAGTTATGAAAAGGAGAGGGCTGTACTTGTGTGTGTGATAATAAGAATTATTTATATAAATAAATAAATAAATGAATAAGAAAATATATATATATGCAAACAGCGCACTCGATAGAAAGATGACTTACAAAACCCCTTTTCAGAAAGAAATTACAAAAATGTTATAACACATATATTGCGTAATTATAACAAATTTGAGAATACAACCAGGTTTAGTAGTTTATAATTGTACAAACAATAGAAGTCGCATGGTATGATCAGATAATGAACAAATTAATAAACAAATTAATAATGATGGAATTTGCATTTCAGATATTATTCTAGTTTCAACCATAAAATAAATAATAAAGATAATACTAAAATTATAGACTGGTGCTCATTACAACATAAATCATGACAAAATTAGGAAAATGTAGAGACAACTACAAATTCAATTAATAGTAAAATATATTTCTCAACGTCATGCCTATTTAAAGATTTAAATAAATACACACTGAACTGTTGAGCATGGGCTATAATATGTTGAAAGGATGAAAATTACTATAACATTAAATATCTAAGGGTCAGTATGGAATGAGTCAATATTCGTATTTTAGAGTTATTACCAACTCTCTCGCTCTCTCTCTCTCTCTCTCTATCTATCTCTATGCTCTCGTTTTCTTTGCTCTTGTGATTTCATTTTGAGCGTCACTTGTACATGTTGTTGAGCTGTGACAATAAAGCTGGTTTTAAATTAAATTCTCTCTCTCTCTCTCTCTCTCACTCTCTCCCTCCCTCCCTCCTCAGGATCTCCACAGCCTGGCTCAGAGGGCACCCCCAAATAATCCCCCAAAAGCTGGGAAACAGGGCCCCTTGAACCCCTTCTCCGCGCCGGGCCAAGTTGTCTCTCGAATTGACTTCGAAAAGGGTGAGAGATGGAGGGATGGAGGGAGGAGGAGGGGGGTATGGCTAATCTCTTCACAGCTTTTTTTCTCACTCAAAGTGGGGAGCTGGAGGCTCTTTTAAAAAATTTAAAAAAAAACACACACCCATTGACTGTGAATGGGGAGTCTAATAACCCTATTTATAAAGCTCGGGGTGCTTTGAATGGGGTTTGCTTGCCCCCCCCTCTCTCTCTCTCTCTCTCTCTCTCTCTCTCTAATATATATATATATATATATTCCCAACACAGTATACAGTGACTGTCTACAGAATAGCAAGGAGGGAAGGATAACTAAGTTTTTCTGTGACATAAAGGATAGTCAAGGCCTTTCACATTAACCCCCCCACCCCCAAGCACCCGCCAAACCCTCAGCCCCCCAGCCGAGCCCTTCTTTAGCCCTCCCCCTATTTCTTTACCTCAGGAACGCTTTCCCCTTTTATTCCAGGGTGCTCACTGCTGCGAGCTCTCTTTTCCTTTCAGCTCACCACAAGGCCTTAGGAGAAAAGGGAGAGATCACTCCCGCTAGCAGCACTTCATCCACGCCATCCCTCTCTCCTCTTCATCTCCACCTCCTCCCTCCATCCCTCTCTCCTCTTCATCTCCTCCTCCTCCACAGTTTCTTTCCACCCTTTTCAGTGCCTTAACAGCAGAAGGAGAAATTAGACAATGTCAGCAAGTGAGGACAGATAATTTAAACACTTTGCTCATAAAAATTTTAAGTGCGGACGCCAGAAAACTATGACAACCTTTCGTTATATTGTCCCATTGTTGTGAACCCAAAATAAATTGTCAAAAGGTTTCAGTAGGATTCACTAAGGATAAATAAAAATAAGTCAAGAAGTGAAACGAGTAATGGTTTAAAAACCGATGGACAAATCAGTCCATGTCGGTGTGATTTGTGTACCCAGGATTAGCCTGATCACACTTGCAGATTATTCTACTGTTGTTGTGCTAATGTGTTGTGAGCTAATTAACACCAGGGTGTGACTCTTCATTCCACAGAGCTGAGATAATTGATTTATATTAGTGGTTTTCTATGCGCTGTTTTCTTTCCTTGGTAAAAATACAGATTGTATTTTATTTCAAGGGAATTTAATCTGGCTCAGTTACTGTAATTGGTTACATATTATACTCAGGTTATTACTTTATATTTTCCATAAATGCAACAGTAAATGGATTTATTTTTATTTTCATTACTGAGTACATGCAGTAGTATATTGACAGTGTATGTAGGAGATGACCACTATTACATAAATGTGATAGTAACAGTTTTCAGTAGTATTGGTTGGAATTTGCAGTACATACAGTCATACAAAGTATGCCTGAGAGGAGCTGCCCCTTGATCAATGTAAGTCATTATGCAAACTGACAGAACGTGAACCAGCAGCACTAGCGAGTAGGGGTGGTGGCGTGGCATAATGGTTACGGAACTGGCTTTAAAACTCAAAAGTTATAGGCTTGATTTCCAGGTGGAGCAAGGTCATTGTACCCTTGATCAAGATACTCAACCTAAATGACTTCCAGCTGTGTAAATGAATTGTATGCAAAAACAATGTAAGTTGCTGTCAATAACAGCATCTGCTAAATGCCTAAAATGTAAACATGAATACACAGTGAAATTCCCAATGTAATTCAAGTGTTACAGCATACATATGAGTCCAATCTGTAAGAGTTAATTTAACACTGAACAATGCATTGTGATTTTTTTTAAGAGTGCAACCAAGCAGGGTGACCACTCTCACAAACTTTGAAATGGCCACTCGTCCCAAAGCAAACAAATGTATTTAATTAATCCAGAAATAAAATCTCCCTGACTCCATACCACCCCCCTCACTTATTCCAGCAGTTTATTCTCACTGCGTTGTCAATCATAATGAATGCATGCGTGATGTCAGACATGGTGGGGTAGCGTGTATTAGAACCAGAGACCTGGGAGTTAGAATTACCTCAGCATGTTCGTACTGAAGACTGGGTCCCAGCACCCCATCTGGGTCCACAGGTGATAAGGTGATTGACAGAGCTTTTTGTTCCTGCAGGGATACAAAGTTGAGATTCCTCAAATGTTTACACTCGCATGTTTTGAAGTGCCTCAGATAACTTGCACGTCTGAGCTATATGCGCTTTCTTTTTGGTTTCTTTTCATCAGAATGAGAAAGAAACACAAGCATTTACACCTGCAGCATTACCACCCAAGCCTGAGAGCGAGGCTTGGGACAGGAGGAGCTGGGCATCTGGGTAGCATTCATGCAAAGCCATGTTGAAAACAGAGGGATATAGACAGCCAGAGAGAGGTTAAGGTTAGGGTTATTTTTTTGGAGGGGAGGCACAGGGGTAGCGGTGTAGAGGCCTGGATGAGATACTACTTTCCTGCTGGGATACTGCTTGTGGTCCCTTTAGCTCAGTGGAAAAATAAAAGATCTTTATAAAGGCGTGCCTGTGAGTGCGCGATTGCACGCCTGGACTCAGAGAATGTCTTTTGAACAAAAATCTGAAGCAGGAGATGACCAGCCATCACCCTCTGACCGGTGACATCACAGTTCGCTCATGCTAATCCCATAGGCTTCTATTCTTTAAAGAGAGAAAAAAAAACACAAGAAAAGGAAGGAGCCCATACAGTCTGCATACGAAGCTGGGCCTGAATGGAGCTTTTCTCCTGTTAGCCCCCAGCAGCTGCTGCAGCGGATCACTGGAAAAAGAGCCCCCCCCCCCCATTTACCCTTTTGTTTCTTTCACAAGGTGCTAATAAACGGCGCTGATTGTTACTGGAACCTCATCTCTCTCCCTCTTTCTCTTTCTCTTAAACCCTGCCCTCACAGAATCTTTTCTCTGTTTAGTGATGGTTCAATTCTCAGTAAAAGACATTCCGTGTCCCCTCCCTTTTGCTATAGCAGAGTCGAAGAGTCTTTAATGATCTCTCTCTCTCTCTCTCTCTCTCGCTCATTCTCCCTCACACACACACACACACACACACACACCGGAGAATAGGCTCTGTTCTCCTCATGAGCACGCACCGCATTCACGGCTATAATCAGTAGCTGCTCCTGTGTTCGCCGTGGTTGAGGGAGTTAGCCATTAGTGCTGATGCTGCCGTTGCAGACAGCAGTTCCGTTCCGTTAAGCAGCGCGCTGGGAGTTAAACATTACAGTTCAGAGTTACCGCAATTACTTGAACAAAGCAAACAGTCATTATTACCTTGGGAAGGAGTGTAACATTGTGGCTCGCTGGTCAAGCAAGAGCACTGATCTGGCACCAGAGGGTTGCCGGTTTCAGTCCAAGGTGACCCATGTACGTAGGAGAGTCGTGTCACTCTGGAGAAAGGACTCCACGGAGTAAAAAATGTAGAGGTGTGGTATAAAACCCTAGTTTCCTGGTCTGTCTCTCTGTTGCAAAAGACAGGCCCACACTACAACACCTTCATTGTGTTTTAAGTGCAGAGAGAATGACCCCATAAATCAAACCGTCGTTAAATGTTGCTGTCTGACCTTCAACCTCCCTGGTCTAACCGAGACTCTGCCCCCGCCGCCCTGATATCATCAACGTCTCATTAATGCCCTCTTCAGTACCTCTGCCTTATCTTCACCCATCTATATATCTTTGCCCAGAAATCATTGTTTTTTTAATTGAACTCTAACAACCCAATGTTTAATTAAAACCTATAATTCTAACATTGTACGATTATTGTTGATATTCCAAACACAGTCAAATTGAGGTCAATTCAAGAACATGTGCTGTGTTCTACTTTATAAAGGCACTATTTCAGCCACAGTGCACTCGAACAGCTTCCCAAATTTAGGTCAGCAAAATGGGGGGAAAAAACCCAACATATTTTCCCTCTCAAGAATATTTTGTTTATAAATTGCAAATGTTGTACTTTCAAATAAAACAAATCTTGTCATGTTTACAAATCTCTGGTACTGTTGCAATTATTAAATATTTATATAGTACTGAATAGTTGAACGTCGTAAATGGAACTAGGTTATAATGCCATCATAATTTTGACGCAGTTCCATGTACTAGCGTGTTAAATATCCACTGCATTGCGGAGTAGTAGTTGTAGAGGGCGTTAGCTGAAGGATAATGGGGTCCTCAGCCAAAGGGTGTCCGTTTTAAGGGCCATTTAAATGAAAAAGTTTGGGAGCCGCTGCACTGTAGTACAACAGAAACGGAACACTTGCACACTGCCGCAGCCTTGGGGCCAAATTGGCAGTGTTGAGGACGGCTCAGGACAGCTTGCAGACAGTTGCGCGGATAAACGATGCCTTGCGATGACTAACACGGGGCGGCAGTCCAGATGCAAGACGAATCCGGTCCGTTACTCCTCCGATACTCACCCGCTTGAGTGCACCTTTACTTCAATTGCTTGACCTCATCCAAAGTGACTAATTTAGCTTTTTTTTTTTTTTTTTTTTTACAAATTGTACATTTGCACAGCTGAATTTATACTGAAGAAAATCAGGTTAGGGATGTTACTAAAGGGTGTAACAGCAATGTCACACCCTGGAACCCAAGCGCTGTGGCTCCCCAACAAACACAAATATTTTTTACGCACAATTTTCTAACAGTAATTGCCTTTTCAGAATATGCCATCTTTTGAGGACTTATAGAATGGAGCTATAGAATTATACCCATACATCTTATCGCTCATTAAACACCATTAAACTCCTGCAGGTCATTAGCCTTGAGAATGGGTCCATTTTACTGAACATGCACTTCACATGAATATGTGCGTTCATTATCTGACAGAATCTTTTTTTTTTTCTCTCAAAAGCTAAGAAATGGCCATTATTGAACCTGCACCTGGTTCTGGGTCATTAGGACGAGGGGAGAGGCCAAAAAACATCACTTCTCCAGAGACATAATTTTCCAGGCAAATATAGGCAATTACTGCAGTAAATGTTTCCATCAGATCAATATTTGTGTATGTGTGTGTGTGTGTGTGTGTGTGTGTGTGTGAGTTTCAGTGTTTCTGTGTTTATGATAGGCTTTGATTCGGTCTATCTGTGTTTACATATAAAAATTAGTGTGTCTACACTTGTGTGTGCACACGTGTGTGTGCGTGTTAAATGTCATGAGCATTTGAGGTAGAACACATGTTTTCTTAAGAGTCTTGGAGGTGAGGAGGGGTTAAATGTTTTGACCACTGCTGAGAATTTAAGGCCTAATTTGTGCAGAGCTGTCGGTCGAGCCGTAACCCTATCCCCCTGTCCCTGAACCCTGTCTCCTTTACCTGCCTCTGCACTGCATCTACCAGAGAGAGAGAGAGAGAGAGAGCGGGAGGGAGGGAGAGAGGGAGGGAGGGAGGGGGAGGGGGGAGAGAGGGGAGAGTGAGAGAGGTAGAAGAGAGAGGGAGAGTGAGAAAGGTAGAGAAAGAGAGAGTGAGAGTGGTAGAGAGAAAGAGAGAAGGAGTGAGGGAGGGATGGGGAGGGGGAGAGGGAGGGAGAGTGAGAGAAGGGGAGGGGTAGAGAGAAAGAGGGGGAGGGGGGAGAGTGAGAGGGAGAGAGAGAGGAGAGAGTGAGAGAGGGGGAGAGAGAGAAGAGAGTGAGAGAGAGGAGAGAGTGTGAGAGAGAGGGGGAGGGGGGAGAGGGAGGGAGAGAGAGAAATAGAGAGAGTGAGAGAGTTGAGACAGGGAGGGGGAGAGAAGGACAAAGGGATGTAAGGAAAATGGGGAGAGGAGACACTGCAGTTATATTTTTGCCTTAGAAACCTGAGCAAATGAGACCTTAGTGGAGTGAAGGCCATTAACACTGAGCTCATACATCAGTCAAAGTTTGGGCGTGTTGACCTGTCACTCATAATGCGAGCAGGAATGCTAAGCAGCCTGCAGTACAAACCTGGAGGTTTATACAGACCATGAACGCCAGCACTTTGGCATAGTGGTCAGGAATCTGAGCTCGCAGCCAAAAAGCTTGCTGTGTAAATCCAGGTCAGAGACAGAATAGACACTGGCAGCTTCAGAAGAGACCGTTTAATGTACCTTGCAGATGGACGGCGCACCAAGTGACTGACCTCTCCATATCTGCCACTGGCAATTCATCGCAATTTATAACTCTGTTCCCACACTCCACCACACCTCTTGAGCTCTGATGTCACTGTTAGATTGTGACATCATCGTTACACTATTCTCTTGGTGGACCTGTATCCAAAATGACTGACACAGCATTTTGCCTTCTCTCCTTCACATAGATTGGTACAGCTTAATTTGTAATGGAAGCAACTCAGGTTACCTTGCTAAGGGGTACAACAGCAGTGCCCCAACCTTCGATTTGAACCCGCAACCTCTAAATAACAAGCCCAGTTCCTTTAATTTAGTATTACACTGCTGCCTATATTAAACAACATGGACATGTGTTTCTAAACCATTGCATGTATTAATATCCCATACAAGACTTCAAAGCATGTATGCCACATCAAAGAGAATTCATTAATTGCCCCCTTTTAATTGCCATGGAAATGATGGTGAAAAACTTTGTTTCTAAGAGAAAGAAAAAGGAGAGACAAAGGTAGAAGAAAGAGGCAGAGACTGAAGCAGAGAGAGTAAGGGCAGAGGCAGACAGGGGGAGAGAAGATTAAAATGGGAGGACAGAGAAAGAGTGGAAGAGACAGTAACAGATAAGGACCGTGAGAGGATCCAGAGTTCACGTGTGTGTACGTGTGTGTGTGTGTGTGTGTGTTTATGCGTGTGCTTGTGTGTGTGTGTGTGTGCGCGTACGTGTGCGTGTGTCTTTACAGGCTACATACTTCAATCTTGAGACAAAAAGCTTTTGTGGGTGGGGAATGTCAAAGCTCTGCTTCACGTTGAAGCCTGCACACCTTTAGAGAAATAACATAAGAGTATACATTGTTGTCTGTCTTTCCCCAACACACTTGCCGGTTAATGACCTTATTACACAAGAACAGGTTTGAAAAGCCATCTTTCAGCGCCTCCTGAACCTTCCTCAGTCTAGTCTGGGGAGTTGAGGAACAATGAGAGGTTGCTTTGACTGGATTAAATCAAGCAATTAAAGTCCCAGCATGCACTGCAGGTTCAAATTTAGACTCATCAGCGGCCTAGCAAAACACTTAACCAAAGACAACAATTAAGAAAAGTGACTTAATAGCAATAATATTGAGTAATTTGCATAATAAGAAAAACCTGGAAGTGAGAAAAGTATGTTTGTTCTTTTGTTCTTGCATTCTCTCCATGTGAAGTGATGTAAACTGCCGACATGGCGATTTTAGCATATTAATCATATGCAATTTCAAAACGGCACCGTACAAACAAATGAATCACATTAAGTACCACAAGCTTTCATTTTTGTCAGAGAGGAGAAGAAGCTGTCTAGGAAAAATATCCCATAAATCACCATGGAGTCACTACGGCAACATGTGACGTGGCCTAGACAGAGAGCAATCACGACTCCAGCGAAGTATTACTTCCAGACACGTCGCGTTAGTTCAATACAAATATTCTTGTAAGATTAATTATTTTACTATCTCTCGAAAATGATTGGATTCTGTTGACTGCGACACAGATGGCAGTTTGCATTTGGATGTATGCATCTGATTAGTTGGTTGGACATCGTGAGGGATTGCACATACTCAAAGGCAATGAAACAGAGCTGAAGGGATTCCGTATGTGGTGGTGTGAGGGGGTAAAATACTGTAGATAAGAGAAGCCAGCATGTTCACTTAAACGTCTATAACAGACACTTAAAAGGCTTGCTTCCTGGGTACATCTGGACTGGAATTTACAAGGAGAGAATGTTCTAGCAATCGTTTTTCAAGTTGCAGTTTGCCCAGTTTCTTCTTTTGTTTCAGTCTTGTGATCATGTGTGCTATCTATCTACCCTCTTCGCCTCTCTCACAACCACACTCGATTACTGCTCAAACATATAGACAGACAGACACATGTACTCACTGATTCATTAATATAATCACTCACAGAGATACTGATGAGCAAGTAAATGAAAACATGGACACACACACACACACACACACACACACACACACACACACACACACACACACACACACACACACACACACACACACACACGCATACATCATTTTTGCCCCCTAATTTACAAGCTAAACAAGGTCATTGCCAGTTCTGCTTTGTCATTCTGCATTTTACCAAGAACTTATGACCATGTGTGTTCATGAAGAACACGTAGCCTGCTCTTGTCAGATTAAGGTTTCTCTACCATCCTTATGGTATCAATAGGAGAAATTTGGAGGCAGCTAGTCATTTCCCAGATTTAAAGTTTTTCTTTTTGGGGATCTGTCAGCGCACAGAAACACAACCTCCTGATGTATGCGTTTCCACAGGGAGAAGAAACAATAGGACGTACAATCACTGTATGTGATGACCATGGGAACGGAAAATGACTGGCGGGGCGATCGTAATGTAAAGGGAGAAAGCAGACCCCCCACCCCCCCCAAATCCATCTCACCCAGCATGTCCTGTCACTCCCCCAATACGGCTGAGTAATTTACTGTGACAACAAGCAACTGGCACGAGGGTGGGGGGGCCGGGGGTGACTCTTCTTCACACCAAACCGAGAGAGACAGAGAGGGAGGGAGGGAGGAGAAGGAGGGAGAGGAGAGGAGGAAAAATAAGATGAGAGGTGGAGAGAGGAGAGGGATATGAAGCTCGTCAAGTTTTTCAACAATTTGGAGTACCCCCCCCCCCCACCCCACCATACCCCATTATGAAAAATACAGTCCTTCTCATTTCGAAAAGAGAACTTTGATTGATATAGATAGGGGTCGGAAATCTATCCAAATAGTAACGATAAACAGATTCCTTTACTCTTACAACAAGGGAAAGTCAGAAAATCTGTGCCTTGCAGCGTCTTTCTTTCTATGACCGCCTGTGGTGCCTCATATCGCAGCCCTTCTCTGTCCCTCTACGCCGCTCAGAGGGATTTAAAACTGTAAAATAGGATTCAATATGCTGCGTAGCGCACCGTCGAGTCCGTCAAACCCAAAGAAATCCGAAGCAAACCGCCATTACTTTTAATGATGACTTAGGCGGTAGATGGGTGCAGTTTTGGCAGGTAGCTAACTAAGGATGACTCAGACCGAGCCTGGTGCAGCGAGTTATTAGCCCTGCTCTGTGAGGCATCAAGTCTCAATGTACAAATGACAAATAACATTGTACCGTGCACTTCCGCGGTAGCCCTGCTTACAAAAAATAAACCTGCAGTACCTCAGTTAGCGGATTGTCTTTACTTTACTGTACTTTACCGTCTGGCAGGGAATTTGACAATGATACCATTATACCTCCAGCACACATGTAATATATATAAAATATGTAGTAAATCAACGAAATCAGCAGAAGAAATGCCACAAGGCCATGTTTAACTTGCTTATGCAAGCAAGGAGCTCTTCCAAAGCCCTGTATCTGTCTGTTAATATCAATAAATACAGTCAGATTTCATTCCATTTGTTATTCCCGATGGCATAGGTCTTTTGGCAGTGGTGCATCTTCGAAATTCTTTGGCAAATCTAACGTGATCTCTCTTGCAAGTATTATTTCTGCATTATGTGGACTAAAGGTGAACCCATCTGAATGTGACACTAATTGGATGTGACTATGAATCTCAAGTCAATCTGAATTTGACAGTGCAGTTACATCCCAGAGAGAGGGAGTGGGGGAAAGAGAGGATTGGCAGGGGATGGTGTTGCTTTCGGTCGAGAAGGTAGAGAGACCGGCTCTTGTTTCTTGAGTTATAGCTGAAATGTACTTCCCATCACGATCCGATTACTGCAGCTCTAAATATTATTTGTATTAGAGGTGTAATTTCTGTCACGGGTGGATGGTTTCGTGACTAAACGAGGCTTCCAGTGTTATACTGCAAAAGATCTTTGCACTTACGCCTGCATTGTAAGTTGTTCTGGATAAGGGTGTCTGCTAAATGCCAGTGAAGTTAAATTAAGTACGCTCTCTCTGCGATCCTGCCAGCAAAGCATATTTGAGGTGGAACTGTAGAACGTAGGAGGGAATGAGAGAGAAAGTGAAGAATAAAGGGAGGAGGAGGTGAAGACTGCGAAACGAGTTGATCAAAGAGCGTGAAGATGCGTCTCCCCACGCGTCGCTTCACTCCGCTGTTTTTCTTTGAAATTAAAAGGGAGCAAATTGCTCACCGAGGGGCGTGAGATTGAGAGACGGCGAGCATTTGAAATGCAAACATTCCCAACGTGTTTATTTTCCCAAACCTGCCGAGGTTTAAACCCATTAAGAAAGTAAACGGCAAGGGCATTTATTTGTTTTAAAAAATCGAGCACCTCTTAAAAAAATACGGGACATTGCTGGATGTCTCCTTCCACCGAGGGCCAAAGGGCGTTTTCGCCTGCGAGGTGGAAAACAGTAACGCAATTTCCCGGCAAGGACCGAAGTCATGTGATGAGGTCTCCGTGCCCTTTTTTTATTTTTATTTTTTTGTCTTTTTCAGACAAAATTCCACTCTGAGAAAGTCCTGCGCTCCCGGACCTGCCAACGGAAATACGTATCCGTCCAAATCACATGGTTTGTGCTCATGTCTGCACGGCACTCTACCCTGGCATGTTCTAATATAGCCGGTCTGGGTCTAATATAACAGCAGTCACATAAGGAAGATTTTTTTCCCTCTCCCCCTCCTCGGTTTGAAACAAACCGCATTGTGCAAGCACGTAGGATCAGGCAGAGAGCAGCGGTGGAGTGCGGCTGGCTTCGATTCTGGGCCTGGAGGTTGTGTGGGGTTTGAATCGAGGCTTTGTCTTCTGCCTGGAAGAAAAAAAAGAATACATCTAATGAATTTGAATGTATTATAATGGGGCAGATCTAGTGCTCAGGTCCTCGCTGCGCGTTCGATGTGTACGTGGCGTCTATGCGCACAGCGCTGCAAGTGCCCTTCATCTGGATGCCAGGGTTGCCAGGTTGGCTGGCCAGTGGGGTGAGGCGTCCCTGCAGTTTCCCAGGCTGTCGGGGATATGGGGGCCATGTGTCCCCACCGAGGGGGGGTCAAAGGGCCCTGATGAGCCCCGTAGCCCGTGACCAGGCCGACTGTCCCCACCCTCTGTCTCCTGAGCTTTTCATTCGACTCGCCACTGTTTTTGCTGATATTAGCGCTGATGTAAGGAACAGCTGTGGTACGAATTAGAAAAAGCGTAACTTAATATTTGTGTCTGTTCAATATTATTTCACATTTAATCAGGGTCCTTTTTCAAAAAAAAAAAAAAAAAAAAAACTATTACTGAGGAAAAACTAGACTAATGTGCAATAACAACAGCCCTATTGCAGATAGATTCTCTATTCCCTGAAATACATTCTACAAGTTTACTGGTCCCTGGAGCAAACGGACTCTTTTTTCACTCTTAACCTGCGCACATTTTTGATAAATGGAGGTTTAATTTCTCTGTGCTCATATAACAAGCGTGGTTAACTGCCGCGCCCCACCACACCCCAAATAAATTCACAGAAAAATTCTCCAGCCGTTTCCCCCGAGGGTTTCATAACCAGAAAGCTCAGATGTCTGAATTTGTGAGGAATTAAAAGCGGGCAGATTAGCATCAGAAGGGTGTTAGAGAGGGAAACAATGGGCATTGACCCACTGTGGTCTACGGTCTCTCAGGAGAGCTCTAAGAATCTGAGGATAAATCCCCTGTGCACGCACACACGCGCTACACTCACACACACGCACACACACACGAAGTTCAAACAGCACGGCCTTAATCGCTCCCTCAATGCTAACCAAGAGGGAACACCCCAAAATGCACTCTGCACCCCAACATCAACACAAGGGCTTCTGGGGGGGGGGGGGGTCCTATGTCCCCTCCCAAACTTCAAACGATAAGACCATATCCACTCCCCCTCATATTGGTCCAAAGACAGCTCCAGCCCCCCATACTCCACCCAGTCAGGCCAACATGGGGTCCACTAGGGGCCCCATAGGGTAACATGCTCTTCACTACTCTTTTTAACCTCAGTTATATGGCCACATCTTCTGTGTTATCAAACACATTGAGGATTCCAGAAACAAATTCTTGGACTGTTTCAGAGATGCCAGCTCACCAATTATTACAACACAACAGTCATCAGCTGAGAGTTTATCTGCTGGACACAGGGCGGGTGGCGTAATCCGCGTCTCCACAATGACAAATTGCGAGGTTATTTAGCTCCCTGGACTACAAATAAGCAGTGTTGCTAAAACCTCTGACCACTGCTTGACAGGCCAGATTTCTAAATGAATCAATTCCTTGTGGATTTTTGAAAAAGGTCAGTGCTATCAGTCATTATCAGTGACTGAGTGCGACTTCAGCATTCTGAGGAATAAACACTCACACACACACACACACACACCCAATCACAGATAATTATCTAAAGAGACTGATTATCCTCGTAAGCCCTCATTTGAAATGATTTTCGATGGTACGGTGGTTTATTCTGGTTATGTGGTTATGAGAATGATGCTGGTATTTGGTGCTACGTGAACGTTGCCGCAGAGTGTGACGCCTGGGTCTCCCTGCTTAATCTCTTAATGTATTCCTGGGGTCAGAGTGCTTCCCCCCGGAATCAATGGGGGGATTTAATCAGCTTTCCCCCGGAATGTGCCCCATCCGCACTCCACTTGGGGAAAGACATCCACCTCTGTTTTGCCACGGCGTCCAATTTTCCGCAGGATTTAACAGTTTTAAAAAAAAAAGGAGGAAAAAAAAAAACAGGACCGGGAATGAAGAGAGGCACAGAATTCTTTCTCTTTTACACTCAGTGTCCCAAAAGTCTATTGCCTTTCTTCTCTCTCTCTCTCTCTCTCTCTCTCGTCCTTTCTGTTGTTATCACTGGTTTGTCCTCGGAGAGCGACCCTCCAGCTGCCGATTTGTCCTGGCCGCGTCTGGAGACAAAACCGGCAAGCCACTGCAAATCTAGAGCAGGCTTGGGGCTGCGCAGGCCGCTGGCTCACACATAGAGAGAGTAAATAAAGAAAGTGGATGGAGGCAGTGAGCTGTACATTACGTCTCAGGGGCCTACTTCTACTTCCTGGTGGGGGTACATAAACACCACAGTCTGAAAACAAAGGAGTGAAGAACCCCAGTCTGCAAACACAAACAGCGAAAGGGAGAGTCAAAACGCACTCGCACACACACCACGCACTCGCACACACACGCACGCGCACGCACGCCCCACGCACGCACGCACACACGCACGCACGCAACACACACACAGACACACAAAACGCAAATAGCGTCGCAGAAAGCCAACACACACTACTCACAGGGGCCTGGTTTTTAGACAAATATTTTTTTTAAAAAGCAAATATTTGAAATAAATCACAGACAAATTCAACGTTTTCTATTCTGTTGTCTAGCGATGTGTTTATCACAGATGTCCAGTAACATCAGTGACGCAAACACGCAGCAAACACAAACTTTGAACAAATAGACAAGTGTCATACAAAAGAGCTGCACAGGCTAGGGTATGTGGTTAAATTACCTGCGTATTTTGCTGTTTGAATATACTTTACTCATTTATTCTGAAGGCTACGTATACAAATATCCCGCTGTACACAGTGTGATGGTGATAACATAGGCTGCATAAACATATTGGACATAGCAGAAACTTACAGGAATATGAGCCATCTTGTATTTTATATGCAAATAGCATATGTATATCCAAGCTCCTATAGGGAGAATACCCAAGGGTGTACGGTCAAATAAGATACATAGCTTTATGTTGCTGCACTGAAAATTCTATGTAACAACATTTCAACTGGCCAGCTCTTTGTTAGGTCCTTGTGCCAATCTTTGCTGCTTGAAACTCTGAATGGCGTAAATTGAAAAAATATTTAAACTTAGCCTACCCTCATTTTTCCCTTGCTACGTAGATACTGTAAATCTCAAGTCATAAATAAAAAGTAATTTCATTGCATTTATTTTCACATATTTAGTGTAACGGCCATATGTCTAGCATATGAACTAACATTTGCTAAGTCTTCAGTTAATCATTTGAATAAAACTCATAAATAACAGCTTAATACAGGAGGACAGTTTGGCCTGAGTACTCAGGCTTAAGACTGCTATCCGCCAGAAAAGCATGCAGACAGGGGCCTCCCTCCCATCCTGCCATGAGGAAACCCTCTATCACCGCGCAGACTAGGCTGGAGGCGACCAAAAACACAGCACACGTTATCCCCCAACTCTCAGGCAGAGACGCCCACAATTCATCCACTGTGATTTCAGTCTTCTCTAATATGGAGACTGAAATAGACTATACTTACAAACATGATACCGCCATGTCCCTCATACCCAAGACCCCACCGCCTTTGTGTCCCTCATACCCAAGACCCCACCCCCTTTGTGTCCATCATACCAAGACTCCACCCCCCTTTGTGTCCATCATACCCAAGACCCCACCGCCTTTGTGTCCCCTCATACCCAAGACCCCACCCCCTTTGTGTCCATCATACCCAAGACCCCACCCCCCTTTGTGTCCATCATACCCAAGACCCCCACCCCCTTTGTGTCCATCATACCCAAGACCCCACCCCCTTTGTGTCCATCATACCCAAGACCCCACCCCCTTTGTGCCATTATACCCAAGACCCCACCCCCTTTGTGGCCATCATACCCAAGACTCCACCCCCTTTGTGTCCTTCATACCCAAGACCCACCCCCTTTGTGTCCATCATACCCAAGACCCCACCCCCTTTGTGTCCATCATACCCAAGACCCAACCCCCTTTGTGTCCATCATACCCAAGACCCCACCCCCTTTGTGTCCATCATACCCAAGACCCCCACCCCCTTTGTGTCCCTCATACCCAAGACCCCACCCCCTTTGTGTCCCTCATACCCAAGACCCCACCCCCTTTGTGTCCATCATACCAGACACCTACCCCTTTGCATAATACCAGAATCCTCCTCTCTCCCTGTCCCTCATATCAGAAACCCCTCCCCTGCCCGTGTTCCTCATACTAGGCACTGGCCCCACCCCCTTTGTCTGTCGTTCTACAGACTCCTCCCCTCCCATTGTCCCTAATATGAGGCCCTGCACCTCTCATTCTACAGACTGTCCCCCTGTGGAGACTGAGTTCCTCCTCCAACAGATGCAATTTTCTGCTTACTGAGCAGGGCTGCAGGGATCACTCCGCCCACTGACCAGTGCTCCCAAGAGCTTTTAATGTACACTGACAATTGAGTGCATATATATCAAATTCATATTGTTAAACCTAAACTTAGTTTGTTGTGTTGTTTTCCACTTTTTTTATGCAGACAAGCATAAACCCACAACACACACACAACACACACACACACACACCACACACACAAACATAATGATTTGTCTGTTAGTCCAGGTTTAAAACTGCCTCAGTAAAACAGCTCTAAAGAAGGCATTGTTGGAGTTGTTCAAAATGTATTTTTTTGCAGATATTACAGATGAGGTTATATTGAGCAATCAATAATAGTGCTGATCTATAGTTAATTTGTAAAAGGCATGTGAGAAAGGGCCCTGCGCCATGGGCTGCACGCTCAAACTCTCACAAAACAAACCCCAACACATCCACACTTTCTCACATAGACAAATGCATTTCAGCATTCAGGCTCTGTCATGAGAGGACGTTCGCTCAAACACAGCTGCACTGGAAACTACTCATTCCTCACTAAGAGCAATGACCTCATTCCATAGGATAAATATTGTCCGCAGTCTGTTGTCAAACTCGAGCTGTTTATTAATGTGCGAGAGAGCAAAGAAAGGAGAGCTGTGCAAGCTGTTGACGGTTCATTGAGTGCTTTATGTACCTGAGGGGAGACAGGTATTTCGGTTGTCACTGGGCCGTTTCTGTGCACACTTCCTGTTCCGTCTACGTCACCGTTACTAAACCTTTTTTTCAAATCAGTCTTCCGTGCTTCGCACAGGTGGCTTTTCCGGTCTTTTGCACTCTTTTTCTGATGCACATATTTCTCGCGCGTCATTTTCCTGCTCTCTTTTCCCTCTTTCCCTCTATTCTCCGTCTGTCTCTCTTTCAGTCTTATTCTCTCCTCTCCTCATCTCCCTCTGTTCTTTCTCCATCTCTCCTTAAAACACGTATCCCTCTCTCTCTATCTCTCCATGGATATGTATTTCAGCCATACTGGCCTAATCTGGTTATCAATGGGGAGATGGAGTGTGAGATGGAAACGGGGGTGTGAGGAGGTGGGGGGTGGGTTTGGAAAAAGGCGAGACAGCACGCCCCCCCCCCCCCCCCCCCCCCCCCCAAACTTCACAAAGACTTGATCTCTGCATTCAGTTGCCAGCCCTCTTCCTGTCTGTGAGGCTGACGAGGTCAGCAGTTTGATAACACATAAAGCCTTGAAATGACACCATGAACCCGTCATGCTGCCCCTCGCTGGCCCTGGCCTGCTGGTTCCCACAGCCTGACTGCCTGTCACTCCCAAACCCCCAGCCCACCCCCAACCCCCCCCCGCATAGAGATGACAGCCCGTCAGCGTGGAGAGACAGGGTGGGCACCGTGCCCATGAGCCCGCCCTTCCTCCGTGTGCCACACACAAAACTGCATCTCTCTCCGCCTCTCCCTCTCTCTCTCTCCCTGGACAGAAGAATGTGGCAGGGAAGAATCGGCTCTTTTGAAAAGACAGTGGGGTCTGGTGAGTGTGGGATCCACCAGACCGCACGAGCAGGGCCAGTGTGCTGAGCGGGGCTGGGGCTGGGCGGGGCTAGTGTGCTGAGCGGGGCTGGAGCTGGGCGGGGCTAGTGTGCTGAGCGGGGCTGGGGCTGGGCGGGGGGCAGCAAGGAGCGGCCCAAAGGGGGGGGGGTCCCCGGTGCGCAGACCCCACCTCAATACACACAAATGTACATCTCTTTTCATCCCTCCCTCTCTCACCGCCCTTTTGCTCTAAGACAAGGGGTAATTTTGAATTCAGTGTGGGCCGGGGTTGTGGGGGTAAAGAGGGAGGGGTAACAGGGGAGTAAGGGCGCTGGAGTGGGATTAGAGGGGGGGGGGGGGGGGGGGGGGGCGGCACGTGTGACGTTCCTCTGAGGGACCCCCTCTGACCAGTCAGGGCTGGAGCTTTTGGGCTGAGTGAAGATGTCACTTTTTACTCACCCCAAATGGGTGAGGTAGGGTAGGACCCAGAGACTAGAGGTGGTAGGGGGTAAGGGCCAAAATCCTAATAGCAAGGAATCATTTTGCATCACTTTGACATCATGTTATGCTCCTTACAAATGAAAAGATATGCGTTGGGACAACAGGCTGTTCCAACATCCCAACACATAAAGAAGTGATTGAATGACACTGATCCAGTCTACTGAACCATATCCACTAGAAACAACATGTATAAAGATAAACTAGAAATACTTTGCACACATCCACACTAGACAATGTTTAATCCCTGTACACATCTGCCAATCAACGCACACATACTGTACTTTCCGTTGGTGCAGCAGACATCAAAAAATCGCTGAGAGAGATTTGATCTGAT
>CM056391.1:35053134-35152406 GCA_029718625.1 Synaphobranchus kaupii | reverse complement strand
ACACACACACACACAGGCAATCGACTGAGGTTTAGCTCGCTCTCGGAGGCCCCCAATCGATTAGCATGTTCCTCTAATTGCACACAGCCAGTTCCTCTTTCAAGCGCACAGTTTGTGCAGCAAGCAGAGGACATCTCTCATGATCCCGCTTCATTTCTTTTGTAAGTACCCTCATATAAGAGGGTCCTTACATATGCATAATTACTTCTCCCAGGATAGGGTTGAAATGAAAAATCAAATGCAGGTCTTTTGCTGAAGTGGGCTCACTCCGCTCGAACCCCTGTCTCTTTCAGATACAGTGTGCTTTGCAAACCCAGTTATTCCACGTTCAGTAGGTTACACCTGCTACGTGCTGTATGTTGGAAATCATAATTATCACATTTAGTAAGTGTGAAAGATCAGATGATGAATGCCACAGATACTCATTTAAATGTCTCTACAGTCTCCTGTTAATTATTCCTTTGTATTCATCACCTTAACATATTGCAAGTGCACACTAGTGTACCTCTCCGTACCTTTTATATGTGTGTATGTACAGCATTTGTTTGTGTATAACATAGTGCATGTACGTACACATGCACGTACTTGCGCAGGCTGTGCATATTTATAAATGCACCTAGAGCTTATAGGATACATTTGCAAGTATTATATCCATGCATGTACAGTATGTACATACTGTAGTTGTGTATATATGTGTATATGTACAGTACATATGTATGTTTGTATGTTCATATGTGTATACAGTGTGTATGTGTATTTGCTTGTATGTGGGATGCATTGTTCCGAGTGAGGTTGTGAAGTGGGTGTGCGGAGCGGATTCTGATGGGTGTGCTCTGCGCTTTCTGAGAGAGGTGCTGCTCTCCCATTCGCTCATTAGAATTCGGTGCAGAGAGAAGGAGGGACGGAGGAAGAGAGAGAGAGAGAGAGAGAGAGAGAGAGAGAGGGAGAGAGGGAGCCTGTCTTCACCCTCCACAATGATCTGTGCGCTGGTTCCTCTCTCGCACCGTAGCAGACAGCCTCCATCCTCCCTGCCTTTCTTCACTGCATGAGAGAGTGAGGGAGAGAGAGAGAGGGAGGGAGGGAAGGAGGGATAGAGAGAGAGTGAGAGAGGAGACTGTGCTCGGGCTGCGTTGGGTGGGTGTAGGAGAGGAGAGGAGAGGGAGGCAGAGAGAGGGAGGGAGGGAAGGAGGGATAGAGAGAGAGTGAGAGAGGAGACTGTGCTCGGGCTGCGTTGGGAGGGTGTAGGAGAGGAGAGGAGAGGGAGGCAGAGAGAGGGAGGGAGGAAAGGAGGGATAGAGAGAGAGTGAGAGAGGAGACCGCGTTGCCGTCGGGCTGCGTTGGGAGGGTGTAAGAGAGGGAGGCGTCGGTGTGTGGGCAGCGTCTGGGACGATGGCGGTGAGCGCGTGGCAGGTGCTGTCGCCCCTGCAGTGGGCACGCTGGGGCTGGGACACGCTGCTCGGGGGGGCCGGGGGGGACCCCACGCTGGGGCTCCTGCATCGCCTCACCTGGGGGGTACGGCACGACAACATGCTGCAGACAGAGAGGGGTCCTGTCAGGCAGAGGTGAGCACGGCAGGGGTGTGGGGATCGGCAGCATTGCGCTCTTTTATTTGGGGTGCGCTGTTCCTATCAAGTTATTTGAATGTAGTGTTTGAGTGTGTGTGTGTGTGTGTGTGTGTGTGTGTGTGTGTCGCTATGCATGCGTGTGTGAGTCTGTATGTGTGTGTGTGTATCTGTATGTATGTGTGACTCTGTATGTGTATGAGTCTTTGTGTATGTGTGTGTCTCTGTATGTATGTTTGCGTGCTTGTGTGTGTGTGTGTGTGTGTGTGTGTGTTTTTATGCATGCGTGTGTGAGTCTGTATGTGTATGTGTGTGTGTATCTGTATATATGTGTGAATCTGTATGTATGTGAGTCTATGTGTATGTGTGTGTCTCTGTATGTCTGTGTATGTATGTGTGTGTGTGTGTGTGTGTGTGTGTCTCTGTATGTGTGTGTGTGTGTGTGTGTGTGTATGCGTACGTGCATGCATGTGTGTGTCTGTATGTGTGTGGCCAAGCACCACAAACATACAGTCTTGTGATGGTGCAGTGTGCTCTCAGTTCTGATTATGATAGACGCTGACCACCCGGATGAGATTATCACAAGATGGATGAGCTCTTAGGGTCCGGTCAGCGGATCTGGGTAGCGCGTGGACCTTTGTGAAGCTCGACATGAGGTCCCATTTGAATGATTGATGTTTGGGGGAAGCGGGTGCATTACCTTCTACCGCCAAAACCTGCACCCACCACAGCCTTGATCAGAGGGTTCCCATGCTATTGCTCTGCCTGTCTAGGAAACAGCATAAGACATCTGTGATACTGTATACATGTGTATAATATTTCTCTGTGGTAGAGCAGGCCATGTGGACTATTTCCTTGCTGATTTTTGTATTTTCCTGACAGAATCTGCCTGGTTTCATTCTGGGGACATGCTATAATCCCCATACCCTGTACTGTAGTATCAGCATTTCCATTTTAGCCCATAAAAATTCACCAGAGACACAACACACGCTGACCTGTGCATTAATGTATCTGGTAATGGCACGTGTGACGATATCAGCCGAATTGACTCATCAGTAGAGTGTGACCGGTGATTTAATTTGTCCGTCGGGTTCTCAGTCTGTTGAGACCTTCTGTAAGATTAAAATGTTTGATTGTTTTCAGCAGTTGCAGAAAAGGAGACAAAGCCCTTTTGTTAGAGAGCCGTGTGTATTCGTCGGTGCACATCTCTGTACATACAAAGAGAAACGCTCGGATATTAAATAGCACTTCTGTCTGAATGTCTGTCTGTTTCTGTGGACATTAATCTGCCTGTCTGCCTCTTTCAGTTCACTTTCCACTGTGTACAGAGAAATATGCTGTCACTCACATGTGAATTACATTGTCTGTCTGTCTGTCTGTCTGTCTGTCTGAGATATTCTTTTCAGGTTTATGATGTACTTCTTGTTTGAATCAGAGGGAATTTGTCTCATAATAGATCTGTGCTTACTTAGCAGAGTTGAGTTGGCTCTGAGATACCCATGTCTGTCTGTCTGTCTGTCTGTTGCAGGAGCTCAGACTCTGACGGAGCGTTCGAGACCCCCGAGTCCACCACCCCAGTGAAGGCTGCGTCCCCCCCCGCTGCCCCCCCCAGAGGCAGACACAGAGATACACCCGCCCCCGTCTGAGGACACAGGTCAGTCACGTGACACATGACCTGAAGCGGTCTTTCCCAGAAAATCTCTTTAAATTGTTATTACCGTGGATCACATTCCCTAAGGCAATTCCCTGAGTTTGTACTGTATATGCTTCAGGCCAGCCCACTCTATTGGGGCACACTGTAAATTTGGAAGCAGCATGATGGCGGACTTGAGTGAATGGTGTGTGTGCCCTGCGATGGATTGGCAACCTGTCCAGGGGGTATTCCTACCTCTCGCCCAATGCATGCTGGGATAGGCTCCAGCCCCCTGTGACTCTGACCAGGAATAAGTGGGTTAGATAATGGATGGATGGGTGGATGACGCCGGACTGCAACTGTTGAAAGAACATATCAAGAAAGAACATATTTTATGAGTTGGTGTGTGGTGGAACGGGAGCTAATGAGCAAATAAGCACGGTTTCTTCTGGTTGTGATGGGGTGAAAATGGTCTTCTCTTTGAGTTCTACCACCCTCATCCACTCTGTGGGGTAATATGTGGAAAATTTATATTTAAGATTTTTATTAACAGGTTTTATACTAATACTTGGTTCTTTCGACTTGCATATTCTATAGTGTGTTTGTGCTCCTCATATTAATGTAGCCCAGGCACCACAAATCCAATAATAAATTCATTGCTCAAAGCAAGAGATCCACCAATAGATTAAAATCCTTAATCGACCTGACATGAGCACCGGTTAGTTTCATTGGTTAGTTTAATTTTTCACCTACTTATTTAAAGATGGCCACAGGTACAGTTAACAACATTATCTTTTTATCAGAGAAAAACACTGCTATTTATCCTATTAATGAGTTGCTCAAAGATGGAGTGAGCTGTCCAGACTTAACTTGAAAAGGGCGATGGAAGGAGAGAGAGAGCTCAGGGCAGCACCTACAGGGGAGAAATGGTACTGCAGTCAGGCGACTGCCCTCCTTTGTGGGCTGGTAAATCGCAGCAGACTGTTCCTGCTCAAATATGCCTTTTTCTCACCCCTCCCTGTGCAGATAATTTTCTTTTCGTTTTTTATTCTGACAGTCTGGCGTTAATTACTGCAGCTTTCATTAATTACCATAATTGGACTTCTCTTATAACAAGCTGCGTGGTCTTTTATCTCATGCTCACGCACGCACGCACGCACACACACACACACACACACACACACACACACACACACACACACACACACACACACACACACACACACACACACACACACACACACACACACACACAACAACGCACACACACAGAGTGCAGACTTATTGTAGAGCATTACATTTACATCTGCTTGGATGAAAATGACATTAAAGCTGATTGTATTATTTAAATTCTAATCAAGATATGAGAGGATTCTTTATGTAGCATACTAGACTGTAGACTGTTTTAATGCGGTGTTATGCATCTGTGAATATTACAATGGGCAGTTTAACAATTTACACATTTAAAAATCTCCAGTTCATATAACAGTGTAATACTAGCTGTCTGAACATTAAGTGGATCTCATCCTCAGTCTCTGGCTCCCTCCTTCCCTTTGTTATGGCCAGCTCCCTCTCTCAAACTCAAATTCAAGTTCAAATGAGCCAAAGCACATTTGTTCCTTGTAGGTCTTTCCCCCAATCATTATTCATCATTATTTATTTATTTTATTTATCTCTCTCCCTCCAGGTTTCTGCTCTGATACCACCTCTGTTCCGGAAGTTTCTCTCAGCGAGCCCGGCTCTGAGACCCCCGCTTTCCGGCCGTTGTGCCGCTCCTTCTCCACCGTTTTTGACGAGGACAAGCCCATCGCCAGCAGCGGCACCTACAACCTCGACCTCATCGCTGCCGCCGCAGCCGCCGCTGCTGCAGCCGCCGCCGCTGACAACGACCAGCCGCTGAGCCCGGAGTCCGCTGCCGGGCACCGCAGGTCCCCCCTGACCCGCTCCCTAAGCCTTCAGGCGGGGGATTTAGACAGCATCCCCCCGAACAGTGGGGCAGCGGGAGGGGGCGCAGACCGGCTGCCCCATCTGCAGGCAGAAGCCTTCAGTGTGGGGACAGAGAGTGCGCCAGGGACTCTGCGGAAGAAGAAGCCTCGTCCGGGTTCTCTGAAGAAGAAGCCCCTCCCCCGGCAGAACTCCACCCCCACGGGTACCACCGGAGAGAGTGCAGGCTCCACCCCTGAGCTCAGGAAGGAGGAGCGTGAGGAAGAGGAGGGAGGCTCCACTGGGCCCAGCCCCAAGGGAACCCTGAGGAAGACTAAGGTTGCACCCAAATCTGATCCACAGGAGAGCGTGAACTCTCGGGAGGAGGCCGAACGCCCACCGCCAGCATCACCTCCCCTCCTGAGGCAGCAGTCTTCCCCGGCCTCCACCACCCCCCTTCCCCCTGTGCCAGACGAGGAGTCCCCCATACCCCCGAAGGCCTCCTACAGCTGGGACCCAGACAACTTTGAGGGGATTGACCCCTTCCGTACGGGAAGCAGCAAAGTACCCAACTCCCCTGTGCTTGGGAGAAAGGGGGTATCTTTCACCCCCTCTGTCAACCCTCCAACGGACCCCCCTGTTACCCCGGACGAGCCCCCTCCAGGCCCTCCCCCGGCCCCTGCAGGGAGCGTGGACGAGCAGCCCCTGAACAGGCGGCAGTCTGTCAGGCTGGAGTTCGACTACTCTGAGGAGAGTGAATCGGCTCCCCAGGAAGCCACCCCCCCTCCCAAAAAGCTTGGAAAGAAACCAGGCGCCAAGATGCCCCTCCGTAAGCCCAAGCTGGGTGGGAAGAAGGTCACGCCACCCCCCGCGGAGCAGCTGGACAACGCCCTGCCCCAAAATGATGAAGACACCCCCCATCCCCAAGGCCGCTTATAACTTTGACCCTAACAAGTGGGAGGACCCCAACTTCAACCCTTTCTGTCCCGGTGGGGGCCTCCCCAACTCACCGCGCCTGTCACGTCCCGCCTATACTTTCGACCCAGACAATTTTGAAGACTCCGTCGACCCTTTCAAATCCTCCAACAAGATGGGGAACTCTCCCCCTAAGTCTTCTTCGGCCTCTTTTGAGGTTCCGGCCAATGACAATGACAGCCTGAGCGAACTAGAGGACCAAAACCTGAACAAACCTGCCAAAAAGAAGAAGACCCCCATTAAGTCGTAAGTTTGGGATTTTTACATTTCCACCCCCATGTGTGCACACACAGCTCCTCAATGCCAAAAATGGCAGGAAGTGTACCACGCACACTCTCATCTTTCCATTCCTCATCACCCTCTCCGCCTCATCACACACTTTAAAAGCTTCAGCACAGAGCAATTCTCTTGCAGCCATTTGATGGAACTCAGAATTTCCATATGCTTCAATTCTATTGTGGTTTGTAATAATGAACTCTGACTTGCTTTTCTGTGTATTGTGTGTGTGTGTGTGTGTGTGTGTGTGTGTGTGTGTGTACGTGTGTGTGCACGTGTGTGCATCAGAGACTGTGGTTGTATCCGTGTGTGTGTGTGTGTGTGTGCACCCGTGTGTATCAGTGTCTGTGTGTGTGTGTGCACCCGTGTGTATCCATGTGTGTGTGTGTGTGTGTGTGTGTGTGTGTGTTTGTCTACGTCTGCGAGTGTGTATCAGTGTCCATTGTATCTGTGTGTGTGTGTGTGTGTGTGTGCGTGCACGCATGTGTTTCAGTGTTTGTGGCTGTGTCCATGTGTGTGTGTGTGTGTGTTTGTCTATGAGTGTATATCAGTATCCGTTGTTGTATCTGTGTGGGTGTGTGTGTGTGTGTGTGCACGCACGTGTGTGTGTGTATCAGTGTCTGTGGTTGTATTTGTGTGTATGTGTGTGTGCACGCATGTGTATCAGTATCCCTGTGTGTGTGTGTGTGTGTGTGCACACACACCCATGTGTATCAGTGTCTGTGTGTGTGTGTGTGTGTATCAGTGTCTGTGGTGTATCTGTGTGGGAGTGTGTGTCTCCTGCCTGTCTCTCTGTCACCTCTCTGTCTGTGTGCTCTCCTGTTCTCCCAGGATGTTCAGCGATGTGTCCTCTCTGTGTTGTCTGTTGTAAGTACATCAAAGGCTCACTAGCTCTACATGATAAAAACATTTTATAATTCAGATTTACTTTCTACTGACTCATGCCTTTATCTCTTTTCTGTTTGATACACGACAAATGTCCTGGCTGAGCTTAGTGTCTTCTGTTTGGCTGGCTCCTCCCCTCTAACCACACTGCTAACCAATCAGAGAACCTCTTTGCCCATGGCTCCTCCTTCTCTCTGGTGGCAGGGGCTGTTCATAGGTTTAAAAATTTAAACCTCTGTATCTGATCAACTGAGCTAAATATGCAGTCCAACTGAAAATGCCCTGAGGCCAGGTTAACTTCCCCTTGTGCAGAAACCAGGGGGTTTATGAATGCATAATGAGGGTGTCATTCATCACAGTTGCCATGGAACCCTCTTCTAAATAAGTCCCTTGAGGCTATTATATGTTTTAATGCCCTACAGTTTGGAAATGACTCCAATCAATTTCTTCTGAACAATGTGATGTCTTTGTCCAATGCTGGACCAAATGAAAGGTCAATGAATAACGATGGCAATGATTTAAAACAATGCACCCATTAAATGTATTCTTATAATAGGAAAAATGTGAAGGTTTTGTTTCTTTATTTATTTATTTTTATAATTCCCTCTTATACTTGTCTTCCAAGTAAGAGAAAATTAAATGATGTTAATAATATTTCAATTCTATTGTTTTTCCCTATTCTGTGGTTATGCTGTATAGTCAGGGTAATATAACCTTTAGGGAACTGGGCTTGTAACCCGAACATTGCAAGTTTGATTCCCAGCCGGGGTGCTGCTGTTCTATCCATCAGCAAGGTACCTCACCTGAATTGCTTCAGTATAAAGCTAGCTGTTTTTCTTTCTCTCTCTCTCCCCCCCCCCCACCCCTTTTCTCACCAATTTGGAATTGCTTCTCGAATTACTCGAACTACCACTGCTGCGTCCGCACCCACATAAGGAGCATTAAAGCCAAAGCTTAAGCATGCACTCTCCCCCTCCGCCTTGCAAACCGAGTCTGTTTAAAAAAACAAAACACTCCTGGCCTCACAGTACTACAGGACAGAGCTATCACCAATCAGCGCAAAGGCATTTTCCTCACAGATGGAAACTGCCAGGTCATGGGTGCCAGGGGCATATTCTAATCCAGACTAATGCCTGCGGATAACCTCCGTCACCCTGAGAATAAAATGTATGTGCTAGGGATACGACATGCTTTTTATTAACAAACAGTAATTACGCTACTGACCTCACCATCTTACTAAGCTTCTGTGAGGCTACCTCCCCTATGCCACTACCTCCGCCTCACACCTCACACTCAACCACTGACTCCCTCTGCAATCCTAATTCTTCCTGCTTGAACCATTTCCCCTTTCAAATGTCTCACCCCTTCGGTTCTCCAGGTACAGTATGTATGTGTGTCGTAGCATTAGCCAGGGTTGTGTCAGGGTATCCAGGCAAGGGAACTCTGTGGGGACTGGGTGTGAGGGATATGTGGCTGGGGGAGGGGGGTAACCATGGTGACCAGGTGGCATCACCTCCACACAGTTCCCAGATCAGTGTCAGCAGCTTCCATAGTGGTTGGGGTGGGAATCAGAGGTGAGTTAGCTGATCCTTCATCAGTGCAGGGGAACGCTACTACAATAGTTTCAGTATATTTACTGTGTACATTTGTAGACAGTCTTGACGTAGATTCGGGTGGAAATAAACAGTGAATATAGGGTATAGATTCCAGTCCAGACTACATCAGTGGTCAGTCAGTGGTCACTTCTGGATGTAGATTCATTATAGACTGTAAAGCTTAGCCCAGTGCTCATGGCTTCTCACTGCCTTCTCTCGCTCTTGTCTTTCAGTAACACATTCAGAGTGAAGAAGTCCCCGAAGAGGTCTCCTGTGTCTGAGACAGCGTCACAGGTAAGTCTCACCTTAATAACACACACACACCCTTTCCTTCATTCGTCTGTATCTCTGTCTCCCTGTTCACCTGTAGCTCGGTCTACCTGTCCTCTCTATTCACATGTCCCCCATGCACCTCACTGTGTCCCTGTTAACCTGTATCTCAGTCTACCTGGCTCCTGTTTACCTGTCTTCCTGTTCATGTTCACCTGTTCCTCCCCCTGTTCTGTTAACCTGCCTAAATCACGTCAATGAATCCATTCACCTTTTCCTTATATCACCATAATGTCATTTACAGTTGCCTGTGCAATTTAAACACCTGCATCTGAAAGCATTTTCACTTCATGTCCGTATCCATTTATCATAAGTTATCAGAATAGAATTGTGTGATTTGTGCCTCTGCGATGGTGAACTCTAACACGGTAAAATCGTTTCGTATCTTCACCCCATACCACAACAGTTGTGTCCTGTGTGTTTCTCGCTTGCCATGACTCCCCACGACCATTCACAGGAGCCCGCGCCCCTTGACGTGCCGGACGCCCCGCAGGACGACCACGCCACCGACGAGGAGAAGCTTGCCTCCTCCACCAATCAGAAGTGGGCGACTCTTCATGGCGTGGAGGCGGAGTTGACCTCTGACCCCCAGGACTACCCCCAGCCCTCTGACCTCACCGCCTTCGTCAACGAGAACAGCTTGCCCCCGCAGCAGCACGGTGAGTAGGGGCGTGACTGCACACTTACATCCGTCTGAGCATGTGTGCACACTATACACGCACACGCCCGCAGTGGTGTTCTCGGCTTGGTGATTCCATTGTGACATCATCCTGTCTCTTGCTTCTATGAAAGCGGAACTGTAATTTTATGAAAGAAGAGAGTAGTGATGTTACAGAGCCCACACACTCAAAGTGCTATTGTCTCACTCTCTCCCCACCCACTCAGCCAAACTTGGCAACCAGGCTCTCTCGCGACTATTCTCTCGTGCTTATTAATGAAGCTCAGCTGTGTTTGAACTGGATCTTTCCACCCTGAGTGAGTCCTCACATGACCTTTATGTATTTATGAACGGTTGCTTATATATTTGAGAACGCAATCTTCATTATCCATTTTTACATGAATGTTTTTGTTGTTTTTTAACAGTTGTGCTATTGCAGTAAACAAGATGAAATACGATTATCGACACATTGCTTTTTAAAGTTACAATGTTATTTACTGGAGTGCCGGCACAAACAGATCCTTTTTGTCTTTTGACTGTCTTTTATTTTATAAATTAATGTCAACATTAATCTTTAAAAACAATAAAAATGTATTATATGTCACTTTCTAAGCAAAGTATTTGACCAAAAATCTAAATTAGGTCTTGCTACCTATTTACATAGTGCTTAATCTGTTTAGTTGGAATATATATTATACAATGTAATACTAATAATAATAATAATAATAATAATAATAATAATATTGGCAAAACAGAAAGAGTCTTTTGAAGACTTACTGCTTATAGACAGAAGAGTCTTGGATGACAGAGGAGAATCACAGGGAGCTGAAGTCTGTTTCTCAGTTGCTGAGGGAAGAGGAGGGGGAGGAGTTTACATTCAGCATAGTGTGGGTTGGGCCCTGCCTGTAACAAGATGCATTGTACCAGTTTACTTGATCGCGTCTGTTGACTTATGTGGGTCACATGATTTTGTCTTGATGTTTACAGGTATTTGTAAATTAATCATACGGATAATACAGCTAATCTGGCTGTCAATTACAAAACGAATTTACACAAACATGCAGTCATACATTCTTGAGAAATGCTTGTATGTGTGTGTGTGTGTGTGTGAGAGAGAGAGAAAGAGAGTGTGTGTGTTTGCATGTGTGTGTGTGTGTGTGTGTGTGTGTGTATGAGAGAGAGGGGGGGGAGAGAGAGTGTGTGTGTATGAGAGAGAGAGAGAGAGTCACATATCCACATATGTTTCTTTAAGAGAAGCTTTCCTATGTAAAGCTAAAAACAAAATAGCATCATATAACAGCAAAACACAAGATGAACAATTACAGATATGTTTGGGAGAAGTACCAGAGTTAATGGAACTTTCTGCACAATATGACAGCCTGCCATGAATTAAGATGGAAAAATAAAATATTAATTAATTAATTAACAATGTAACATAGTAGTCCCAATCTGATCAGTTTTAACAAATTGTATTTTATTTTATTTTTTTTTAAATTATTTTATTTATTTATTTATTTTTTGTGTACTTATACTTTTGTGTATAATATTTTATTTTCACTGTACTTCTTTTAACTTTTGTTTTTGATTATTATTATTTATTGATTTGTTATTATTATTATTATTTATTAACTTTATCCACTTATATGTGTAATTAATATAAGAAACACATATCACTCACTGTACCATATGTATATATTAATGAATTATTATTATTGTTCTCTATAAATATGTGTTAAATATACTGTACTGCTTTGGCAACAATGATTGACTTTCATTCATGCCAATAAAGCCATTTGAACTTGAACTTGAGAGAGAGAGAGTGTGTTTGCATGTGTGTGTGTGTGTGTGTGTGTGTGTGTATATGAGAGAGAGAGGGGGAGAGAGAGTGTGTGTGTATGAGAGAGAGGGGGGAGAGAGTGTGTGTGTATGAGAGAGAGAGAAAGAGAGAGAGTGTGTGTGCGTGTGTGAGAGAGAGAGAGGGAGAGAGTGTGTATGTGTATGAGAGAGAGAGAGAGAGAGAGAGAGAGAGAGAGAGAGAGAGAGAGAGAGTTAAGTGTGCTCATGTATAATTGAAACAGTCCACATGCTTTGGGTCCCGTGCTCCGAATAGGAGGAGATACAGCAGGATGATGATGTCATCAGCGGCACAATCAATGTGTTTGTTCCTGGTCCCAGCTGATTGGCCTGTCTCCTCCATGATCCCTGACCCTGTGTTAATCTGCCCTGCCCAGGGCAATGCATATCTGGCTGAACTGGGTCATGAAAAGCTGATGACAGAACAACAGATTTCCCAGCATCTGTAGCTCCCAGCATCGCACAATATATCTTTCCCTGTTTCTGACCCAACCAGAATCTATTTCCCACCATACTCCCTCCCCCCACCCCCGCGCCCACTCCCCTGTATGATTGTCAATGACGGTGTAGGTAAACCATTTGTCGTGCATAGTGTACAGGATATAGACTGGAATTGAGAGTTGAAGACTATTTGTTTTTTTGCCACTGATCCACTATTCTCTCTTCCTTCTCTTCCACCCCCTTCCCCCTCCATCACTCTTCTCATTCATTCTCTCTCTCTTTTCGTCCTCAGTGACGGACTACGAGATTGAGTATATGGAAAAAATTGGCTCCTCAACCCCTGTGAGTATCCACTGACAGACAGACAAACTTGCATGTTGCCATGAACACAGACAAAAAAATGGACAAACTGAGAAATGGTGTGATAACTGAAAATGGAAGAAGCTATTTCTCTCTTTATACCATGGCTTGGATAAATACTCGATTCTGATTGGCTGGAGGGTGGGCATTTAATTCGCTAAACCGCCCGGCTCTGACGTAGGGCTGGCAACATTTTAATCACCGTTCTAAATTAATACGCCTTCTACGTCATCTGCTGCCAGCACCATTAGAGTAACGTTAGACCGTTTTTTGAATGGTAACCATAGCATCACCAACAGCTGATTAATAAAGCCGACAAATAACGCTAAATCCGCTGATTTTAAAAGTTTGTCTTCGCCAAATATCTTAGTTACAACAACTTTAATCTAGCAAAGCAGTTTTGTGGTTAGAGATGCAGTATTTATTCAGTTTGGAAATATGAACGTAGCTAACATAGTCGGGCTTTACCTAATGTAATGTGTAACTTAACGCTAACGTAAGCAACGCTGGTTGCGAATGCGAGCAAGTTACTTCACAAAGCACGTTAATCTGTGTATTAAAAAACATTTTATCAAGCGAAATGTCTTAGATATGACAAGTTACATCTAACAGTAACAAACTTTGTATCTATAGTACCGGTAGGCAATTTTTTTAGATGTTCCCATCTCATGATGCTAATCTGAAATGCAATTTCCTTAGCATGGGCTGTTTAATAGGCTGCGTGACGAAAGCATTTTTTAAAAAGCAAGACGGAGATAGGGAGGTAAATTGAGTTGCGGTTTCATGCAATTTTCTTAAATAATGTAACTAATGACAAAAATAACCAAAATTGGTGCTAATTTTATGGTATAAAGTTGAGAAGGAACTATTTGTTTCCTTATAGAATCAATTGTTTTCAGAACTACCAACGAGAGGTTTTTGCATAACTACGGACAAAATTGAACTAGTAACGAGAAATAGAGAGATGTTTTCTGTTCAAATAGAACTAAATCAACGAGCAGTTTTGCATGACAACGGCAAACTACATGCCAAAATGGCATCGGAAGGATATTTAAATTTCATCTGATAAAGTCGATAAAAATCAATAAATATAAATGTAACTATATATAATAATTGTTGGTAACCATGGTATAAGCGCAATAATGACCTCGGAGCCGGGCATTACACCGTTTAAATGCCCTTCGCGGCTGCGCCTCGGGCAATTTACTACCTCCGCGTCAGGCATTTAAACTGTGTAATGCCCGGCTCCGAGGTCATTATTGCTTACTAAAACAACGTGAACAGATTTCTGCAACAAACAATCCAAGGGAGGCTCCTTAAAAAGAAGAGAGGATTTTCTTTTACAGTTTGCTTTACAGACAGCTAGCTAGCATATAGGCTAAAGCTCCTGTGTTTATCCACTTCTGAGTAAACAGCGTAGCTGAATCAAAAGAAATAGCTATATCCTGAAATATTTTAATACACAAATGTAGGCCTACACCTACTCACTGTAGAAGATAAACAGACTTTTCTTTTTCTGGTGCAGTGTAAACGGTAATGTTACCAAGCTGCCTTTCAAACCATATGAACCTGTGGTGTAAAAAGTTGACCGGACAGGTTAAGGTCTTGGTTTGGAGGTGGTGCGTTTAATGCTGCTGATGTGTGAATAATTATGACTAGATCACCAATATCATATTCCTGCAGAGATGATTGGCAGACCTGATGTAATTACCCTGTGTGTGTTGCAGCCTCTCTCTGTGAAGAAGCCGTCTCTGTACTTGAAGCTGGACTCAGTGGCAGACAGTCCCAACAAGAACTCCTGCGTGCGGGGATCTGAACCCAATTCCCCCTGCACAGGGTACAAACACACTTTAATTACACACACACACACGCATGCACAAACGCACAGACACACCCGTGCACAGACACGTATACATGCACAAACATACAAATGCGCGCACACGCATAGCTAGGAATTCAGTTCGGGGACGTGGGCGGGGGGGTTCGAAATTCCAAACAGAACTGGCAAACTTAAGACCGGACAAAACGTGTCTGTACTGGGGAGGGGGTTTCGGTTCCTCACGATCAACTTTCACATATTTTACTCGGATCTTTGGCGTGTCGGGGGGAGTTCCAACACAAACCCCCCCACTCCTCAACCCTGCCCCGAGCTAAGTCTCTGCTCACGCACACACAGACTCACACACATGCACATGCACGTCCAAAACTAAGTAAGTTCAGACTGATCCTTCGTGTAATTCGGGGTAGGGGGTAATATACAGCCTTCTTTGAAATTGTCACACAATCCGGAATAGAGCAGTAATGTCAAGTGCTCACAAATACCACACTGTTCTCTCTCCCTCACACTGTTCTCTCTCTTTCTTCAATATCTCTATCTCTTTTTCTGCAGCAGTTTTGAGGAGATGGAGGCCCAGATCTCTGCGGGGGGTAAATCTCCGGTGTTGTCGTCTCGGGGGGGCCTGGACCCCATGGGTGCAGAAAAGAGTCGGAAGAGGGAGAGCGACTCATTGAACGCAGTATCCAGCTTAGAGAGGGATGGAATGGTGAGTAGACCCGCTACCCCAAACCTGCCCCCACCCCCTCCACAAACACCCACCCACACACACACACACACACAAACAGGTTGGCCAGTAGGCAAGTTATGATAATGTTTTGGGTGTGTCCAGATTTTGATTGTACCATCCCTGCAGAGGATCTATAAAACACAAGCACTAACAATTGCACTACCACTGTAAGAAAGACATTGGATTATATTGTTAAAAAAATCAATAAATGTAAAAATACAAGTCAGTATTCAAACTCAGGGTAAGCACGAGCACTCCTGCTTGTTATGCCTAATTGCAGCCACTAGAGGGAGACGGTCTTTCACATTTTTCATAGTGAATTCAGCGTCTGATTTAGTGGGTTTGTCGATTTCCTGTTTTTGACTTGCACATTTTTCTGTGCAAACCGTATGCAAACACGTTCAAGCCAATGTTGCTTTGTATTGCAGATATTGCTTGCTGAATAGATGTTTATGTAGTTTGTCGGTATGAAGTACCTGTCCGATTTCACGCGATCCTACCTGTGTGAGAGTGGCGGCTATATTGTACCATAGCTGGCTCTGCTTTGCTGACCGTGCCCCCCTCCTCCACCCACCCAACCACCCACCCACCTGTAGACCCCTCCCCAAGACCCTGTGGACCCTGCTGACATCCCGCTTTTAGACAGACTGTCTGAGTCGGGGGGGCCGCTTCAATACCTGGAACCCGACCTGGCCGAGACCAACCCCACCGCGTTCGCTCAGAAGCTGCAGGTGTGTACAGGCGTACCTGCTGGCTCACCCGTTGGCCCCCTGACCTTTGAACTTTTGTTGGCGCACGCTGCTGTGTGCGTTCTGGCGAGGCACAGAGCTGGTGCTCCGTGGTTCTCCCGTTCTTCACCATCGTGCTGTGCGTCCCTTTCCTGTTTTCCTTTTCTGCTTGGTTCTCCTCTTTTTCCTCCTGCTAGTGAGTTAGCTGCAGTTTGTGTGTATGTGTGTGTGTGTGTGTGAGACAGAGAGAGAGAGAGAGAGAGAGAGAGAGAGAGAAATTGAATCTGTTATATAGATTCTGTGGGAGACTGAGTGTGGCTGGATGTTGACTAGACATTTGTTGGGTGTGGAGTTTACTGAGAATGTTCACTGGATCCTGTAGGGGGCAGTGTTTGGAAATTGGAATGGATTGAATGGTGTCAGGGGGGAGCAGCGTGTTTGGGCATGCCAAGTTTTGCAAGAGCAAGTCTGTGTTTTAACCCGTCTCTCCTCCCCTCGCCTCCCCCGGGCCACGCCCCTTTCCCCCCTCCTCCCGTCCCAGGAGGAGCTGGTGCTCGCAGCCCTGAGGATAGAGGCTCTGCAAGTAGCCCAAAAAATCTCCCAGAGTCCCTCTCTGTCCTGTGTAATCCCCGAGGTACTGAGCCCAGGCAGCCTGCGCCAGCTGCGCCCGTGTGCGTGCATGCACGCGTGCGTGTGCGTGACTATGCGTGTAGCCTTGGCCCCGCCCCTCCGCCTCTCCCACTAAACCCCATAGCCGCGGCATTGGTGTGAGCGTGCGCCCCGTTGCCTTACCGAACATGGGAGCGCTCTGCATCATCTCCAGATTCTCTCCATGTTACATTTCTAACCTGGCTTGTCCCCGGTTGGCCATTGGCTCTCCCGTGTTTGACCCTCACTCCTGATTGGTGGATGAAGTGTGTCTCTCTGTTCAGGCCTTTGTGAGATCCCTGCATGTTGCCTGGACAGGAGAAACATTAGCAAACATCAAGGTGACTTGGGATGCTCCTGCCAGAGCCTGATTATACACTGCCTGGCCAAAAAAAAAGTCGCAGTTGCACCAGTCATGCATAGTGCCCACTGTACAAGCCTCTGGAGGCAGTGTTATGATCTGGGGTTGCTTCAATTGGTCAGGTCTAGGCTCAGCAATGTTATGCAGCAATAAAATGAAGTCAGCGGAGTACCTGAATATACTGAATGACCAGGTTATCCCATCAATGGGCATATTCCAGGACGACAATGCCAAGATTCATCGGGCTCAAATTGTGAAAGAGTGGTTCAGGGAGCATGAGGAATCATTTCACACATGAATTGGCCACCAGAGTCCTGACCTTAACCCCATTGAAATTCTTTGGAATGTGCTGGAGAAGACTTCACTGAGTGGTTCGACTCTCCCGTCGTCAATACAAGATCTCGGCCAAAAATTAATGCAAGTCTGGACGGAAATAAATGTTGTGACGTTGCATAAGGTTGTCGAAACAATGCCACGACAAATGCGCGCCATAATCAAAGCTAAAGGCGGTCAAACAAAATATTACAGTGTGCGACTTTTTTTTTGGCCGGGCAGTGTATTAACCTCACAACTAATGTACTGTAGATGGTCTATGAGAGGCATCTTGTTGGGTGATTAAAGGCTACCACAGACTGGTAGTATTAGTGAGAAATGTGGATCTTATACAGAAACTTTATTGCCCAATCCCATGTCACATTCTTGTTTTCTGACTGGATCATGACTCCCTGACTAACCCTGCCGGCCAAAGATGTACACCTGTCTGTTGGTACTATGTAGTACGCCTATAGTCTATCGTGTTAAGCTGAATCACCTGTGTTAGACACAGGATATGAAGTACCCAGTCACATTATTAAGCTATATAAACATATAGGTAATCTTCTGTGAGTTTAAACAGCAGATTCCTCCTCTCTGAGGGTTTGTGTGTTGGGTGGTGTGTGTGTGTGTATGTGTGTGTGGGGGGGGGGGGGGCAGTGATTTAAAGGGGGCTGTCTTGCTCCCATCTAAATTTTATATCCCATAACAGAAATATTAGGCTGAATCATTCCTCAGACTTACTACTGTTCAGGACGGTTTGGTTTCATGATTCCCAGACACATTTTGAATATTGTAAATATGTACTTTTCTGCCAGCGAGATAAAATTATACCCCTCAGGATATGGAGCTGTCAAAGTCTCGGGGGTGTGGTGACTTCATTTCGTAGTTGGTGTTCATGGCAAACAGTCTGTTTGCCTGCACAGAATTTCACTGCATAGTGCTGCAGTGGTTGCCATGGTGATTTCCTGACAATGCCTTCTTGTGTGTGTGACAGAGACAGTCAACTGCTCTGAACTTCACAGGCCAGGAGCAAGTCTGCTCTCTCACTCACAGACTATCTTTCCCTCTCTTTTCTTTTTTTGAGCTATGTTGTTTCTCAACCAGCCCTTTTCCTCTCTTTCCTTTTTCCTCCCCCTCTCACCCTCGCTGTTCCTCATTTTTCCAACTCCAATGTCTCTTTCTCTCTCTCTTCCTCTTCCTCTCTGTTAATCAGACCATGGAAGACCATGGAAATCAGATCTGATCAAGAGTCGCATGATAAGAGCACTTACGAGTCAGTGGGTTCCATTCAGTAGCAGTAGTAACTGTCCTGGTAGTAGCAGTAGCAGCGATAGTATAAGTGCTCATAGCCGTCTCAGTGAGAAATACGTCATCATCTCTCCGCGCTCCACACCCCAGTATCCAAATCAAATCCAGTGCCCTCTCTCACACTCCACAGTCACGTCTCAAGAAGCCTTCCCCTCACCGATGGAATTTCACCGGCTCACAGATTTCCAAAGTAAGAGACCCAATTATCCCCATCACCCACCCACCCAAAATCCAGCCCTGTTCCAATCTACTCCATCCCAAAGTCGAGCCCTGTTCCAATTCACCCCATCCAAAATCCAGCCCTATTCCAAACTGCCTCCACCCAAATTCCAGCCATGTTCCAAACCACCCCACCCCAGAATCCAGCCCTGTTCCAATCTACCCCCATCCCAAAACCAGCCCCATTCCTCTAAAGCAGTGGTTCCCAACCCTGATCCTGGAGTACCCCTGTGTATGCTGGTTTCCGTTCCAACCACAATTGCAATACCAGAATTTTAACAAGCTGTTATTTTTTCTTAATTGGGTGTTTTTATTGTATAGAGAGAACACTTTAAACTCTACTCTCTTAAGCCACGTTATGTTAGCAATAGCTATGCATGCCATGAAGAAAAAAAAACCCATGTTCATTATGCTCATTGTGTTATATTGCAAACAATTACAAAGAAGAAGTAACAACTCAGGTGATTAGGCTCCTAATTAGGTAATTGAACGCAAGTTTAAATTCCTTCATAATTTTTTCCTTAACACAATGCAGGTTTGGCTCGTTATCATTTGCTTTGTCTTTGAATTCTTCATTATTTACCAAACGGTTAGTTTTATTGGCCATGTGTCCACAATTTCGCCAATTATGAGCCTATTGATTCACCTCAGTCTTTAATTTGATCAGTTAAAACATTTTTTACCTCCTTTTAATTGTTTACAATACAACACAATGTGAATCTTGGACTTTTAGTCTTCATGGCATGCATAGCTATTACTAACTTAATGTGGCTTAAGAACGTAAATAATCCCTCTAAACATTAAAAACACCTAATTAAGAAAAATTAACAGCTTGTTAAAATTCTGGTATTGCAATTGTGGTTGGAACGAAAACCAGCATGCACAGGGGTACTCCAGGACCAGGGTTGGGAACCACTGCTCTAAAGGGTCTCTTCAAGAGGACTGTGGAAATTTAAAGAATAGCCCATTCTTTGGCACAAATTAGCATTTGGACATCTGTGGTGGTCTGATTGATCTTCCCACTGTAAGTCTGTAAGATGAAAGTCAAATGAGTTTATTTACTGCTATTTACTGCTAATTCCCAGATATTCTCCCATCTCTCAATCAGCGTTGAACTTCTTGCGTTTCCATATGGACAACATTTTTGTGGCATGGTGTAGACCATAAAGTTTTGCCAATCAAGTCCACTTCCGTATTATTAGTTATAGTATGTCATTAGTTGAAATCCATAACTACAGAACTGCTGCGTGTTTTGTGGTTAGCTTCTGCGTACTTCCATATCACTGGTCCCTGACATTTCCCTTGAATCTTTGATTTGGTCAGCAATTCAACTAAGGAATGTTCAAGGTTCTAGAATATTGGGTGTCATGGTGATTGTTTGCTTCCATCTGTGGCATTACATTGACCGGTTGGGGGTCCCCACACTTCTGCTGATCAGGTACATGCTTGATATTGTAGGCCCTTAATGTCATTGTCATGATTGAGTCAAGCGTTACTACCCCCCCCCCCCCCTGCCAGTTGCTCAGGTCTGAAACCTCATGCCATTTTTGCATGCCACCACCCCCCCCCCCCCCCCCAACACACACACACACACACACACACCCACCTCAGCCTGCTGCAGCCGTGCCCAGACCACCAATGTGTCCCCCCATACCCCTGACTGGCATGTTCCATATCCCTCATCCCCTCAGAACCTGTGTGAGCCTGCTGTCCCCTAAATGTGCAATCCATCAGTGTAAGGCAACATTTTTATAAATGAATAATACCTGGACATCGCAGTCACAGCTGGGTCAACCCCTTACCAAGCTATTACAGGGATCAACAGCTTTATAATTTCCATAGTTTATCATACCTTAGAGGTTCATTAAATAAATGTGGCCTTGTTCATGTACCGTTCTGTATTGGCCCCTTCTGTACGTATATCTAACAGTAGTATAGACCATCGTTAAGTCATTGTGCCTGTGTATAAAAATGAACATAAGAAGTACAAAAGCAACACTAATTTGCATATGTGCAAATTTAGGTTCACCAGCCCTGGGGATTCACGTGTTGTGGTAAGCATGTTTACATGTTCGGGGGGCGGGGGGGCATGCTAAGCAGCGTTAGCTCTGAGATGACCTGTCCACTGCTGTGCAGAGTGAGTAATCATATCACTCGGTTACTGTAGTCCCATTACCGCTAATCCTGGCCCTGAGGTTTGCGAGGGAACGGCACGTTTTGTCAGTGCCCCACCTGTGCAACATGGGGTAGGAGTGGATGGCTGTCTGTCCGGCAGCTCAGCTTATGCACCCTGCATTTCTACTCCTAGATAGTGTGCTAAGAGCATGTGCATACAGCACCCCCCACACACACACACACACACACACACACATGCACACGCACGCATGCACACACACACATGCACGCAACGCACACATGCACCACGCACACACACACACACACGCACACATGCATTGTCCTCTCCCCTTAAGAGACCCCCTACAGCCTTCTCCTCAAGAGGTGGAAAGTTCAGAACATATCACGAGACAGTTCTTACGTGTTCTTAACCCCCCCCCCCCCCCCCCCCCCATCCTATGCAGTGTCAGAGGTCACGTAATCTCTGACAGGTCCTGTCCATCACTGGGGTGTTAGGAGTGGGACTGCAACATGACCCCTGCATAATCTCAGGATTAAAGTGTGTTGCCATAGCAACGATGTCAATAATGGAACCGAGGCTACAGCTTTGACCTCATAGACTAGAAGTGTTAAACTGTCAAGATTAATTTCATAATTCCCGTTTTTATTGTTAGTTTTTCTCTAATATTCTGTTTTTTTCCGTACCTTGGGCATAAAAAGAATTCACATCTTCAGTAGACATGTAAGTCCCCGCATCCATTTAAATCTTTATTTTAATCCTTCAGTAGAACTATTTATGAGAACATATAGTAAACCTTTGCTATTGGCTTTCTCAATGCAAAAAAGCACTCTGGGGATACCATGATTTCTGAATTTTTTGGATTTCTCATTCTATGTTTTCTTTTTTTTGCGTTATCCAGCCTTTGTTTTTATCTTTCATCCTTTTCTCCCCCTTCACACCCCAGTATCTTTCTCGGATGTCTCAGACTCAAGGTTGCAGAGGTTGTTGGGGTTCTAAAATATTAAATTAAGAGCAAATTATTTTCACAGACACAAAACGCTGTCCCACTGTTTGCGCCTTGTGTGTTTAGGCTTTTAACAAGAGTTTGCTTGGCAAGTGACAAATGGTATTAGTTGCTCTTGTGTTTCTTGTGACTCAACACCTTGTCCAGCCTGCCCTTAGTAGAGTTGTTTGAGGAACTGGGAGCCAACAACATGATTACTTACCTGATAAATGATGATCGCCTAATGTCAGTAGAACATTCAATCCAATCAGCATGATTCCTGATCCTCACCATTTTAAACACAGGTCTTCAGGTAAATACAGGCGGGACATGGGGAGGCTGCAGGGTAAACAGCCATTGTTCTCTTTCTGCCATAAACAGTGGGCAGGCTGAATTTTGACCTTTGACCTTCCTCCTGTGATGCAGCCCAGGATATCATACTAACACAGACAGATTTCACCCCCCCCCCCCCCCCCTCCACTCCCCACCAACTCCAGATGGAGTTCCACCCACCTCCCCCCTCTCTCCCGCTTGGACCCAATCACAAAGACATCACACTGAGACAGCCAATCCCAAGAGTGCAGGTGTATCGTACAGGTGTGCCATGCCAGAGGCCATTGCAGCCTGTCACAACCCCATCTGCACCCAGTTGCAATGGTGCCTAAAGCACCTCAGATTCACATAGCGAAGAAAAGAGGTGTTTGGTGCCCTGAAACATTTAAATGAGAAGGCCTGTTGTGTTGCATTTTGGGATTGCTGTTTGTTAACTCATAACGCTGATTTGTGGTTTGGTTCGGGCCTTTCCCGCTGACCCGTGTTCTTTGCGACTTTTGCGCTTGTGCGTGTCCCATGTGATCATCTGACTAATTTCCTGTCCCTCCCCCCAGCAGAGAGAGGGTCACATCCTCCAATGACTGCGCGTCCAAGGGGCCCTTGTACTCCCGCACCTGGGTACAGTGAGGGGTGGGCAGCTCCTACCTGCCCCCCTGATCTGGACCACCTCCCTGGGGAATCGCTCGTGAGGGAGGTATCGTACCCGTCAATCACCCTGCCACAGCCGGGACAAAGTCCAACACAGGGTCCCTCAAACCAACTCGCCCACAATCACCCCTGCCACAAGCCGGGACAAAGTCCAACACAGGTTCCCTCAAACCAAACCCGCCTACAATCACCCTGCCACAGCCGGGACAAAGTCCAACACAGGGTCCCTCAAACCAAACCCGCCTACAATCACCCTGCCACAGCCGGGACAAAGTCCAACAACAGGGTCCCTCAAACCAAACTCGCCCACAATCACCCTGCCACAGCCGGGACAAAAGTCCAACACAGGGTCCTCGAACCAAACCCCGCCCACAATCACCCTGCCACAGCCGGGACAAAGTCCAACACAGGGTCCCTCAAACCAAACTCGCCCACAATCACCCTGCCACAGCCGGGACAAAGTCCAACACAGGGTCCCCTCAACACCAAACCCACCCACAATCAGCTGGACCCCTATTCCTTGACCACAATTTTCAGCTTTTAAAGAGAGATAAATCCTCAGTTGAATAATATGAGCAAATAATGATGACCTTAAAAAAGAAATAGATTATTGCCTTTATTTTTTGCTTTAATCTAACAGCAAAGTAATTCAGTAACGCCTTTCCGCTCAGGGTCCACACTGAACATTGTTCATTAAGGTCTAAGCTGAAAATTCAGTCTGAGCACGTGTCCAATGAACGTGACGGACATGTCAATCTTAAACCTAATATTTAATGAAGCATGCTGAGTCTAGATCTTTCATTAATCTAGTTATTATTATATATAATGTATTATTATAGCTGGATATCATTTGGCCTCTAAATGCTGAAAAAATAAAATATCCCACCAAATAAAAACAAGTTTAAAGTCAATGTTAAGTGTGAATCTGATAAAGTGACAGACCCATGAGGACATACAGTTAAAACTATATGGTAAATATTATCCATTTGCACACTATATTATCCATGTACTGTGTAAATGGGTAATATATCCTCTTAAGACCTGGTAATTAATTTATGTCCCCTGTCGTAGGGGGCACTTGTCTCTGGTCTGAGTCTCAAGAAACCATATAATATACTATGCTGAAACTTACACTACATTCAATAAAACTAAAACAAATTAATAATTTTGAAAAATATTTTCACTCCAAGACACTTGTATTATGTCAAAAAAAATTCAATACATCTCAGGAGGATATCAAAATGTAGTCCATTTAAGGTTTCCTTAGATATGTCGATCTGTGATTTAATAATGTTATGTGTCCCTTCACAGATTGTGGCCAAGGAGCAGGAAGTAGTAGAGTGGCAGAGGAAGTATGAGCGACAGCCGGCAGGAAGTTGTGGAGATGAGGTGAGATCGCGTCACGGGTTCTAAAGATGTGGGGTTTTTTTTCGGCGGTTGCATCATACCACCCTGAAGCTCCATCAATGAGGCAATGCGACTCCGGTAGAGTGGTGGGGATACTCTGCCTGAAGACACTCCATCGCTCAGATAAGATGTTAAAACCAAGCTTCTCACTCACCATGATTAAAAACGCCAGTGCACTTAGGCAAGGTATAGGGTGGTTCCCTAGTGTTCCTGATATGGCTACCTCAATCTCAACCTAATCATCGCTCCAGTATAATTGGCTAAAATAAATCACTTCCCTCTCCAGCTCAACAAGGATTCTGCTGCAAAATGGCTGCCGTGCATCACAGGACATTTACATACATGAAGTGGAAAAAATATAAACCCAATCTATTACGACAGCATCCCAGAACTTGTTTTTCTTTTATAGGTCACAAACATTTTTTATTAAGAAATACGTACAGTACAGTAGTTAGGTTGAGGATCCTCATGTGCTGCTGTTTTTCAGTTTTACTCATTAACATCTGTCTGTACAATAATCTCTTTTTTTATCTTTCCTCTGTACCCCAAGCTCATTAAAGATTGCTCTTGTGCAGCAAGACCTGACAGTGATGGGGGGGCGGTGCATTGGGGTGGGGATGAGGAGGGATGGGATTATAAGGTTATGAGAAGTGATTTGGGCTCTGGAGGAGGTTGACTCATCCTGGTTCTAGCTTCAGTTAATCTCTGTCAGTCGTGCAACGTTTCTGCAACGTTGCTGTAGTAGCTCAGGTTTGGGTGAGGAGCAGGGCCAGTTGACTGCTACTCCTACACACTGTGATAGCCTCATAAGGTAGACAGGAATCTGAATAAAACAAAAACAAACTGCCGCTCCAGATCCAGCATCAGCTCCTGGCAGAACCTCCTTATCATGTTGCTGAGACACGTTTCACAGACGCTGTGAGGGACATCTGCTGGATCTCTGCCAATGTGATTATGGTTCAGGAGGACAGCAGTGCACAAAGTCCTGCATGAGTTCTCATCTCAAACAGGCCGCTGTGTTGTGTACCTCACAGGGAAAATGTGTGATTGTTAGTCTGGTCTCCTGCTGTGGTTTCGTTAATGAAAAAGGTACCGCTAAAAACCAAAAAGAGAGCCAAATCGCCCTCGTCCGCTTCCATTCCCCACCCTTAGAAGCAGCAGCAGCAGGGGAGGGCTGTTGTGCACGGGCCAGCTGGCCAGCCCCTGTCAGTGTGGATAAGACAGTACTTAGCGCGTTAGGCCTTATTAGCCTCAAGATCCGTACAGGCTAAGAGGCTCCTTACAACATTATTAATCCATCCAATTACCATTCCGCCAACCTGCTTCTCAGAGGAAGCCTACTCAGAGTTTTCCCCAGGCCCAAACCGCAGGGGCCTGGGACGGGGGGTGAACAATGTAACCGTAACGCAACCGTTCCCCGTACACAAAGCCGCGTCGAATCACAGAATCGCAGGCCCCTGCATGGTCTGCAACCGAGCCTCCATCTGTCTCCTTAGCTGTTTACTTTTCAGAAACGTTGGCTCAATTCTGCGTTGGATTTATGTGCATGCCGGTTTGTGTTCCTAACCGTTCCATTTTTATTTAACTGAATACTGTTTTTTTTTCTGCTGTGGACATATCTGAATTAAATCTGCTAGAAATTATTTTTGAAATAAATGCACTGCTGTTATTGTGCTAGAGTAATGTGAAGATAAATTATAGTTGTTTGTTCAACGTATTTTTAGAAAATATCTGTCAGATTACATGAGCAAAGAAAATCTAAATGTTATGATTAATAATCAGTCCAGTTACTTATGTAGGCCAAGACTTTTAAGAGCCGCAAATTAATTCAGAAGCAGAGATGCTTGTCTTCGTCTATTAGAGCAATAATTCATATCTATGACACAAAAACCTCCATCAGAAACATATGTTCTATTATGTCTAATCCAGATCAGTGTTTGATTAACAGCCAGCTCAGTCCTAATTGACAGAAAGCTGAGCTCGTTTGAGAAGTAGCATGCATGGTAGGTCTGCAGGAACCAGTGTGGTCTACCAAGAGCAAAAAACAACTATTGAAAGGGAGGAATGAAAAAAAAAGTGGGCATAAAATTCTTATAATCATTTTTTATAATAATTTAGCTCCCACCCGCTGTTGCTCCTAACCCCGATTCATGCACTTGCCTTCTCATAGTAAGTCGTTCTTGTCTGCCAAATGCCAAAGTAATGTAAATAAATTGATCTGTCTGTCTGACTGACTGACTGCATGTGTGGGTTTGTTGTTCTGTAGGAGGATAGTGGCTGAGTATGAGAAGACCATTTCACAGATGATAGGTGAGCATTTCATCTGTTTCCCAGGCAATGCTGTGCCCACATCCCACAGTGAGTCTCTGGCAGGCACACAAGGACTTCACACAGTCCTAATATAGTACATGCAAAATGCAAAGCCAAACTATTTTTGCCTATATTCCTCAGCGATTTTGACGTAAAAATGTCCTTGATACCCCAGTAGCTAACACACTCCATTAGCACAGTGCAGGAGTACTGGCGTCAGTGAGAGTGCTTGTGTGAAAGTTCAATCTGTAAACAGGGGTTGTGTTATGTGATCGTGTGCAATGTGTCTGGTTTGCTCAGCAAATGTACCTCTCAGAATGTTAAAATATGTTTTCTTGAAAAATGACCATGCTCGCACACCATCTTTTTTTGGTCATTACAATCACTGCCAGATTTTTCTCCACTTTCAATTTCCCACAGCACCTTCATATTAAAACCGTTTTTCTACTTGACGTTCACCCCCTCTCTTTATTCGTCATTCCTTTCCGTGGAAGATCTTGTACTTCTTATCTTTTTATCTAACTTCCTTTTCACACTTTCATTATGCAAGCTTCCCTCCACCCCTCCATCCTGCCTTCCCTTCCTCCACCATGCCATCCCTCTACACCTCCATTTCTCCAGCCCGCCCTCCTGGCTTGACTTAACGCGGTCCCTTCTTTTCTGTTCCCATCTTTGCTTCTAACTCTTTGATAAACCAATCAGGCATGCCTGGTAAGTAAACATGGCTACTTATGTGTTTGTGTTTAATCCACACACTTCAGACCGAGGGACGTAAAGTGGAATCTCTCTATCGTGTGTTTGTGCGTCCGTCCGGTCAACTGCATTTTTTTATTGATTTTTATTGCCGTCTTTCATTGTTTTGTAAAATTTTGTGGTTGCGGTCTCAGAATAAAATGACATCATACTGTGCACTTCCTGTCCTCTTCGGACTTCACCTGTCTTCTGTCATCATGTCACAATGACAGCTTTTGATTTAAGGATGATTTCTTTTTTATAGTTTTTTTTTCAGTAATTTGTCAAATACAAACCATGTAATTAAATTACCTGTAGAAGTAAAATTAGTTTTTTGGAGGAGCCCCTGGCCACACCCTTTATTGATAAAGGGTTTACAGAAGACATCCTGACAGAGTGTTCTGTCTGTCAGTGACTCTTCCTGTTTCTCCAAGATAACTCCAACAACTAAACTCTATTTAACCCCATTTCTGTCTTGTACTGACAATAAACATCATTATGGGAAAGAACCATACAGTCAAGTGCATAGCATTCATAGTGTGTTCCCACTTTATTTTAAAAAAGAAACCTCGGCACCTCCTATCCCAACAAGGCATCAATGTTTCTTAAACAATTAGCAGGAATTAGCAAGTGTCAATAAGTGGATCTTTTACTAATTCTTTCACTAAGAAAGGGAAAGTTGGTGGGGGCGGAGCTGTCTTAAGCACCAATGTCCTCCGGTATTGAGAGGTCACTCAACCATGGGCCCTTCGGCCAGTAAGCAAGGCTGTCCGTCTGTCCTTCCGGCTTGTTTGATTTGCCCATCATTCAGTGTGTGTCTCATCTGCATGCATTATATCATTGGAGGGCTACGGGGCCAGTAGCACTGCAGCCCAAACAGCTATACTCTACAATACATCTTAAATATTACTGTGATTCATCAAATTCAATGTAGCCTTATACATTTACAAGTATATGTTGTCTTAATATGTTGCTATTTCAGTATGTTAACAATTTGCTACTATACTGTGTACTTCATTTTTATAAACAGTAACAGCTTATGAAATTACATGACTGACTTACTGAATGGCTCAGTTACAATTTAATGTAGATATGTTTTACTTTTATTAATTTAAGAAAATATAGATAGTAAATATGTACTTGTGTGCTTGTGCATGTAAGATAAAGAGAGAGTGCAGGTCCATATTGCAGTCTATCTGAGTGTGTGTTTGTGTGTGTTTGTGTGCGTGCGTGCGTGCGTGTGTGCGTGTGTGTGAGATAGAGAGATAGTGGGGGTCCATATTGCAATCTAATATGTGTGTGTGTGTGTGTGTGTGTGTGTATCAGAGGATGAACAGCGGGAGAAGTCTCTGTCCCATCACACCATCCAGCAGCTGATCCTGGAGAAGGACCAGGCTCTGACCGACCTCAACTCAGTGGAGAAGTCCCTGGCCGACCTGTTTCGCCGCTATGAGAAGATGAAGGACGTCCTGGAGGGCTTTCGTAAGGTAAGCTGTCTATATACACCTGCACATGTACCTGTATTACCTGCACCAAGCTGTCTACATACATCTGTATATGTGTCTATATACACCGTTACCTGCACCGAGCTGTCCGTACACACCTGTGCCTGCTCTGAGCTGCCAGTCCTCAGTCCTTATCGATATGACCCACCCCCCTCCCCCAGAATGAGGAGGTTCTGAAGAAGTGTGCACAGGAGTACCTGTCCCGGGTCCGTAAGGAGGAGCAGCGATACCAGGCCCTGAAGATCCACGCCGAGGAGAAACTCGACAAGTGAGAACCGCCCTTCTCCCCTCTCTGCCCAAAACCGCACCCTCGCCCACTCACTCACTAATTGCACTGTCTGCAAGAGCAGATCCCCCGAGGTTCATTGAACATATTAGCATATCAGAAAATTTAAGAGAAGGCTCATTTCGAAAATAAATGTCAAAGCCTTTCAAGCTTATGCTCTATGTAATAGCATGTACAGCAGGGACATTCAACTGGTCACCAAGAGGGGAGATGGGGTCCAACACGGGTACATTCTCGGTCCTTTGATCATTGAGAAGAGACAAAAAAGTATAATTCAGATTCAACAAAAAATTGTGAGTCTTTCCAGATCTGCATCTGTACGGTGTCAGAATACCACTCCCAATGGTGACAATGGTGACTGAAAAATAAGCCATATGTATGACTGAGTAAGAGAATCGATGATGCCACTATACGTGTTATTCTGTGTAACGTCTCAAACCCCCACCAACACGTGTGTCCTACAGGGCAAATGCAGACATAGCACAGGTTCGAGCCAAAGCCAAACAGGAGCAGGCAGCGTACCAGGCCAGCCTCCGCAAGGAGCAGATGAAGGTGGAGTCTCTGGAGCGTACCCTAGAGCAGAAGGTTTGTGTGTGTGTGTGTGTGTGTGTGTGTGTGTGTCTGTGTCTGTGTGTCCGTGCGTGTGTGCGTGCATATGTGTCTGTTTGTGTGTGTGTGTGTGTGTGTGTGTGTGTGTGGTGTGTGTGTGTGTGTGTGTGTGTGTGTGTGTGCATTTGTGTGTACATAAGTAAGCGCAAGTGTACACACTCACAAATAACAGGGATGACGACATAATTTCTTCCATATGAGTGATTTTTTGCTGTTTGTTTTTTCCTCCCACAGAACAAAGAGATTGAGGAACTGACGAAGATCTGCGATGAACTCATCTCTAAGATGGGGAAGAGCTAGCCTGCTGTCGCTCAGCTGGTCAGTCACTCTCTGGCACACCCTGCCCGTTTACCCAGGAGCAAAGAGGTGACGAGTGGGGGAAGGAAAGAGAGGAAGGAGTCCTTTCTCTTTCTCTCTGTCTGAATACCTCCTGGATAGATGGACAGACTGCCTGACAGTCTCTGACAGATCCCTTAATCTCTCACTCCACTGAACTTTCTTTACTGGGAGACTTGAGTGTTTGAGCAGCAGCGCCCCCTACAGGGCGGGGCAGTGGCTGCTGGACAATGGATTCACTGTTCTTTTTGTTCTGTTTGTTTTTTCCTTTGTTGTGTTCAACGTGTATCAAGTTTCCTGTATCAGGGGTCTTGTGTAAGATTAAGGATGAGGTCATCACAACTAGTGTTGTCCTGGCAACCACTGGAGAGACAGACTGCAAACTCCCGCAACATCTTCTTAACCAGAAAGGAAAAGCAACAAGTCTCATCAAAAAAGAAAGACACAAAACAATTGTAGACTAATCAACTCATCCATTAATTCAATCATTCATACATCCATTATAAAAATTACTATTATAACTATGAAAATATTAATTATAACAATTGCATGTAGTAGATTACCTTCTTTTGTAAATAAAGATTTAGGCAGATGATCAGATGGGAAGAGTTTTTTTGATATGGTATTCTGTCAGTTAAAGCCACAACTTTGGTGTAATTTTGTAGATATGTTTGTGTGTTTGTTTCTTTGCTTCCATAAAGAAAGAAACAGGGAAAATTATTTTGTTATTGTTTTAGTAATGATAATAATTAATCTTCTGGTTATTGTTTGGATTGAGATTGGATTAATTTAATATGGATGGGTCAGGATGGAATTTTGCCCTGGGTGAAAACAGGCTTTAAAAGTGCAATAAAGGATGGCAATAAAAACACGGACACTTCTGGAGTTCTTACATGGTCACACACACACACACACACACACACACACTCTCTCTCTCTCTCTCTCTCTCTCTCTCTCTCTCTCTCTCTCTCTCTCTCTCTCTCTGCATCACTGTCATAGTGTCATACCCATGTCCCGGCCTGCTTCAGAGCCCCCGAATGGAAACAAGGCCCATGATATGAACAGCATTTCACCTTTTAAACAGAGATGACAATGTCTTTTTCCAGTGGGCCCTATACACATGGCAGAAGTCTGAGCCTAGCGTCACAATAGGTCACCACACATACTACGCACAGCAAACAGATGTGCCACACTAAAAGCTTTTTTTGCTGATTATATCGTTTACCACTGTAAGTCTCATCAATATTTCAAACACACACAAAAAGCTGACCCGGAAACAGTTTAAGCCCTGAATGAGTAGCGTTTGTGTCAGAGCAGCGAAGCCACAGCGCCTGATTGATTTGCCAGTCATGCCATCGAGAGCTAAACGTGCCAACCAATTTGCGTATCTCTGCATCTGCCTGCCTTCCATCTAAGAGAATCCCATTTAGCCCTGCTATTACATGCTCTATTGTGTTGATAATAGTCCTCCATTGTCGCTCATAATCTAAGATCGCCTTCTCATTTGTGACTTTTGTGAGCCTGTGCAGGTTGCAGAATGGCTGAGTCATTTATTCTTTTGTGAAGCAAGGGTCATGGAGTGAAGTGCATGGGAGGGTACATTTCACTGGCTGCTTATGATTTATACGGATGCTTATTCTATGATTCTTCAGCAAAACATGTGGTGTTGTTGCCCATGATCTTATGAAAGGCCAGTCTGTATATGACAGCAGAAGCAGATCCACAATTTCCAATAACGTTCTTAAACTGCTGGAAAGATGTCATGTAGAGAACAGTAAGTGCAAACACTCTCTAGCAGAGATACCGTTGAGGCAGCCCTTTGAGTTCAGGCATTTGATACTTTAAAGCAATGTGTTAAAAGATGTGCTTTAAAGAAATCTTTGAAAAAAAAATAAGTAAATAAATAACTTTATTTCCCAGAAACATTTCAAAAGTCTTCTTTACACAGAAGCATTCTGGGAATGTTTGTAGGAGCCCTACTTTTTCCAGTTACACACCTATGAGAAGGTTTTTTTTTATATGTAAGAGGTACTACCCTGAATCTGCTTGGTGTTAGAGCATGTTAGTGCTGGTGTCCTGATAGCCCCTTTCCTCTGAATGCACTCCTCTGTAGAACAAGGGAAAAGTTCTTGTGTAGGACATCAACAGTGCCCACTAAGAAAGGCAAAAAAAATGTCCTAGTTGCCAGTTCACCACCCCTACTCTCTCAACAAGAATCTCTTGGCACAAAAGAGGAAACTGGGGTATTGAGCATTTTGGTAGAGAAAATACCCTATTTTGGATACACAACATTATCACAACGTAACTTGAACGTCGTAGTGAAGTGCACAGTATCACATGAACGCAGTGAGAATGTTACGTCCATATGCAGGCTGAGTGAATTAAGGATGAGGATTTGACCTGGGGTGGGATGGGGCAGGCGGGTGAGGGGCGAGAGGCGGGGCGAGGACGAGAGGCGGGGCAGGGGTGGGGCTGTGTGCTGTATGTTTCTTCCTATGACTTGTCTGACTCGTGAGAAGAACCACGTTAAGACTGAAGCCACCAGTCCCACTGTTCAACCTGTAATCTCCTTGTCCATCCAAGCAGCGGTATTAGCCCTGTGGTTGCTCAGATTAAGATTAGGAGTTTAGCAGAGAACAACCTGCTCCTCATTGTGCGAACAAACGGACGATGACCACCAGCACCATGCAAGCTCTTTACTGCTGTTTGATGCTCTGCATCCTCTTCGCTGCCCACAGTAAGCACTCTCTTTCTGTTCATTTATTTAACCTGCTCTCATCTGCTGGCTCATTCTTTCTTTCTTTTCTTTCTTTCTCTGTCTTTCTGTGTCCATCCATCTTCCTCCTGCTCTAATCCTCTCCCCTCTTATTTTTTCTTGCCTTTCTCTCCTCTTTTATTTCTGTCATTTGCTCCATTTTTCTCCTGCTCCCTCTCTTTTGACTCTCGTATCGATCCTCTTCTCACTCAGTTCATCTATTCTCTTCCCTCGCTTCTCTAATCTCGTTTATCAAAATTTGTTCTTGTTCTCCATCCTTCCTCTCCTCTATTTCTGCCTTTGCTCTCATTCCAGTGCATCTCATCCCTCTCTTTCTGTCATCTCTTTTTCTTCTCTCTCTCTTCACCCTAGCCCTTCCTGTCCCCCTCTCATTTCCTCTACTTAATGTTCAGTGTCTAATGTGTATGTTTCTGGCCATCTAGCATGTGTCTGTCTCTGTTTCTTTATATTAATCAATTTGTAATGGGTTCATTGAACCCAGCTGTTTTGGCTAGGACTTGTTAAATAATTTATTTGACTGTCAGGACTCTCTATAACCAGATTTACATACACAGTCCAGGCTTCTGATGCACAAAACCTGTAGATAATGTCAATCTGGCTCTGGGTCATTTGACCTATACTTACCCCACATCAGTAAGTAATGTCACCTTTCTTTACAGCTGATTTAAAATGTAAATTCAATGTGCTCATGGATGACTCAGGCAGCTGGAAAGAACATTATACATTATACAGCCTTCCAATTCCCACCGTGTGTTATCAATTTCTTAACTGACGGGTAATCTTGGTTGGCTAATCTCATAATAAGACTGAAAGCTAATGATGTTAAGAAAAGGGGATGGGAGGGGTTTTGGGTTTCTGATGGATTGGGGTCAGCGTGTGTGGTGAATATTGTGGTCTTTGCCATTTACACTGCAACGAAAAGCCACTGGAGATATCCGTTTGATCAATCACAAGGCCTTCTGATGTCATACGTGGAATGATATGTGTGAAAGATGTGTCTACCCTGAAGACCAACCTCATCCTAAATATCTTTATCCAGTGCACTTTGCCGCTTGACAGTTCTATCTCATCATGTGATCAAAGTAAATTGACCCCATTGGGCCTGGGAATGAATCTAAAGGAAATGGCCATTGATGAAACCATCACCTCAGACCACTGTTCTTCTCTCGCAGAGATACCGTTGAGGCAGCCCTTTGAGTTCAGGCATTTGATACTTGTGTGTGTTAAAAGCAATGTGTTAAAAGACGTGCTTTTAAAGAAATCTTTGAAAAAAAAACAAAAAAAAAACACTTTATTTCCCGGAAAATTTTTAAAAGTCTTCTTTACACAGAAGCACTCTGGGAATGTTTGTAGGAGCCCTACTTTTTTCCAGTTACACACCTATGAGAAAGTAGATGCTTTTTGTATATGTAAGAGGTACTACCCTGAATCTGCTTGGTGTTAGAGCATGTTAGTTCTGGTGTCCTGATAGCACCTTTCCCCTGAATGCACTCCTCTGTAGAACAAGGGTAAAGTTATTGTGTAGGACATCCCCATGTTAAACATTCCTCAGCGGAACATCTTCTTGTAGCATGTTCCATTCCTGTGCAGGTAGAATGTTGTTCCATGGAATATATCGAAGGTAAGCCAGGGAGCAAGGGTTTTTTTTCTGTAGAGTACTTGGGTTGCCCTCCTGATGGAACTTTACTTTGGTTCATAATCTTTCAATGGCTCTGGTTGTTTCATGTTGAAAGCAAGGTTTCTGATCCTGACATGTGTGAAGTTGACCTGGGGGCAGAATGCTGTCACACTTGTGTGAAATTAGAAGGACTCTGGGGTCAGAGAGAGCCATGTTATGCTCTAGTGTTGCCTGTTCTCTAAAGCACATTCCAATATTTGGCAAGAATTAAACTCATTTTTAACTTTAGAACCATCTCTTCCTGGTGGTTTAATTTGATGCACATTCTTTAGAAGTGAGAAATACATATAAGAAAGAACATAGAGTAAAAGCATTATGATGTGGTCCTCATAGAATCCTATTCAATCCAGCTCACCTGTGTGCTTAATCCGCCAAACTCAGTGTCCTAACGGAACTGACTTGCTAATGAGATCAAGGGCACATATGGTGATGTCGTCTGCTGGTCAAGTCATTTTCTTTATTGATCCTTTTTGTATTTAAATTTTTTCCATAAATATTCTATTATAGTACATAAATAGGAAAAGACGATTGATTGATTGGTTGATTGATTCACTCATTCATTGAGGGGAAGAATGGCATCCATCATGTCCTTCTCCCCACAGTTGTGTGGCTGTGTGCCAGTGAACGGTGTGTTTGCTGTACAGTGCGTGCTGTATTGATCTGATGTCCTCCCTGTGTTGTGCTACATTGTGCTCAAGGGTTGTGTTGATGCGGCGCTGGTCTCGTCCCCCTGCCATTTCTCAATGTTCAATTCAGTCTCTCTGTCATGGCCGCCTATTACCTTAATTTGACCTTTAATTAACCAGATGATCCTACCGGAAATTAATAATCACTTACATGTACATAGGATCTGACCCAAGGTGGCTACTTATTTCTGACTTTAGTGCCTCTCTTCATTAGTCACTATGCTTTGCAAGTATATAGTCTCACTGCTGGTCGCCTGTCCTTTCTATATTTATAATTGCTCTGTGTTGGTAACCTGTCTTGTCCAAGTATTTAGCTGGTTACCATTGGTCTTTTCTCATGTAATGACCCTTTATCTCTTTTCCAGGTGAGGCACTGCAATGCTACACCTGCATGGGCTCTAATAATGACGACTGTAACCGACAGGGCTCCAAAACATGTCCCAGCTACTCTGATGCCTGTGCCGTGGTCCGCGGCCATGGAAGTGAGTGTCCCAGGAGCGCCTCGCCGCTCCCACAAATCCCCAAAAACTGCGCCGGGGGGGGGTCATCCCTATTTCTTACCCTCGACCAGGGATACTCAAATCTGGCCCTGATAGTCCTACAGTCCATAGTCCAAGAATAGCACTGATCTGGCCAAAAATGACATTCAACCGGTACATTAGGTTTAAATCAGTCCCTGATTAGAGGGGAGGAATGAAAACCAGCGGTACCACTGGCCCCGAGGGCCAGATTTGAATATCCCTTGCTTCTAAACTCTGAACCCAAATCATTTCACTGCTCCAGGATCAGTGCTTAGCCGGCAGAGCTTATGTGCACCAAAAAGAAAACGGTTCAAGACAGGATTAGAGAGTGAGGTCATATGATGGTGGTGTGGTTAGTAAGGACTGTTGTGGGACACCTGCACATAAACAGCGATTCAAAGTGTACATCAATGATTTGTCCAGATGTAACTGCCATAATTGAATTGGTTTAGAGTTAACAACTGGGGACATATGACTTGGGAAGTATTGGATGACAGAGAAAGACACTGGTATGTGACCTATTTATCTCTCTCTCTTTCTCTCTCTCTCTCTCTCTCTCTCTACCTCTACCTCTACCTCTATCTCTTTTTTACCCTCCTCCAGGTGGAGTCATGAAGTCTTGTTCCTACAGATCCTTCTGTAACCAGGCCAACAATCAGGGACACCGAGCCCCAGGGGTCAAAGTTCACTGCTGCTTCAGCGATGACTGCAATGTGTCAGGCGGTGCCACAGGATTCACCAGTGGGCTCAACATTCTGCTGATCCTCTTGCCCATTTCACTACACCTACTCTTTATTTAACTGCCCCTATTGCCCCATCACACCCCCCACACTATGTCATCTTACAGCCATGGATTACCAGGCTACTCCAAAAACCTCCTCCAACACTCCACCATCATCTCACGTACCTACCCCAAACACACGCACCCTGCACATGCACGGGTGATGCCCACTCGCTATTGCTTACCCCCATCTGACCCTGTTGCTCTAGCGCCCTCCACTGGCTTAATGGGGCCACTCAGCTACCTGCCAAAGAAAGACTAATTTCACAACAGGACTACCCCACTGCCTTCCTAACCCCTGCCCCTCATTGCCCCATCCACCCTCAATCTCCTCATCTGGCCCAGAACCTCCTCTGTGTCACTCAGATTCCCCCAATCACAGCCTGTAAACCCATCAATGTCATTACTGCAACCGCGATGACATGTCAGCCCTGTGACATCAGCCAGAAGCTTAACAATGTGCTGACACGTGCTGAATATAGAGGAGGCTTTTGGCTCTTAGCGCTCCCACAGTGGGTTTGCAGCCAAAAGGTGACTGTGTGGAGTGGTTGTGAATTTATCAATTAATTTGAGAAAACGCTAGCTGAACGCGGTGGGAACAGATGAGATGTGTATTTAGATCCCTTCCGCAAGGAAGGCTGATGCGCTAGCACTTCCCTACCTGTTAATTACTTTATTTATCTACAGTGTCTCTCTCTCTATGTGTTCTGTATTTATTCATGTATTTTTAACTCCAGCTGGCTGTAAGGCTAAAAAAAAATGCTCTTTTTAAAGTCATAAGCCTCTTAGGCTCTCTGGTCAGGTGCTCGAAGCCGCGCTAATCCGGCCCTTCTAGAAGCAGTTTAAAGATTTATGAGGTTTTTACTGGAACTCATCCCACAGCTGTAGGCTCCCGGATGCACTGCATGCCAAACAAGCATGGGAGAAAGAGAGAGAGAAAAAGACAGAGAGAGAGGGTGACAGAGAAAGAGAGAGGCAGAGTCTCAAGAATCGCAAGGTGGTGCAAATGTAGATTTTCTCACAGGATGCTGTCGCACCCCGGTGTCCTCAGGACACAACACTTGCAAACACAAAGATGACTCGCTGCAAAAAAAAGAAAAAAGATGAGTGAAGAAGAAAGAATAAGTAGGAGGAAGGAAGAAGTACTCCATCTAAAGTGACAAAAATAAAGTGCGCCGAAGTCTGGGACTACAGGGATTTTTGTACAACACTTTGCTAGCAGGATGCATATAGTTATTTATTTCCTTTTCGTAAACTTGAACTTGAATTGAACTTGATTACCTAGTAATTAACCAGAGATGTATCAATATTTAAAAAAACCTAATTGGGCCTCGCAGTGTTCTCCTCTTTAGTCCAATGTAAATATAAACAATAAAAAATTGCATCTTTTTGCATTCTGTATTTCTTGTGTCCTTCATGTGTTGCAGTGAACGAGCAGAGAGTGCTGATGTACTGTATGGAGATTAGACACAGAACTGCAGCAGTGTCATAGTAGCACAGTGTTACTGCAGTGTTGCAGCCATGCAATAACGTTGCTACAACGTTTCAGAATGGTTCTAAATGCCACTGGATGTTCTAACATGATACCATGCGTCATTTGAAAGGTCAGAGAAGCTTCACAAATAGACCAGCCGTCAGAATGTCATTTACTCATAATTTCAACAATACAATGTAGGTTTTTGGTCAGATCCTGCTAACTATATAACTTTCTCACCATTTTCCTCTCGTACATTTAAGATGTCTCCACAATGGCTCTCAATCTTCTGATTACGTTCTTTGTTTGATGGTGGTTGGGTCTCTCACAATAGTATTCTCAATGAAAATGAATATGTTTTACTGCAATGTAATGTATAGGGGTAAATAGACATTGCGTTAAAACCATATGTAACTCAAGGAAGCATATGTCTAAGTTAAAAATAGTGGAAATATAGTAGACCATCTGTCCATGATGACTGTAAGAGCAGAAGAAGGTGCATTCAGCGGTTTCCAGATGTGTGTCTGTTTTGCTGGTGCTTTGCACTGGTCTCACCTCTGCTGTGGTAAAAAAAAAGAAAGTTTTAATTACCACTTGAATATTGTATTTTTACACAAGATCCTCACAGCATGCTCAAGTCATTAAGACACACGATGAATGCACTGCTCAAACCCAATGAAACACAAAACAATGAGTGGAGTAATAGTAAAGGGGAAAAAGTAGCCACTGAAAAAGTAACAAATTATATGTTGTCATTACATAGGAGGATCCCAATGTTTCAGCAAAGTGTAAATAACACTCTGGCTGTGTCTGAATCAGCACCCTTCCATACTATTAGGTAGGCTTGTTGAGTACACTGGGCTGTGTAAGAATCAACACCCTTCCATACTATTAGGTAGGCTTGTTGAGTACACTGGGGCTGTGTCCGAATCAGCACCCTTCCATACTATTAGGTAGGCTTGTTGAGTACACTGAGGCTGTGTAAAAATCAGCACCCTTCCATACTATTAAATAGGCTTGTTGAGTGCACAGGACAAATATAGTATACTTTAAACCCCTGTATGATACAGCTTCATTTAAAAAAATTAAGCACAGCTGACATTTTCCTTAAAATACAACAAAAACAACACGTGACATGGCTGCGCAAAGGTGGGACGTCTTACGACAATTCCATAGTACAGTTGGAAAATACTATGGCGGATATTTTTCCCTTACTGCACGTCGTGTGCTAAACAGTGCACATTAAACAGCACACTTCTGCCAGTGCACTGTACACAGGAGACAGGGTGCAGTAGATAGGGCTCTGATTTGGACACAGCCCATATTTTAATCTACTCTCATTAGGCTAATAAAATACTGGTTTACACAAGTTCACATAGATTGAAACCAGTGGGTCTCGAGTGAAGAACTCAATTGAAACCAATGAAGAACTCAATTTACATAGCGTTCCATAATTATTATAGTCTAAAGGGGTTGGATGTGTAGACTTTTGTCATATAATATATTTTTCCTTAGTTGCAGGATATTTCCTCTTCTGTTGGGATTGTTTTTTCCAGTGTCAGCACAGCAGTGTCTTTTGGTTCTATCTGCTGAATCTATGATATATTGGGATGTTGGTTCAGCTCACTAGTTCAATCAAATTGCATGATTAGTGAATTGATCACTTAATTGTAATTGTCAACCAGTTTTTCCTTCATATAATATATTGAAATGGTGTGGTATGCCAGTCCAACACTCCCTTGAGAAAAGGCCTTGCTGAAATATTGGATTTTGTGCTGTGATCTTCATATGTTGTTGAAACGTATAATCTGTCAAACATTGACTTGTCTGAACCAACCAACAGAATGCAATGATTGGTCCACATCAATGAGCATATGATAGCTCCTCCCATTTTGGTTTTCATGAAGGTTCAGGCTGCATCCCAATAGTTGAAAAATGCACCCTCCCTTCCTCCACACACATGGTAGTGGGGTAGTGGAGGAAGGGAGGTGGGAAGTGAAGAATTTGGGACACACCCTCCCACCACAACTGTTCCGTTTGTCAAAATGCATTGATGTAGTAACAGTGTCTAGACCACTAGAGGGCAGCTGGACCATAGATATGAGCTTTTCAGTGGGATCTGTCAGGGAGGACTGAATGGGTGGTGATGGACTAATCCACAACAGTGTAATCTACTTTTATGACATTCTCTAAAATGCACTTTGTTAATCACAACCACATTTGTGACAGGTGGAAAGTTCAGTTGTGCAGTTGTACAGGCCAATATTCAATATTTAATTTTCTCAAATTCAATAGTAGTTTATGTGTTCTTATCTTTTTTTGATTGCATCCTTACCCAGGCTTATCCTGACAAAAGAGCATTTATCAATAAAAGCATTAATGTTTTGACGTGGTTTTTCGATTTCTAGATTGCTCCGTGTAGTCCACAGTCTACTATGCGTTAGCGACTACTAATTGTTACAATGGTCTCAATTTATTGCAATGCAACATATGACCACATAGTGGCAGTATAATCCAATATTTACCAGATCAAGACAAGTGTCCTGAACAACATAAATCTGCAATATATCTTATTTTTCCATTTCAATATGAGAGGAAATAAAACTGTTCTCTCAGCCATCAAGACACATCTACCATTCCACATTCACCCCATGCATACACAAAACACCGTAGGATGAATTGGCATTGATTGGTTGCAAGACTGGGGCTATAATTGGTATTAATTATTATTTATGAACTACAAACCCATTATGCACCCTTTTTTTCAGGCAGGTAAGTCTAATCGACTGAATTACTCAAATTATACCAAAGGAATTCCATGGTAATAATACACTGAGTAATAATTCACAGTACAGTAGTCATTCACAGGAATGAATCTTCAGAACACAGTGGGTGATGTTTTACATTTTCTCAGTTTAAAATGTATTTATTTATTTATCTGTCACTGGCCAAAGACATTTACAAAATGTTAATTTACTTGCGAGACTGGTTGCATGTGTTTTGGGGATAGCTGAATAGCCATACGGTAAATTTATTTTCATTTATTTAGCAAAGGCTTAAAGTGAAAGTTACGGTGGTGACCTGTGGCTTGGTGTCTGATAGGGGCCCAGACTAAAGTAGCGGAGAGCGGAATGGAGCAGGATTAAGAAGCGTGGAGCCTGGTGAGAGCTATTCAGGGTCTGCCAGGAACTCACCCTGTGGTATAACTCCGTGTACGTCGAGAGTAATTATGTGCACAGCGCCCCAAGTAAGCCGTGCAATCCTCCGTTTCATCTTCTTATTCCTATCGTTATTCTCTCCATCTCTCTCACCCTCTCTCCCTCCCTCCATCCCTCCCTCACAGAAGTGTGAGACTGTGAATATAGTGCCCCGGTGAGGGATGGAGGGATAGAGTTTGACCCCAAACTGTGAGGCACAAGGGCTGTTCCTTTGGCCCCACGCCGGGCCGTCCTCTGCGCCGCTACCCGTGGAACGGGCCCACGTCACTCCTCATCAGCATTATTTGGAAGTGTGTCTTTCTCTTTTATTAGGATGCAAAGGGGTGCGGTCTATGGCTCTGAACAGAGGGTGCGAACATCAGACGGAAGGTGCCTTGTGTCAAAACCATACAGACAACTTTAATATTCACAGGTGAGTGTGGAGTTTTTTTTGAGAAGTGCTCTTTTGTATTTGACGGTTGTTTTTTTTTTTTTTAGTCAGTTTTTATTCTGTAGGCCTTCAATTGTAATTTTTTTTAGGTCACTGCAACAACAAGTCAGACAACCTGAACTCAACGAGCAAACAGGCACACAAAAAAAAAAAAACACCCACCAATGCGGGCACACCATACGCTTTCTCCAGTCCCTTCGATGGAAACCAGGCCGGGGGGGGGGTGTCAGAATGTGAGGCGATGGCGGTCTGCGAGAGCATGTTGGGCCTGGCCGGGTTCACCCACCGGTCACCGGTTCTGGGGTCTTTGGGTCTCAACTCTTTTTGAAAAAGATCCGTGAAGCAGAATTAAAGTGATCCACCTCCGGACCCCGCTCTCCGGGCCAGGAAAGCAGGACAGGACAGGGGGGGGTGACGAGAGAAAGAGGGGGAGAGGGAGAATTGTGTGTAATCAGCGCACTGTCAAGCCTCAGCCACTTTGAAATGTAACTAAGTGGTCTGAACTGTGGGGGCCTGCCAGGGTACAAACAGAGGACAGGAGCATTTGGGGGGGGGGGGGGGGGGGGTAAAACCCAGAGAGAAAAACGAAGCAGTGAGAGAGAGGGGGGCGAGAGAGAGAAAGAGAGAGAGAGGGAGATAGAGTGTGTGTGTGTGTGTGTGTGTGTGTATGAGAGAGAGAAAGAGAGAGAGAGATACTAATACAGACAGCACTAACGCCCACTAAAACCAGCTTCAGGACAGCACCGGACAATTCTAAACAATTAAGTCAAATAATTGGGTTGAGTCTGGGCCTCAACCCAATTATAAAACAACAGGAGGAAAATCTGTATCACCTTAGTACAGAAGCACTCAAAAAACCCATGCATGTTATCTGTTCCTAAATTGAAAGTACACTATTTTAACAACAAAAAAAGTAACTGATAAAAAAACAATGATACGGTGCTTCGCATCATTACAAAATATCAAATGCACCAAGAAATACTGTAAAGTCATTTTATTTCAATGAAGTTAATCTACAGTTCCTTGTTCTACAGAGCAACTGAAACTGCCCATCCAAAGAAAATATGTGAGCTGCACTTGTAGGAAAGTGCCAGTCATAAGCAGAGTGGACAGCATACATAAACCAAGCTCACACTTTATTAAAAAAGCTAATTTTTTAAAAAGCTAATCATTTAATTTAATTCATTACTCAATATCTGATTGTGTTTGTGCTTTTACCTCTTTTTTTGTGTGTACTGTAGTTTTTTTTATAATTGATTTAGTGATGTTGGTTGAAAATGTGATTGTGCTTTGCAACAACTTTGGCATCATGATAAAAACCATTTGAACCGAACTGATTGGAGCTGACAAATATCAGAGAGACACAACCTATAGTTAGAGCAAGACAGCACAAGAAAAGAGCCATGTGGAAAAACAAATACAAAGAGTGGGGACAGTGGGCAGTCTCACAGAGGCAGAGGAGAGATACAGAAGAGACATTGTGGAGCCAAACACGATATTGTCGTACCTGAACCATCCCTCTTTCAGTTTAGGTCTGTCGATGTCAATTTATAGTTCCATTAAAATCTGAGATAATAATATTAATACCACATGACAAAGAGCCTAGACCACATAGGTACCACATTGCATAGAATTAAATTTCTTTTGATTTGATTTGATTTTTGGGTAAAAGAAGACATATATCATTGGATGCAAGTTCTGCCCAGAGGATAGCGCATAAAAGCATTAGCAACACTCATTTGCAATGTGGTCCTCGGTCTCAAGATAAAGCATCAAATGACATGCAATCTTGTGCATCTTTTTTTATTTTTTAGTAAGCAGATAATTTAAGAAGGGGAAGGGGCCAGATATATATGAGCAGAGAGGCATGGAGTGATTTCTGATTTATTTATTTTTTTTAAATGATGATACAGTAACCAGGCTTATTTTCAAAAGAATTATGATACTGTTACTAATACAAGGAAGATATTAACTAATATGAAATAAGCATTTTGATTATATTATGATAACACACTTTAATTGTATTTAAAAATAACATAATTATTAGAGCATTATTTGGAAAACAGAAATTACAGTGCCACATTTTCTTTTACTCACAGAAAAGAAGGATCTACTATTCACAGCATTTATAGAAGTCCCAGGTAATATACAATGACTCCATATGCAGGAAACATCTGAATTCTAACATGCCATTTAAATCTGTGGCATTGTTTTCTGTTTTGCCCTCATTCTATGACATCATTATATTTTAGAAACACCCCAACTATCTTTCAGCTATGCCAGAAAAAAAAAAAAAAACTAGCAAACTCAATTCAACCTTAAACTCAATGTCTGGCAGACATATGGATTTAGAAGTCATGAGTTTTGCAAAAATAAAAGACCTCATGCTGAAAGTTCAGTAGAACCATGGCCTCAAACACTGGCAGAAGAAGCTTAGAAATAAGCCCATGGCGAACATAACTGACTAAATAAATCTACTCCACGGCCGCGCCCCGCTTCCCCATCCACAAAGCAAGAGAGGCAGCTTAGAATTGGCCTGACTCGTCTTTCTGACAGACCATTTAGAAGGAATTAACCCACAAAGAGCTTTATTAGTTCTGTAATGTTGCTTTGTGTATACATATTTATCATTTTAGTACGGAGGATACAGAGTTTGATTTTGGAAATTAATATATCTTCCCTTGCATAACCTCCTGAGACCAGGCAGAAAAAATAAAAAGTACTTGAATTGTTTTGACATAATATTTAGATGATGATGATAAGGATGATGCAGTGAAAATATTTTAAGAAATATTTATTTTATTTTTATTCAATGTCCCTTGCAGTGTAGGTTTCAGCATTAAAACTCAGTGAAGTCATTAAAACTAATTTTTAACCACAGATTTCATGTTAGCAAACTATAGTGTTGGCAACTCAGTTAGGACATCTACTTTGTGCATGACACAAGTAATTTTTCCAACAATTGTTTACAGACAGAAAATTTCACTTTTAATCCACTATATCACAATTCCAGTGGGTCAGAAGTTTACATACACTAAGTTGACTGTGGATTTAAACAGCTTGGAAAATTCCAGAAAATTATGTCATGGCTTTAGAAATTTCTGATAGGCTAATTGATATTATTTGAGTCAATTGGAGGTGCACTTGTGGATGTATTTTAAGGCCTACCTTCAAACTCAGTGCCTCTTTGCTTGACATCATGGGAAAATCAAAAGAAATCAGCCAAGACTTCAGAAAGAAAATTGTGGACCTCCACAAGTCTGGTTCATCCTTGGGAGCAATTTCCAAATGCCTGAAGGTACCACGTTCGTCTGTACAAACAATAGTAGGCAAGTATAAACACCATGGGACCACGCAGCCATCATACCGTTCAGGAAGGAGACGTGTCTCCTAGTGTCATGGTTTCTAGCAGTCTCTGCTGTTTCTGCGTTCGGTTTTCCTTTTAGCGTCGTCGGGACGCTCTATCAGATTTTTTCCGCCTCCATTCCGGTATTCGTGTTTTGCCCGACAATTATTCTCTGCATCTGTTTTGCGTTTCCTGTCGGCTATAAATACCTCAGGACTTCCGCATTTCCGCACTTTGATATTGTCTTTGTTATTTTGACATACGAAGTCGGTAAGGTAAAGGAATTTCGGTCGCTGCATTTCTGGTTCGTACGAATAGGAAACGCAGCAAGTCCGGTTTAGAGTTAGGAGAAAAAATTATTTTAGTCTTTTTCTTTCCTTTCTCTCTTTATCCTTTGTACTCTTCTGCCAGTTACCTTTTTATTCTGCTTGTTTTCACCTAGAGCTGTAGGTAACAGGTTCTAGTTTCATTTTCATTCTCTCGCCCGTTTTTACAGGGTGTTTCTTTTGTTTTGTTTCACAACCTCTTGTTACGCCTAATTATTTAGTGCGTGAGGTTCTTTTGTTAGTTATTCTCGCTGTTTATCGAGATCGCCTCAGTTTTTGGAGGTTGCTTTGTTTTTGCCTTCTTTTTCTCCCGATCCTGTGTTATATCAGTCCTGGTTCAGCTACTTCCGCGTTTTGTGGCGTATCTCTTTAGATACGCTTTTAGAAATCCTTATCGGTCGCGTTTGGTTCTCCGAACCTTACACTCCCCCTTACACCTTGTGATGAACGTGCTTTGGTGCAAAAAGTGCAAATCAATCCATGAACAACAGCAAAGAACCTTGTGAAGATGCTGGAGGGAACAGGTACAAAAGTATCTATTTCCACAGTAAAAACGAGTCCTATATCAACATAACCTGAAAGGCTGCTCAGCAAGGAAGACGCCACTACTCCAAAACCGCCATAAAAAAGCCATACTACAGTTTGCAACTGCACATGGGGACAAAGATCTTACTTTTTGGAGAAATGTCCTCTGGTCTGATGAAACAAAAAATTTAACTGTTTGGCCATAATTACCATCGTTATGTTTGGAGGAAAAAGGGTGAGGCTTGCAAAGGGTGAGGCTTGCCGAAGAACACCATCCCAATTGTGAAGCACGGGGGTGGCAGCATCATGTTGTGGGGTTGCTTTGCTGCAGGAGGGACTGGTGCACTTCATAAAATAGATAGCATCATGAGGAAGGAAAATTATGTGGATATATTGAAGCAACATCTCAAGACATCAGCCAGGAAGTTAAAGCTTAGTCGCAAATGGCTCTTCCAAATGGACAATGACCCAAAGCATACTTCCAAAGTTGTGGCAAAATGGCTTAAGGACAACAAAGTCAAGGTATTGGGGCGGCCATCACAAAGTCCTGACCTCAATCCAATCAAAAATTTGTGGGCACAACTGAAAATGTTAGGGTTGCGGATAGGGACTGGACTCAAATGCATGACTCAGAGACAGAAATACAATAATGCTCACTGGGAGCGTTTATTACTTCGCCAAAAACTCCAGAAGTATAGGGAGAATGGGAGAGGGACTGAATCCTGGGTTGGGTGAGAACAAGGGGCAGAGCGGGAGCGGGGAGCAGGCAAAGGGGCTGGACAGTGGTTGAATCCTTGGTTGGCATAGTAGAGGGAGAGCGGGATGCGGGAGACAGGGATGCGTGGCGTGGAACAGGCAGGAAGCTGCAGGCTGGCGGGTGAAGCAGAATATCAGACAAAGCGTTAATTTCAGCAAGACAAAACGAGACTGAGAAGCATTAGTTCAGCAAGACAAAACAAGACTATGACTTAGTTTCCAAAACTAGACAAGACCAGGGAAACACAGGGAAACGTAAAAACAAGACAAGAAACGTGAGGAAAAGGGGAAAACACGGAGCACAAACAGGGATGGAGACTGAGAGGGAACGGAGAGTGTAACAGAAAAAGTGTATGCAAGCAAGGAGGCCTACAAACCTGACTCAGTTACACCAGTTCTGTCAGGAGGAATGGGCTAAAATTCCAGCAAGTTATTGTGAGAAGCTTGTGGAAGGCTACCCGAAATGTTTGACCCAAGTTAAACAGTTTAAAGGCAATGCTACCAATACTAACAGAGTGTATGTAAACTTCTGACCCACTGGGAATGTGATGAAAAAAATAAAAGCTTAAATAAATTATTCTCTCTACTATTATTCTGACATTTCACATTATTAAAATAAAGTTGTGATCCTAACTGACCTAAGACAGGGAATGTTTACTAGGATTAAATGTCAGGAATTGTGAAAATCTGAGTTTAAATGGATTTGGCTAAGGTGTATGTAAACTTTCGACTTCAACTGTAGTATATGGTTCTTTAGATTAAGACCAGAGACTAATGACCCTTACAAGCGACAAACTTGAATTGTCTTAGGATGATATTTGATTTAGCCACCTGAAGCCTGTTGGCTAAATAAGGTGTGAGTTTAGCACCAAACATAAAACTGCCTGTTGTTCTAATTTCACCAGCTGACACGATGATGCTTAAAGGTTGTATCAGCGATTTTGGGTGGAAACATAAATGATCACATTCATCTGATTTTTCCTCACGATCCGCTAGCTGCCCGCCCCATAAGCAGGCCGTCAAAAAACCGCGTCTCTGTAGGCAGCCTATGCTCCGAGATCGTACACAAAAACAAATGGTACTACCAACCACTCAAAACCAAAATAAACAGTATTCCAACCAATCACAATGATCTGCACAAACGCTAATACTCTTATCTCGCTGAAATCTTGACGGATTTACAAACGGTTTGGTTTCTTACAAACGTTATTAACGTGGTTATAATTCTGGATGCTTGAACACTATTTTTTAAAACATAACATAATTATTCATAAGTATGTTTGTTTGGGATTTCGCTTCAGAAGTGACGTCACGTTTGTGCAGATCATTGTGATTGGTTGGAATACTGTTTATTTTGGTTTTGAGTAGTTGGTAGTACCATTGTTTTTGTGTACGATCTCGGAGCATAGGCTGCCTACAGAGACGCGGTTTTTTGACGGCCTGCTTATGGGGCGGGCAGCTAGCGGATCGTGAGGAAAAATCAGATGAATGTGATCATTTATGTTTCCACCCAAAATCGCTGATACAACCTTTAATGTTTCTGGAATTCATAATGATCACAGCTTGCACTGGACATATGGTTACCTACCTGTGTGTGTGTGTGTGTGTGTGTGTGTGTGTGTTTGTTTGTTGTGTGTGTATGTGCGTGTGTCTGTTATGCATATGTGTGTGTGTGTGTGTGCGTATGTGATGTGCACATGTGTGCATGTATGTGTATTTGTTGTGTGTATGCGTGTCTGTTTTTTTTGCATGTGTGTGTGCTTGTTGTGCGCAGGTGTGTGTTTGTGTGTGTGTGTTCTTAAAAGTTTATGACATTGCAAATAGAGGAATTAGACCTGTAAAAACAGCCTTGCAACAAAAGAAAGACGTGTAGGGGGGGAGTTGGTCTGGGGGACGGGGGGGGAGTTCAGAACCAAAATCAGTAACCAGTAACCTTTGGAGTTGGGCAGACCTACCCAGCCATGCCATGCAACTGGGATAATTCGTTTTGGAAGCAAATATCAACTGATATAATTGAGCATTCTCCCCTAATGAAGATCAGAGCTGTTGTCACTGGGAAGGCGCTAATTGAAGAGAGAGGGAGAGGGGGTGAGAGATGGGGGGTGTGGGTGATTTGGGGGAGGGAGGAATGGGAGTTTGAGGACCGGGGTGCTGACTTATACTTTTTTTTCAGGAGTGGGTGAGGTTTACCAACCTTTTTTGTTTGTTTTTGGTTAGAAGCTGGGGAGAATTTAGTGCTGTATAGAGACTTTTCTTCTTTGTTTTGAGGACTTAGTTTGAATCCGTTCAGACGATGAAAGCAAGATGATTTGAGGCCTTGAGGGGGGTGTGGAGACAGAGAGAGAAAGCGGAGCGAGAGAAACAGAGAGGGGGTAAATCTTGGGGTCGGAGCCTCGTGGGGTGGGGGGGGAGGAGGGTGGGTGGGGGTGTAGGATTTGAGGGAGAGCACAGGTCGTGTTGGGGGTTTCAACTGAAGGACGCAGAGGGTTGAGGATAAGGGGACTACCGGGAGGGGGAGAGGGAAATCAGTTGGGGAATAATAGGCAAGCAAATTGGTTTTGACAAGTGAGGAGAAGTGGAAGTAATGCACTCTTTTTAAAAGAGAAGAAGAGGGGGCAAATACAGGAATACTATGAGATTTTAAAAAAGGAAACCATTTAGGGAGGCGGGGCCAGAAGAGGGGCGTGTTACAGGCCAAAATGTTGAATTGGCTCTCGGGATAGGGTTCCTACGTACGCCAGCGAGTCCCAAAAGGATTTAGGGGTGGAGTAGGCTCAGTAGTCCCAATTTACACCCTCAAGACTGTTTACATTCATTTTTATTCATTTGGCAGACACTTTATTCCAAAGCAAACTGTGAGGCAATTATGTACGGTCAATAATGCAAATTACAAAGCAAGGGTAAATACAGGCACCTGAACAGAGTAGATGGGAACATTATAGAAATGATGACTGAAGCTAATCTGACTCAATGAATACACAAGTAAATAACATTAGGTAAATTGCATTAGGCATGAGTTTATTTCAATTAAACAGAGGAAGTTTAAATAACATATACTGTAAATAATGAATAAAGGAAATAGACCATCGTTAACCACACTACCATTACTTATGCCAGTATAAACATAACAGGAGGAGAAAGTCACGGCCCAGTCCAGGCAAAAGGCTTTCCTCACAAAGCTGCAACTGAGACACAACATTCATTTCAATGTTACAGCCTTCAATCATTCATTTTCTCAATCACTCATTTAGTGACTCAATCATTCAACCAATAATTGAACGGATCATGAAAGCAGTGCAGCATAAAGGTTCAAATCCTGGGTGAGGCACAGCTGTTGTACCCATAAGACAGCTGCTTAACCTTCATTGCTTCAGTACATATCCAGTTGTATAAATGTATGTACAAATATGAGCTGCGTAAGTCATTCAACGAATGTTGGCAATAAAAAAATAAGTCAGGTGTTATTACATCCAATAGACTTTCTACCTACAGTTGCACTCAAAATTATTCAACCCCCTTCACTTTTTGCACACTGTATTGTGTTGTAGATTTAACTTTAAATGGATAAAACTGCCATTTTTGCCCATCAATCTACACTCAATAACCCATAATGATAAAGTGAAAACATGTTTTTAGAAATTTTTGCAAATGTATTAAAAATAAAAAACTGAAATCTTTCATGTGCATAAGTATTCAAACCCTTTGCTATTTTTAAAGTATCATATTTCATATTTGGTCACATCTCCTTTGCATGCTGTTACTTCCTGAAGTCTGTGACCCATCAACATCAAAAGACTCTCGATATCTTATTTTCAGGTACTGTTACAAGCGATACTATAACCTCTCTGCATTTGAATGGATCTCTATGGGAATTGGGGGGTGAGACTAGATTAGTCTCTTAGAGACTCTCTCTAGAGTCTGGCTTTTGCCAGATTTGTGTACAGCATTCTTCAGGAGAGATTCACACCCACTGCTCTGCCCGAATGTGACAGACTCCAATCACCTCCATATAAGGAATTCAAGGTCAAAGTCCTTGAAGTGTCCACCTGGCAAACCAAAGGAGTGATGTCCCGTGGTGGCAGGACATCACACCAGGTCTCAAGAAACCGGGGTGGCATTTTACTGGGAAACATTTTTTTCCCGACCTTTCAAACTCTGCTTCGCCTCAGACGGACGATGAGGGTCTGACAGCCTTTGAAATCTGTTACTCAGACGCCGAAGCCCATTATGGTCAGATTGAAGCCGGCCCCAGTCATTATTCAGTTTTCAGATAATAATGGCAGGTGTTCTCTCAGGCGTTTTTCAAAAACTCTAATTTCCGCTGGCCTCCAGTCCTCTACCTATGGTTCAGCGCATCCAGAGCAGTCCATTGACCTCTTTTGAAGGGGGCATTGTTAGGGAAAATATTTGTGTGAAAATTCTGGTGATGGTTGGCATGATAAGATGAACTACTCTGTTTTGAAGACAAACAGCGGATTACTGGATTTGACACCTCAGACCATAATACAGCAGTCTGTTCTGATTGCAGTCACACTATGGTAAGAGGTGAGGTGTGTTTGCGGTTCACAGATCACAAAATTGTGGAACTGAGTTGTTTTGTACCGGCTATACTGTATATGGTATGACTCCTTCTTAGTACTCACTCTGTAATGCATGAATGGCTGTTTCATATCTTGCTTTATAATGTGTGTATGACTGTTTCTTGTGTGTATGACGGTTTTTATTATATTGGTGCTTAACTTGTTAGTTTCCTCTGTATATAACGTGTATGGCTGTTTCCTATTCAGGTGGGTGTGATTGTAATTTCTGAGCCATTTCAAACGAATCTGAACTGAACATTCAGTGGTAATGGAGGTTCTCTTGGAACATGTGAACTGGTATAATCTGGGGAGATGAATTAGTGCCTGAAATGTTATCTGATCTTGCCGCTTTTTTTCCCCTCGTTTTCAGGGAATTACTCCGTTTGGTCACTGAGGTGGGGAGTAGGGGAGCGGATTCTCAAAAAAGAGGATGATCTCAGCAGTGATGAAATGGAAAATGTCAGGCCACGTTTGAAAGAGAGAGACAGAGAGAGAGGGAGAGAGAGAGAGGAGTAATGCAGAGATAAAGAAGCCATTCCCTTCACAGTTGATGCTACGCTAACGTAAGCTAATACACTGACTCACATCCGCTGTTCCTGAAAGCAGAGGCCACTAGATGCTCTCAAACAGCAGGGTTATGAAACACATGGGTGGTATTTATCCCTCCGCTCCCAAACAAAAATCTTAAGGACTCATTAGAAGTTTCAGACAGGGATTAGCCAGTGTTGCATTCTTACTGAAAAACCTCCCGTTCGATCTAAGAAGATTTGTTAACTCTCCCATTGCACTGTAAGACTAGGATCTAATATTACGCCTAATATTATGCTTTAAATTTTTGTGCCTGTCTGGCATTATTATTATTATTATTATGTATATATGTGTATGTATGCACGCATGTATGTATGTATGTACATACGTACGTAGGCCTATGTGCCTGTCTGTATGTACAGTCAGGTCCATAAGTATTTGGACAGTGACACAATTTTTGTTGTTTTGGCTCTGCACTCCAGCACATTAGATTTTAAATGGAACAGTAACTACGAGGTTAAAGTGAAGACTTTCAGCTTTTTTATACATGCCCCCCCCCATTTTAAGTATTTGGACAAATTAACATATTAACTTTAATAAAAGTATCATATTTCATATTTGGTTGCATATCCTTTGCATGTCATGACTTCCTGATGTCTGCGACCCAACAACATCAAAAAACTCTTGATATCTTATTTTCAGGTACTCTTACAAGCGATACCATAATCTAAACCAATTTGAATGGATCCCTATGGGAATTGGGGGGTGGGACTAGATTAAGCTTTAAATTACACGGGAATAGTATGGAACACATGGTTAAATGTCTGTAAGTCATCAAGAGTCTGCTGCCAGATATGCAGTAGATATGGATGGATCACTTTAAGGGTTGTTTCTCCTGACAAATTTTCCTATTGAACTCTATGGAAAAATAAGTCAGGAGAAGAAACCCTTCAAGTTATCCATCCATATCTACTGTATTTCTGGCAACAGAGTGATGGTTTAAGGCTTGTTTGATACGTCAGACCCTTTATGACTTAGAGCCATTTAGCCAACCATGTGTTCCATACTGTTCCAGTGTAATTTACAGCTAAATCTAGTCCCACCCCCCAATTCCCATAGAGATCCATTCAAATGCAGAGACGTTATAGTATCGCTTGTAAGAGTACCAGGAAATAATATATTGAGTCTTTTGATGTTGTTGGGTCACAGACATCAGGAAGTCATGGCATGCAGAGGATATGCAACCAAATATGAAATATGATAACTTTATTACAATTTATGTTAAAATGTATAGAAATGGTTACAATTGCTACACCGTTCACCCAATATGGACATAAAACCCTCAAATTTAAGCTGAAAGTCTGCACTTTAACCTCATAGTCACTGTTCCATTTCAAATGCAATGTGCTGGAGTACAGAGCCAAAACAACAAAAATTGTGTCACTGTCCAAATACCTATGGACCTGATTGTATATAAGTATGAATGTTTTTGTGTGTATGTATGTATGTATGTTTGTATGTATGTATGCATATCTGCCTTTCTGTCCTTTCTGTCTGTAATATGTAACAGAATGCTAAACACATCTGTCTTTCAGCTTACCCATCACTATCTGCCTGTCTAAAATATGTGTTTGCTTCTTAAGTTTGAGGACACTTTTCTCTGTCAGACACACTTTAATGCATCACATCACATATGCATTCACCACAGTTTTAAGCACAAGGGGAGCATCCTCTGTCAGTTACAGTATGGAACCCTGACCTCAACCTCAGCCTCCTGCTTCTGGTTTTGAATGTGACTTTATCACACTGCACTGGTGCTTTTTTGCTGCAAAAGTAGCAGCGTGAATTAGCGACGCAGTCAACTGTTATGGGAAGAAAGTGAAAATATTTTGGACCTGACTCCCTGTGTCAGCTTTCTCCCTCTCCCCCTTTCTCTCCGCTCTTAATCCTGGCGTCTTAGATGCCAAGTGGTCACAGGTTTTGACAGCACACTTTAATGACCTAACTGCTCACAGTGGGGTGGTGGAGGTAGGCTTGGGGTGTTGGGGGGGGGGGTTCTTGTTAGGGAAGTGCCCCCTCTCAGCTCACAGGAGCAGGGAGGTGTCTGGAGTAAGGGCTGTCCGATTGTCTCGCTCTGTCTCGAAGCTCTGGACTCGAAGATGTCGTGTAGTTCTGTGTGGTGGCCAGCAGGGGCAGTGCAGCTCCACACATGCAGCCCCCTAATCTGAACACATGGTCAGTGAGCAGAGAGACCTGGCCAAGGTTGATGTCCTCATAACCCTTTACTTATTCCATCCTTGTGCACTGTGTTCGTTCCTACGTTTATGTCTTTAAGGCATCTTAGTGAACGGGGTACAATAGAGGCTTTTCAGCTACAAATTTGGCCAAATACAACCTAAACAGCACATGGATTGGTTCATTTAAAGAATACCTATGTCAGGGTCAAATGCATGTTGCCCTTAGTCATATTTCAGTTTTTAAATCTGATTTTATTTAATTTTAAGTAAGATAATGGCATCATAATAGGACAAATAAATACATTCTCAATTGTTTTTGTTACAAAGTACTTAACTAACACTTAAAAGCATACTCTCATTTCTAGTATTGCTATCAGGCACAGAAAAAACTACTGTAGATTTCTAAACTGCAAATACAGTTGAATCCAAATAGAATTTGTCAAAAGAAATTTAAGCAGAACATTTGTGCTAATCAAAGACTGGCCACATGTTATTTTATTGACTGATTAGAAAATAATCCATTCAGCAGTAGCAGATTTTGGAGAAAGAAGACTTTTATACACTTGCTCTTCCGCATTTGACATGAAAGTTCCTATGCGTGCGTCATCAAATTTGAATACTTGGCGGGATTGTCGCTCCCGACAGCACCAATGGGAAAATAGCATATAGAGGAGCAAATACAGAATGCACACACATTGAATGGATATTTCTACAAAAATGCCAGTGTGAAACGTGTCAAATATGGCATTTCTTAATGTGAAAAAAATGACATATTACAGCTTTAACTGTTAATGCACAATGCTGTCCATTAAGGTCCTGCTTTTATCATTGCAATAATTTGTTCGTTATCTGCTCTGCATTAATCCCTGTATCCCTGCATCATTAGAAGATGACTGCAGTTGTGTGCGTATCCAAGGTGACCTTTGTGAGTATAGTTAGGAGCATGCAGTTTTTGTGGACACTTTCAGGTTGACTGATTTTTGTATTGTTTTTTTTCCCCTGACCGTAAGAGTTTTCTGGCAATGCTGACTCTTTGACGCAGTCACCCACAGCTATTCCAATAACATTACCTATTTTACCATTTAATGACGTACTGTTGAACTGGGTTGTAGAGTGTATAAAATGGAATAGGCTGAGAACACTATGGATGCATATGGCGAACGGGAAAAAGCGATATGTCAGAACAGATATGTCAGAATGAAATAGAGTCAGATAGTCTGGTGCAAAGACACAAACTGACCTTTTTTAGTAACCACGCATATCTTTGTTTTCTGTTGCTCCATTGTTTGTAGTCTTTTCTATGATAGGAAACTGTTTTTTTTAAATTGTATCTATAGCAAAGTGGACCTAACAGAATGTCAAACTCCAGTGGTTGTTACTACTCAGGTTTCACACATAGTGTGACTTGAGTCTATGGAAAGAGACACCAATAGGGACATTGTTTTACGTTATTTTCCTTTAGTAGAAATATGCTTCTGTAGAAAAAACTCCCATTTAAATATTCTGCACACTTTTGAACTTGGTCCTGAAATGCTTCCATGGTCGTCCTTGACATGCATGAGGTATTGAGACACCTCATACTGTATGTAACTAAAGCAAAATAACATGAGGTTATCTATAACTTTCTCTCCCCGTTCTCTCATTAAATACTTGCGGAAATCTGAATTTAATTAAACTATGTCAAGCTGGCATTCGGCATTGCAGACAGAGGTGTTTTTAATTGTTTACTAATTAATACAAGTGCTATCACACATGTAGGCAAAGTATGAAGAGTCTTCACAGGTAGAGTTACCTTGCAATTATAGAAATGATCTCCTGACTTGAGTTCCTGATTCACTCTCATGCAGTACTGGATGTCAGTTTGATTTCTGTGATTTTCACAGGGGTTGACATTATTGTTTCTCATAAAAATTGAAATCACAGGCACACACACATGCACACACACACACACACACACACACACACACACACGTACACACACTCACACACATACACACCAACACATGCACACAGACACACGTGATATCACACACATGCACAAACACATATGCACACACACATGCACATGCATATGCACACGTCTGATTGTGCATTCACTCACACACTCACCAAGGTAGTTAATGATATTTCATATCCAAAGATTCTTGCACACACAATCATTATTAATCTATCTCTTGTGCGGGGGTCCCTCGCTAGATCTCTACAGGTCTGAGGTCAGATACACCCCTGCAGGACGATGGAATGTTCTACAGTTCAGCAAACCCCCAGAAACAACACACACACACACACACACTGTCTTCCGAGAGGTCAGGTTTTATGTATGCAGACACTGAATATTTCTGCTGCTCCTTAGTGGTTCCAATAGCCCATTAGTGGCTCTAAATGGTTTCAGCAGCCATTTAAATGTGCTACAGAGTTACTCCCTTTAAAGAACAGCAGCTGTGCATGCAGCATATTCACGAATAGAGGAACATGGAGCAGCAATGAGAGAGAGAGAGAGAGAGAGAGAGGGGGGGGGGTAGGGGTCAATGAGTCAGGGGTTAGATGGTGAGAGACTGTAGGACTGAGAGAGAAGTGTGCAGCAAAGAATGAAGTGTGTATGTGTAATGTACATGCATATGTGTGTGTGTGTGTGTGTGTCCCTGTACATGTGTTTGTGTGTGTGTGTCAGTGTGTGCGTGTACGTGTGTACATGCATATGTGTGTGTGTGGGTACTTGAAGGTGCATGCATGTGTGTGTGTGTACGTGTGTACATGCATATGTGTGTGTGGGTACTTGCAGGTGCATGCATGTGTGTGTGTGTGTGTGTGTGTGTGTGTGTGTGTGTGTGTGTGTGTGTGTATGTGATAGCAATAGAGAGAAAGAGAGCACAGTCCATAAGAGAGGAGAGACTGGCCTTTGCCAATAGCAGGTTGCCAAGCGTAGCGAGCATGTCTCTGTCTCTCTGGGCTCCAGAGACTTGGAGCTCGGGGGGGTGGGAGGGGGGGGGGGGCAGAACAGGGAGGGCAGGTCCCCACTTCCACACCAGTGCTCCAGGCTAAAGCTGACTTTACAGGCAGCTAGCCATGGTGTAAGACACGTGGCAAAATATCCCTGTCCACCATCTCCTATGAGAGAGAGAATGAGAGGCCGAGAAAGGTGAAAGAAAGAAAAAGAAACAGAGAGGAGATTGAGAAAGAGAGAAAAAGAGTACAGTGGAGACCTAGGGGTAAAATCTGAAAACTAAAGAGATAGAAACAGAAAAAAAAACATTTACATTTTTTAAAAATGTTTCAAATTCTTATATTTAGCTAATTTAACTGTTAAAATCGGCCATTTTCCATGGGGTAGTTGCAGTTGCAAATAAGGTAGTTTCATGCCAGTACAAACCTTTGAAATTGAATAGAATAGAGTTGAATTGGATAGAATTGAATTGAATTGAACTGAACTGAACTGAACTGAACTGAACTGAACTGAACTGAACTGAACTGAACTGAACTGAACTGAACTGAACTGAACTGAATTGAACTGAACTGAACTGAACTGAACTGAACTGAACTGAATTGAATTGAATTGAACCAAACTGAGTTGAACTGAAGCAGAGAGAGAGAGAGATTATTGCAATAAAGAGCACTTTACAGTCATTTGTTTTAATTGCTTGTTTCACTAAAACAATTAACCCAGATTGTTCTTTCAGTTGGAAGTTCAGCTTAACCTGAGGGTCTGAGAGTGCAACAGCATGGGCTACTGGCAAATTTTAATAAAATAAAAAAAACACTTAAAAAATGTTCTAGGCCAATCGAAAGCACACACTAAAATTGTGTATCAACAAACCCCAGAAAGTGACTATTGCTGTAAAATGTGGTCAATTGAAACAATTAACAGCATGACATTTTGTGATGTTCTTTAAAATTTATGTTTGCCTTTGCAAATGGATCTTTCAGCAAGACAATGATCATAAAAGTACCTCAAAATCAACAAATAAATGGTTAACTGACCACAAAATTATTATTTTGCAATGTCCATCTCAGTCTCCACACTTGAACCTAATCAAAAATGTGTGGATTGAATTGAAGAGAGCTGCCCACAAGTGCATACTGACAGATAGCTGAAGGATCTTGAAATATTCTGCCTGGAGAACAGTAAAAAAAAAAACCTAGTACACTCACCAGTCTCATAAAAAAGTGTTATCTTTGCAAAGGAAAGGTGCACAAAGTACTGGAAACAGGGGTGCAAACAACCGTGATGTATCTTTTGGGGAAAAAATACTTTTTTCTTATCAATTGTATTACTGTAAAATAATATAATTTGCCATTTTTTTTAGCATACAAGCCATAGTCACAGATCATAAACTATATTATTTATTTTACCAACCTTATCTTTATCTTAGGTGTGAATAATTTTGTAGGGCACTGAATATATACTGTAGATGCACATATAAATAAGGATTTGTGTACCAAAGCATTATCAATTTCACAGAAAAATTCATAAATCGCAAAACTGACAATGACAAGTTAAAAAGATAAAAGTAAATTAGGTCATAAATTGCATGGATAAATGATGAATAGAAATGAAACTAAATCTGAATGATGACATTTATGAAACAGGACATTTTTTGTGCGTAATCCGCAACAATGCAGCACAAGACATTAATTACTGTATATTGTAACATACCAGAATACAAGCTTTGACTACTTTAAAAATACACATTCATACATATTATTTCCCCGCACCTTTATTCTTTTTTCTTCTGCTCCCTCCCTCCCTCTTTGTCCTTCTCTCTTTTTCTTTTTCCCTCTCTTCTGCCACTCATCTTTTACTAAGTACAACCCTCCTGCAGTGGCCTTTCTCACCCTCTTCCATTTTCACCTCTCGACCAAGGCACTGTTTTTAATCTGGGTGGCGGTGGTAGATGGGGGGTTACATGACAACTGAGACAGCTGGTCTGCAGCCCTCTGCGCCAGACCCCCCCTCCCGCCCCGCCCCGCCCCGCCCCACCCACGCACAGTCCCCCAACTGTAGTGTGGTGTGTGCGCAGTGCGGTGTGGCGCATCGCTGCGCAGAGAGAGCGGGAGGGAGTGAGCCACACTACTCACGGCCGCTCACACCAGTGGGATTGTGGGGGCTGCCCCTGGCCGCGACCCGACCGCTACAACAGCACCGGTGCGCTCGCGAGGCGGCAATCACAGCCCGGCCCCGGGCGCAATTCTCACCCGGAGAGCTGTGAGACGCCGGCGCGATGATGGAGAGCGTGCCCCCCCTCCTCCCTCACACCTCACGCTGGCATGCAGCTGGCCCCCCCTCCCTCTCTGCACCGGGGAGAGAGCGGGGCTAATTATAAACTGACTCACAGGCAATTTGGCTTTTTGAACCGTGCCCTGGCTTCCAATCTACGATGAATCTGTCGTCCCCGGCTCCCAGACTGACATGACAGGTGTAAATGAGGGAGGGGCCCTCAACATGTCCCAGAGGCCCCGTGCACTGATGAGTGTGACTGCCCAGGTCCAGGGCAAAACAGGTTGCACGCGTGCACTCACACACACACACACACACACGCATGTACCATCTACATTCAATCATATGCACACACTGTGCACACATATGCTAATACTGAATGTGTGGCTGCCCTGTTAGGTCTCACACACATTCATTCATTCATACACAGATGTGTTCACACCTCTGCTACACTGTCCCTTTCATGTTGGGGTTCCCCGTATGCTCCCCGCTGCCTGGAATTACAGGGTGGGGTCCGGTATGGTCCTAAAGCATCAGGGTCTAAAGATGATGATGATGACGGTGATGATGATGATGATCACGATAAAGATTTTGACGATGATGATAAAGAATATGATGATAATGATGATGATGGCGATGAAGAGGATGATTATGATGCAGGTGAGGATGATGATGATAGTGATAAAGACTGCAGTGATACGCTGCCCCTTCATTACCACATGTCCCTGTCTAAGGCTGTCTGAGGAGGCGTGTCTGGCAGAAGAGTCCGGCTGCTTTCATTATTGCCTCTTTCATGTCCTCCCCACCTCTCTCTGTTTATATAGAGCTTTATATTTTGTCTCTCAGGTGGGGCATCATTAGCCATGCCAAGTTGCTGACTTCAGCTGAATGATTGACAGCTGGGGACAACCCTGTCTCATTAGCATATCCAGTGCTAAAGGTGGTGATTGCCCGATTACTGGTCTGCCAGTCTGGAATGGGAGAGGTGCTGATCAGAGCCAGGCAGTAAAATTACACATTTTATAGTCAATAAGAGAAGCACATGAAAGCATGGCACTGATTGGTCAGAGCTGGATATTGACTATGACAGCCTCCCCTGTCATGAGACAATAGTGGTGTGCATCCAAATAAGATATTCCTGTGATTTCCTGTATAAATAATGAATCAGGTGATGATGACAACCGCATGTTAAGGCCTATGTGTGTATGTTGTGTGTGTTGCATGTGTTCAAGCGTGTGCTGTGTGCATGTATCTGTATATGTGCATGTGTGTGAGGCACATGTGTGTGTGTGTGTGTGTGAGAGCTTGTGTGTGATTGTATGTACAGTTGAAGTCAGAAGTTTACATACACTTAGGTTACATTACATTACATTACATTCATTTAGCAGACGCTTTTATCCAAAGCAACGTACAGTAAGTGCATACAGAGACATCATCAAGATCACTACAGAACAGACAAAGCACATCCTTCCCATAATGTAGCAGCTATCCCTAGCAATGAACGTCGACTGTAGTTCACAGTAAGCTGTGGGCAAATGAGCAACACCACACTTCCATTCCAAATACTATTATAAACTATAATAAACAGACAGGAAAACACAGGGAACTAGTAAACCGGGAACTGATATTCCTAGGTGAGGATATCAGTCAAGGTGGAGTCTGAAGAGGTGTGTCTTCAGGCCTCGACGGAATGCAGGCAGGGTTGGAGTAGAACGTAGGGGAATGGGAAGTTCATTCCACCACTGAGGAGCTAATGTGGAAAAACTCCGCAGTCGGGACAAGCGAAAGCCTTTGACACGGAGGGAGGGAAGTGCCAGTCGCCCTGCTGTAGAAGAGCGAAGTGGTCGAGCAGGAAAATAGTTCTGGATTAAGTCCTGCAGGTAGGCGGGGCCTGTCCTATTGGCTGCAGTGTAGGCCAGGGTCAGAACTTTGAACCTGATCCTGGCTGCAACTGGCAGCCAGTGGAGAGACCTCAGCAGGGGGGTTACATGGGAAAATTTCGGGAGGTTGAACACAAGCCGGGCAGCTGCATTCTGGATCAGTTGAAGAGGCAGAATGGTGCAGGCCGGTAGGCTTGCGAGCAGGGAGTTGCAGTAGTCCAGGCGTGAGGTGACCATGGTCTGGACAAGAAGCTGGGTGGAGTAGGTGGTCAGGTACGGTTGAATCCTCCTGATGTTGTACAGGAGGAACCTGCAGGACCGTGCCGTCGCCCTGATGTGCTCTTTGAAGTCCAGCCGGTCGTCCAGGACCACCCCCAGGTTCCTTGCAGAGCGGGAGGCAGCCACCACGGTCCCATCAACGGTGATGGAGAGGTCATGTAGTGGGGAGGTCTTGTACGGCATGAAGAGGAGCTCTGTCTTGTCAAGGTTGAGCTTCAGGTGATGGGTAGCCATCCACTCAGAGATGTCAGTCAGACGAGCAGATATCCTCTCCTTAACCTGTGGGGTAGAGGGAGGGTAAAGAGAGGAAGAGTTGAGTATCGTCAGCATAGCTATGGTATGAGAAGCCATGTGAATGAATTACTGAGCCAAGAGACTTCGTATACATAGAGAACAGCAGAGGACCCAGTACAGATCCCTGCGGGACTCCTGTAGACAGGGGATGGGGAGCAGAGACGGAACCCTTCCAGGAGACTTGGTAGGATCTATCAGTGAGATACGATACAAACCAAGAGAGGGCAGTTCCAGAAATGCCCATCTCAGCGAGTGTGGAGATCAGGTTGAAGTCATTAAAACTCATTTTTAACCACTCCACAGATTTCATGTTAGCAAACTATAGTGTTGGCAAGTCAGTTAGGACATCTACTTTGTGCATGACACAAGTAATTTTTCCAACAATTGTTTACAGACAGATTATTTCACTTTTAATTCACTATATCACAATTCCAGTGGATCAGAAGTTTACATACACTAAGTTGACTGTGCCTTTAAACTTTTAATAGTTGGTCGCATATCCTTTGCATGCCATGGCTTCCTGATGTCTGTGACCCAACAACATCAAAAGACTCTTGATATCTTATTTTCTGGTACTCTTACAAGCGATACTATAACGTCTCTGCATTTGAATGGATCTCTATGGGAATTGTGGGGTGGGATTAGATTTAGCTGTAAATTATGCTGGAACAGTATGGAATACATGATTGGTAAAGTGGCAGTAAGTCATCAAGGGTCTGAGGTATCAAACAAGCCTCAAACCATCACTCTGCTGCCAGATATGCAGTAGATATGGATGGATCACTTTAAGGGTTGTTTCTCCTGACAAATTTTCCTATTGAACTCTATGGAAAAATAAGTCAGGAGAAGAAACCCTTCAAGTGATCCATCCATATCTACTGTATTTCTGGCAGCAGAGTGATGATTTAAGGCTTGTTTGATACGTCAGACCCTTGATGACTGAGAGCCATTTAGCCAACCTTGTGTTTTCATCCTGTTTCAGTGTAATTTACAGCTAAATCTAGTCCCACCCCACAATTCCCATAGAGATCCATTCAAATGCAGAGACGTTATAGTATCGCTTGTAAGAGTACCAGAAAATAAGATATCGAGTCTTTTGATGTTGTTGGGTCACAGACATCAGGAAGCCATGGCATGCAAAGGATATGTGACCAAATAAAAAATTTAAAGGCACAGTCAACTTAGTATATGTAAACTTCTGACCCACTGGAATTGTGATATAGTGAATTAAAAGTTAAATAATCTGTCTGTAAACAATTGTTGGAAAAATGACTTGTGTCATGCACAAAGTAGATGTCCTAACTGACTTGCCAACACTATAGTTTGCTAACATGAAATCTGTGGAGTAGTTAAAAATGAGTTTTAATGACTTCAACCTAAGCGTATGTAAACTTCTGACTTCAACTGTATGTGTGTGTGTGTGTGTGTGTGTGTGTGTTTGTAATTTATTTGGATGTTTTATCCAGCCTCCATATGTGGTTTGGGATTCCTGTGGGGGTCTTCTCCACATTAAGACTGAATGGTGATAAAAAGGACCCCGAAACTAAAGAGGCCACATCGCATTTCAGCAGGAAACCTGAAGAGCGTGTCTCTCCGGGGTGAGAGGCATGCTGGGAAGCTCAGATCACCAAAACAGAGGAGTGATTCCTGGAAAAGGTGTTTCTGTAATCACCAGCAGACTATTCGACCTCCAAGCAAACATTGATCAAGCTCAAAGTACGCCCTAAAAAGGCTGAGGTGTACAATTATACAAACAGCGTCATTGTCATTATTACCATTCATGCAAAAGGCTTAAAAGTGCTCTATACAAAAGCGTCAACCACACCAGGCTTCCAACTAAAAGAGATAAAGTGGAGTGTAACATAAACTGCCAGCCTTCTTTTAGGATATAATCTGACATGGAAGTAGGCCAACTCTGGCAGAAGAGCTCATTAAATATGTCATTTAAGTGTGGGTTTAAAAAAAGACCCCAGAGGAACACTTTATGTCTAAGAAATAATAAAGAGCGGTGCTTTGAAACAGGACGTACTTGGAACACCGTTTGTTCTACCTCCAGACGAAGGAGATTTCCAAGAAGACCTTACAAGTGTTGCCAACCTTTGTGGTTCAAAACGTGAAACTCCTCATTATGATTTTTTGATTCTCCGTATTTACCACACGTTACAACACACATGTTTCTGGGTCAGCTTACCGCAAATATCCTAACACCTGTACAAATGTGGAGCAAGCTTCAATATAAACCATTGTAAATAACATACTAGAATCAGGCTTTATCTTAATTTGTTTGTACGTTTTTTTTTTGAGTTGGGATATGAATACCTTAAAGTGCCTTTTGCTGGAACCACAAGAAATGTGAGTGAAGGAGTGAAAAAAATCCCAATAACCTTCAAAACGATCTGGCTCATTCATTAAGATCGGGAAAATCACAAAATATGCTGAATTTACCCTGTTGCTTCATAGATTTATTTACCATGAAACACGCATGCATTAGGCTTCAAAATGGGGAGGGTTTCTCCTCATTTCTTCTTGTTGTGGTACGTGTCTTTGGACCAGACCCTCTCTTTTGCTGGGGCATAAAATTAGGAACATTCTCAATAAAAGATTTCACAGTTCTGCCCATTGTGTCTATTATTATGTCTAATTTTAGGATTTTTTTCTGATCTCTTTTTTTTTTGTTCACACATGACAAATGATGCCTGTTCTGCCTGTCAGAAGTTTACTAATTGAGTGCTATTTAAATCGTGAGCTAGGAGAGAGAGCTTGAAGTCCCTGCGGTTCCAAATGACTCGCTCTCGGCCCTGGCCACTCTGGCCCCCCCACCACCCCCACTCAACACCACCATGAGACGTCCATCCTACATTTCATAAACGTTGCCTCAATGTTCAGTGGTCTCCACTACTACAGCAGAGTATTGAATTTTTAAGGAATTAAGTACAATATGTCTTGAGCTATTTTTTTACAGAAATTAAATGCAATGTGCAATGTATTGTGAATGTGTGGACATTTTGGAAAATATGATATATTTCACAGCTGTATTTTTTATTGCAAAAATATATTGCAATTTCAGAAGTAGCAATCAATTGTATATTTTCACATGCACTGTGAAGTGATACAATATGCATATACTATTTTATTTCAATATTTATTTTCAGATTATTCCATTTCCATACTCGTAAGGTACCACATATCACAGAAGAGTCAAAAAACCAGAACCATTGATTCCAAGCGTTCCGGTTTGCCTCAGATTTCAGACATTCAGTCTCTGTGCAATTACTTCCTTGAAACACAACACATTAAGATACTGGCATGACAATTTGGGATTCGGTCTCCAAGCTAAGCTATTTGACTGATCGATAACCAAAATGTCAGTGTTTACTTGTTTACGTCCAACCTGGATTCCGGTTAACCTTTTCTAGTCGTCCAAAAAGAAAGCACTATTCAATTTTAAAAAGTCTTAGAGATTAATTTGCTGCAATATTACAACAAAGTGACTTTTCCCTTTCATTTGGCTTGACAGTTTTAGCTGAACCCAGGGATGAGTTTTGTTGTGTATTAATCGGTGACTAATGTGCCCCTTATAGCACAAGAAATATGAAAGAATGTGTGGGAGAGAAGGCACAGAAACAGTTCACAAATTTAGCAAGATGCACCACTGAATTATACTCTGCAAGGGAAGAGGCAGGTGATTTTATGAGTAACAGGCAGCTGAAATGTTTTTACTCTCTCTGTCACTCATTGCAATTTCAGATAATTTTTTCCAGTGGTCATAAGCCAGAGCTATACTTTGCACTCACCCTAATCTCTGGACACTAAACCTCTTCCGATGGCACCAGAATCTTTCTTCACTTTCTTGGTTTCCAATTTTCCTTATTTATCCCCAACTTTCTTTTTTTTCTTTCTGTCTTGTGTTTTCTTTCCCTTCTTGGCATTTCTTGCTCTTAGTGTCCGAGATGGTTTCAATAAATATTTGTCCTTAACGGTGACCTTCAAAAAAAGTGTTTATTGTTTTTTTTTCAAACACACTGACTTTTTTTTTTCAAGTTCATTTTGGTGATTGCTGAACATGCCAAACTGTGTTCGTCAAAAAAAACAAAAAAAACTAATATTTGTTTTTGAATGTGAGACAAAGTTCAGGATAACTATTGACTGAGTCCAGGCATTTTGTCCATCTTATCACACCACCCTCCCCACGAACCCCCCGATATGATACCGTCCTTTCATCAATATTTTCCTCACCGTATCATTATCAGGCTTGGCTTTGAGCAACATAGCCCCTTCTCTCTGTGCAGTGTCAGTCTAATTGCTCAGTGCAAAGCACGTGGGCCAATGAAGCCACTGAGTCATAAATTCAGTAACTGATTTAATATAATCAAGTACATGGCTCACTAAAATATCATGATCCTTACTCAGGATCGTAAAGGAGAGAAAAAAAAAAGATTTAACTCATAAAATCCAATTGGCGTATATTATAAACATCTGCTGGGGTTCAGACTTACTGAAGCTGAGTTCTGTTGAGTACATTTGAAAGCACCCCATTGGTAGAGGACAGTACTAACAGGACTAGAAACACATGATAGCAGAGACTGGTTGCTGATAACATAGGTCTTAAAGCATATTGCAATAAATTGTTGCAATATTGGGGGACAAAGGGCCATGATCATTTTATTTGCAGGTTTTTAGTCCCCAACCATGATCTGACATTTTCCTGGGGCAAAATTGATTCCACTTTTGAAATTGCATGATCAGTATTAGAGAGCACTGTCGTCAGCAATGCATGTTTATTTATGTGCACATTTACTGAATTAGAGCTCATCCAGTCCACTCCTTACAACCATGCCATGTTGCTCTATCATTAATCATGAACTAAAGAAGCTCATTAAACATATTAGGCGGTGTATAAAATAAACAAAGGTGCAGATAAATTAAAATCAAAACAAATGAATAGGCATGTGCAATAGGCATTTGGGGTTAATTTGGTTGTGGAGAACTTTGGTGGCTCACAGCTCCTTGGGCCATTTAAGTCTAAATATCATTTTCAACTTGTAAAAATACCAGCAAAATAGCCTGGGTTTCAGTATGTCAAATAAATAATTTAAAAATGAATGGACAGACAAGTATTTCTACTCCTGATGAAAAATCTGAACAGTAGATCTCAGAATCACCACCTAGCAGTTGCTATGGCTACATGACATCATTAGAACAGGAAGCAAGTCACATCAAGCTGTTCTGAAGACCCATCTTCCTCCTTGATGTTGATTTTAATATTCTCAATAATGCCTCTTTATTAGACCACTAATCCCTGGCAATCTGGTCCTGCAGTACTCCTCTGCTCCACAGTAAATTAATCACCTCTATTGAGTTTTCAAAATGAATTGGATTTATTTAGCCAAGCATTAGGCTGCAGCAATGTGTTAAATGTCAAAGGTAACCAAACTATACCTGGTGGCCTGAATCAAAACAAATGCATGTATTATAATGGCATAGATTTATATGGGCTTTGAAAAACAACGTCCATTAAATAGAGGAAGATTTATTGATCCCTGGTAATAACAGGTGAATACGCAAGACAGGAAATCCACATGTTAATGTTCAGATATACTTACACATTAGAGATAAATTGATTATTCTTGTTGTTCAGGGCATACAGATCATTTCTGTGGCTGAAGCAAAAGGGCACCAGGCCATGAGAATCTGCCTGGGAACAGAAGCCCATTAATCAGTTTACAACCAGTCTGTCTCATATTTTCATTCAAACAACAAGAGTAATAAGAACCTCTAATAATAATAATAATAATAATAACAATAATACATAAACATCAACATCTGCAACACAAAATAACTTCAGAGCTGTATAAAATACTGATAATTTCAGTTGTAATTTTGAGATGTCACATTCTCAAAAGTGTTCATTTAAACAAAACAAACTAAAAATTAACATCACCATATACTAACCGCCCTCCCAACCTCTGATATTAATACTCCCCAATTATTTACACGTGCCATTTAACATGTAGTGATAAAATAACTCTAAATTAAATGTGATAAAATATGTCTCAGCAATCTCCCATCATTACAAGACACAGTATGGAATCCTAGATCGCAGTCTGCCAATTACATTATTTAAGGCTGTTTTAAACTGTAAAACGCTCAACAACATTTTGTGTGTGTGTGTGTGTGTGTTTGTGTGTGTGTGTGTGTGTGTGTGTGTGTGTGTGTGTGTGTGTGTGTGTGTGTGTGTGTGTGTGTGTGTGTGTGTGTGTGTGTGCATGACTGTGCATGTGAAATAGGCAAGTCCAGTCTACACAGAACCATGCACATACACACACTCTAATGCTCGGTTCCCAGGGGGTATAGACCAGAGACAGTCCTTGTGATAAATGCAGATATCATTGTCAGTTATTTATACAACCGTCCTTTTATAGTTTATATTATTCCATGTAGCTTGAAAAGCTCTTTCACTGAGCAGGGAAGGGCAACATATCAGCACAAGCTTTTGATTACATTCTAGAGATAACTGCTAATTCTTCTCTCTTGCTTTTAAACAAATGCTGTCTGAGCATATTCATCTTTTTTTTCTTGTGTGTTTGTAAGCTTCCATCCGAGAATAAACAGACTTGAAGTCGATCTATTACATGAAGAATGAAAGATAAATTCATTTAACAGCCAGCTACACCAATTTTTTTCTTTTGCACGCCAGGCATGTCCAACAACTGACAACAATGATATTGACAACTATCACCAGTGACTATTAGTGGAGGAAAGCTTCAATCAACAGCATCACAGCATGTAATTTACAGCAGTGATTGGTTTCTTGTTAAATCCATGGAGAAAGCAGGGTAGCTAGTTCCAAGCCTTCAATTTGTTTTGAGTTTTGGAGGGATTCACTTAAAGTTAATCAAGGAGCTTATTCCCAAACATACGTATCTACTTCTGAGGCTGCTGACCAACTCCACACTCCCCACTCCTCATTGGCTATTCATCCACCAATTCAGAGGGTCAGACTTCAGTTTTATCACAATAGCAGCTAGATGGGGGAGTGGTCCAGTTCCTGGTTTACCTTGGCAGTATAAAGTGGTTGTTTTGGAACTGGACTGGGAACCAGGATCTCAGGTTAGGTAATGAATGCCATTATACTTTTGAGCAAGGTACAGTTGATTATCTGTAAAATGTGCACTAACTTAAAATGTCCTGGATAAAACCCTCTCTTAAAGGTTTTTGCTGATTTTGCTGAACTTTTCAGCTATTCTGGGACAATTCTCTGTAAAGGAAGCCAGAAAAAAACCCAAAACTTTTTTATTACTTTTATGCATCCCTGTCCTTTAACCTAATTCAACTGTTTTTGCCACCTGAATGAATCACATGACATCACCAGTCGGGCGTTTCACAGAAAAAGAGAATAAATAAATGTTATTTAATGACAGAGCTAGAGGAGCAATCTTCACCTGCACGTCTTTCATCCTGGAGCTGCTCATTAATGCTGTTTCTCATTGAAAAAATATCACTTCTCTCAACAGTTGTTGTCACATGCTCGAAAGAAAAAATAAAGTTAACTTTGTGTTTTTTCTGCAGTCATTCACAGGAAACTTAATTGCAAAAACATAATTAGATTAGTCGGGAAAGGGGTAAAGTCCTCATTAAGAACGTATGAACTCATAATAGAAAAAACTGAAAATTCATTTTTTTAAATCTGCTGCCAACAGCTGTGCAATCTGTCAATTTGAGAATGGGTTTGCTTGTTTTGAAATTACAGCCGCCATCATAAAGCAATTCTTCTGCGGTAATCACTGTGACTCCAGACATTAAAAACAGCAGACTGGGGTTTAACCAATCCAAATGAATGCAGAGGTATAAATATATAATATAAATGTAAATGACACTTTTAAAAAGGAGACCTGACACCAGTCGCCCTTAATCAGCGGTGTCACAAATAAGTGTCTGGAAGAGAACGTTGACAAAAATACAGAAATAAATAGATTAATTAATTAAATAATCCATGGGTCTGTCTGACTGTGTGCAAGAACTGGGCTTCAAGCCCTATTCACCGACAGAATTAGACATGAAGAGAGAGGTCAGCCCGGAACAGTGAGAGAGAGGAGATGTGCTAAGGCAGGGGAACCAAATAGTTTTTATCCAAGAACCCCTGAAAAGACTACCCTCTGGTTTAAGAGTTCCAGCTCAATAAAATGGTGGACTGCTGACACCTTTATCCAACTCCCACTACAGGCTATTATCAAGTGGTTATTTAACACACTATTAATTACAATTTTTGTGTTTTTTCTCCCCCAGTTGGGAATTGGAATCCAGCTCTGCCGTCGAGTCAGGAGAGCGCTGGCACACACGTGCTCTCCTTAGAAGCGTGAGATGCCAGTCATGGCTTCATATCACATCGCAGTTCAAGTCAGGCTCACACAAGCGTGAGTCCAAGGAAGACAACAGGCAAGCTCAACAGGCAAACTTGCAAGTACCGGATCGACTGGCGGGGGTCACTGGTGCACAGTCTGATGCTGTCATCCCGGCCAACTGAGGCCCTCCCATCATGGGGCGATGCTAGCCAATTATGCATTTCCCTGCGGGGCTGCCGGCCACAGACAGAACTGGCACAGTCTGCACTAGAACAGTGCCTTAGCAGGATGAGTCACCGAGCAGCCCTCCAATACACACAATATATAAAAGTACACTAAAGCATGCCTAAATCATGATGAAATATTCTTAATAGCTATAAAAGTGACCGTATATTATATACATGTATATATTTTTGGTAAACTTTCTTTTTCTGTTTTCACAATGGCTCTATATTGATCAGTCCTTGATGTGTCGTTTGTGAACCGCATTGATGTATCGAATGTAAACACTGCAATAAAGATGAATGATATAAAAAATAAAAATGGAAAAGAACAGTTTATTATCTTTATGACTGATGCAGGGGTGCAATAGGCCCGTTCTGGAAAGTCTATAGCAGGGTACTGATTTGTAATCCATCTTTTCTAATGTTAAGGGCCAAGAGGGGGGGCTGACAGGGCCATTTGTAAAGTGTTTGGTGTGACTCGGCAGAGGACGGAGTCTGGTCAGACACGCCTGTAAATTATGCTACACATTGCATCACAACTTTTGATGTCTTACTGCGTATTTAAAATAGCCTTTGTTTTATTTTTAGATTAGATAAAAAAAGTAGGTTCTAGCTGTGTAAAGGGACATGTTTGGTGCAGTAATTGCAGCCTGGGTAGAGTGTGTCACATGATCATGGATGAGGGTCATAATTAGCTCAGAGGTGTGAGCTGGGAGCTGTAAACCATGGGAAAAAAAGACCCTGTGTGTGCGTGTGTGTTTGTGTGTGTGCCTGCCTGTGTGAGTGCATGTGCATATGTGTGGTTGTGTGTGTGTGTCTACTCATGTACTGTGTAACTTTCTTTGTCACAAATCTGCATTATAAAACGCTCTGTTAAACAAGTTTTATTTCTATATCTAACATGATTGTGTCACACTTATTTTGGAGAGTTCATTAGATCCTGTCAATATACTCCACCTTACACTTTTCTTCTAGGATCACAGCTTTTTCTCTCCTTTCTGGGCTGTTAATTAGGTTATTCTTTGCTGACATGTAGAAATTTATCTACAGTTCAGTTTATCTACAGTTCACATGAAGTAAAAGTTTTCTTCAGACAAACATATTTATTTTTGCAGAATGTACAACAATTAAAGCTGGAGTAGGCAACTTTATCAACCGTTGCAATGTTGTGAAACCATTTTGAAAGTCAAACACCCATTTGCCCTGCCCACAGAGAAAGAGACACAGTTTCTAGCTAAGATTGCAGGAGACACTAAAAAACAGCACACTGCTGCACAAAGTAGGTCTACTGTTCACAAAATTTTTTTTGGACAACTGCTAACTTTTCCATACGCTATTTCAGCATGTAAAATGTTTACTACATACCATCAAAATAAAGGTTTGTTTATTTAACAATTTCAGTGGACTCAGGAGGTTATTTAAACAAAATATAGCAGGGGGGCAATTAAATCCAATGGCAAAATGCTAATCGTTAGCATTGTTCCAATTCAGGTTTAGCTAATTTTAGCTACAACGGTGAGACCAGGACAGAATCACTACAGCTTTACATACTATTTCGGGGGTTAATAAAACAATATAAAATTTTTCAAAATGGGTGAACTATTCCTTTAAGGCTTTATAACTCCTGGGGCCACATGTATAAATGGTGCTGAGCAGAAAAATTCCCTCAGAAAGCCGTGTAAGCGAGTTTCCACGCAGAAATTCAGATGTATAATATAACACGTGCTGTGAGAATCTGCGTACCTCTGCACACGATCGACACCATACGTACGCAATGTTTGGAGTCCATGTGATATGGCAACACCGTGACTGAAAGGCAGAGGTAGAAAATGCAAAACTTTTTTTAGCAGATTTACGACTTTCACCCTGAGCATTATTTTACGCATTCTTTTACTCAATTTTATACATGTGGCCCCAGGTGTGAGCATCAGAGAAACTTGGCAAATGGCTTAAATTAAATGAGACAGTTTTACCACTTACAATACAAACTTTTTACTTGTTTATTTTCCTAATTTAAGTCAAAATAAGGTGCCACAAATGCAAATAAGTTTTTTTTTTTGTTTGCAATGAAATACAGAGAGCTCCATATGTGAAACAGATAAATCTAAACATTTCCTGGATCATAAACTCTGTGAACACAAGCGTGTGAAATCTGAGGATGATATGCAGAACTACTAAAGATCTATGATGCAAAATATAGGCAGTGTACCCTTTTGTCCATTAGTGTCTCCAAATCTATCCAAATGGCTAAATTGTGCACTGCTCTAAATCATAAAATAATTATATATACATATATATATATATATATATATGTAACTACAAATAAAATGTTTTGGATCATAAAACTCACTTTTGCATCATTTTCAAGTGGGAATTACTATCTTTTCATCAGTGTAGGGGGGGGTAGATATCTATGGGACCAAAACTCTATCTAATACATTCATACAATGAATTAAATTAGTTTTTTCCATTATAAAGCATATTCATTTGCCCATTATGAAGGTTTAAGATGAAAACATTGATATCACACTGTTACACACACCTACATACAGTATGCAGCCTAATCATTCACTCTTGTACCTCAATAAAAGGTACTTTACTCTATGGTATTGTAGTGAGGTTTGGTCACTTTTATTCATTATTAATTAAGTTCAACACTCAATTAGAATTCTATACATCAGTAGAGCCCAACTTAGTGAAATAACATAGACATGACAATGGGTTGGAAATATGACATATGTTTTATTGGCTACAACTATGAATATGTGAAAAATAGAAGCAATAATTGACATTCTGTGACTTAATCTTAATCAGAGGAAATTATGTGATGGATATATATAGAAGCTAACTGTTACGATCCTGATACGGGACGAACCCAAGTGCAACGACCAGGAGGCAGATTCAAGAAAAGGGGATATTTATTAAGCGTTGGGGTAGTCCCAAAGCTGTACAGGAAAGGCAAAACAGAATTAATACATAGAACATAAATTAAGTCCTATACGGACTGCTCCAAGCCGGAGCTGGACTTGAAATCAAGGAGGGTTCCAAGCCGGAACCGAAGGGGTGCAGGACTGGAAGTCCAAGCCGGACTGGGTGCAGGAAGTGCCCTACTGTTCCAAGCCGGAACTGGACAGGGTAGGTGGAGGCGTAGCACCGGGTCTGGACTGGAACTGGACCGGGAGGTCCACTCAGGAAAACGGGAGCCGACACGGAACTTGTTCCAAGCCGGAACTGGACTTTACTGGAGGTGTACAACACACCGGCACTGGACAGGAACTGGACAGGAACTGGACTGGAACTGGACTGGAACTGGGCTGGAACTGGACCGGGAGGTCCACTCAGGAAACGGGTGCTGGAACGGAATACGTTCCAAGCCGGAACAGGACTCTCACGGAATGGTGGGCTATACACCGGGACTGGACTGGAACTGGACCGGGTGAATCACTCAGGTACAGGTACTGGAACGGCGCGAATGTTCCAAGCCGAAACTGGACTTTACTTGGGCGGAGAATCTCTCTCCGGGACTGACACAGGAACTGGACCGGGTTATCAACTTGAGTCAAAAGGGTAGAAAGCAGAGGTTAGTAGCAGGGTACTGCAGACAGGGTTACGACCGGGAGGTCTTAAAGGAGGTTTTGACGACAGCCAGGGTTGTAGCTGGCGAAAACCCGACGGGGCTGGGAGGTGAGGCGTAGCTCGGGTAGGTCTCGTCGGAGCCGGCTGAACTCCAGGGATCCTGGAACCGTAACCGAAGTACAGGAGGTAGCTACGGCCGGACAGGAACGACAGAGAGAGTTAGCCAGGCAGGACTTGGCAGCGGATCTAGACCCGAGCTGGAGGTGGGAGTACCGCAACACACTCACGAAACATAAAGGGGAAACAAACACTGCTACAGGGAGGCTGGAACCACGGCGTCTGGAGATTTGAAGGGAGACAAGTAAGTAGCATGCAACAGCGAATGTTACGGGAGGATAGCTACCAAACCGCAGAACAGGTAAGCAGATAAACAACAGCGAACTGTAGAACACCGGACCAGAAACGTGACATGACATAAACAAGGTAGGTTAGTTAACGAACTGGCGCCGACTAGCAACCAGACAGGGGTTTAAATAGTGCAGGGAATGAAAGAGTGAATGAGAAACAGGTGTGATAATTAACCGGGAGTGATTGCAAAACACAAAGGTGAGGAATGCATGCAACGAGTAGGGAGAGCGATAGGCGGAAACAAAAGTGACAATAAAACGAACAAGACTGAGGAAGACGCCCAGACTGCAGCAGCAGGGAAAACACGGACAAAGGAATCCAACATGACACGGAGGGAAACAGGGAAAACACGGAAAACGGACAGGAAGGGAACGGAACGTTACACTAACAGTCCTACCATTAACAAAGGTTAGTTTGTGTTATGGGTTAATGACATGCTAAACTATATTTTGTGGTTAGCTCATTTTATCAGTCTCATACATATAAAGTTTTAACAGTGTAAAACTATAAGGTCAGGGAAATTCCCGACCGAAACGCGCATAGCAAAACAAAGTACACACAACAGTAGGAACCAGCAGTAAAATGACCTCAACTGGGTATTACAGGTTTTATGCTATCCTATCAATTGATGTCAGTGCATCAATTGATGTCAGTGCTAAATAAAATGTGTTTCAATACTTAACGATAACAAAGGGATGCCAGTCCCGATTCCGTAAGTGATGTCGGCTCGTCAGCTGGTCCAAGGTCCCGGCAGGTGCGTGGACTCCTGGAGACTTATTCACCGAAGTCGGGTCGCAACAGGTTTCCAGTCAGGTCGACGTGGACGTGCACAGATCTCCATTTGGGTCTGGCCGCAAGGGAGACAGTAGAGGAACAGTTTGAAGAAACATGTCCTCAAAACAGCTGTTGAGAATAAACCAGCTTGGTTTATTCTGTGGATGGTGGCAGGCCAACTCTGTCTCGGTGATCAGGCGAGATGCGGGTTGGGAAACACAGATGTCCGTCAGGGTTTCAGTGGTGCATCTGGTACGGGTCAGGCTGCGCCTTTCCCATCAGAGCAAAGTTGGTAAAGTTCCCTGGGTTTTTATGGTCAAAATCCCTTTGATCCCAACTGGTAGATTTAGGGCACCCATACAACAGATTGGCTCATTCCCTTGGAACCAACAATGAAACATAGATGGACCAGCTATTTGCAATCACCTCAGGTGTGTGTGTGTGTGTGTGTGTGTGTGTGTGTGTGTGTGTGTGTGTGTGTGTGTGTGTGTGTGTGTGTGTGTGTGTGTGTGTGTGTGTGTGTGTGTGTGTGTGTTAAATTTGGATCTCCCCACTCCTTCTCAACAGACGGGGGGGTATTCCTACCCAAACAGGCGCCTGATCGATCACATGAAGAATTTGGACAGACACTTCATTGTGCCTCAGTTGATCAGGAGTGTTAATTGTGAATGACTCCGCAGGAGGCCCAGTCTCATGATCAGAAAGCCAGAGTCCCAAAATGTCCCTGTGTAACCATTACAGTATGTATTATTTTGCCCTGGGATGGCATTTTTCTGTAGTAAAAAAAATTAATAAAAAGGTTCCCATTCATAATGACTCCAAGGAAAATTTTTACATTCATCTATATATCAGCACACAGTAAATTGGAATGAGTATTTGCCATGCCCTAAGTGACAAGTTTAGCCCAGGAAGATAAGCCTATAACCCTAATTGTGTACGATAAAATAATATTCCACCAACAGGAAAATGCTGCCAAATGTTCTAGCTTCAATGCAAGTTGATACATCAAACAGAAAACATGACTGAGCAATGAATGTTTACACTACAGTGTGTGAAATGCACTTAAAATATGAGAATAACCATATCTAACATAGCCTACTGGACAAGACAGTGATCAAGTGGAAAAACGAACATACTTATGTTGCCAGTGAGAATAACCACAAATTACAAGAGGTACTTCTTTTTATATCGCGGAAGAAAAATTCCTATCAGCGAATGTGTTTTCTGTAGTTGTTTGCATCATAGTACATTGACTAGATACAAAATTCTGTTACGCTGGGCTGCAAAATATTGTTTGAAGCATCCCAGAAAAAATGACAAACACCATTGAAAAGGATATACTGTCCTCTATCGGATAAAACAGTTGTGAATAAGGCATGGAATCATGTGAAATACTTCAGAGCTGCAGGTACAGTATATGGAGTGTTGCGCGCATACGTTCAATGTTGTGCAATAACGAGCTAAACTGGTATGTATTTCTCAAACGGATTGTTCAAGACAATAAATGACCACTGCATTTTGAAAGGGACATCTCTATACTTAAAACCAATGATAGGATTGTATATTTATTTCATATTTAGTAACAGATATTTATAGTAGAATATGACACAATAATTTCACGTTTATTTTGCATTTGAGTGAGCAGGGCTTTTCACAGCTTTTTTTGCATACGATCAGGCTATTGTTGGGTTTATCTTGTTGCTATGACGGAATTCTAATTTTATATGATGAATAAATATATTTATGAACTCACACATAGACGCTATTGTCCACTATGTCACGCTTGGGTAGGTACAGACTGGGTGGGGGGTTGCTTGTTAAATGGACTTTCTACGGGAAAATAGTGACACTCAGAAATTCTGTATTCTGCAGAGTTGTCACAAATCATGTACTAATAAAGATAAACACGGAGTTTGAGGTTTCCATTAATAGTTTTGGCTGCAGGAGCAACGACTGTCTCAGTTAAGCGAAATCTTGGCGCCGGCGTCCTGGTCACTAGGCATCTGCGCAAAGGGGTTAAAACATTTTCGGTAGCTAACAAAGTGATTGTTCTAAATTGCAACTGTTAAGTTCACTAATGCTAGCTACAGTATATACCTGGGGGTATTCCACAGCAGGATTGCTGAGTTAGCTGGATAACTGCAATGAGTAAAATCTGGAACAGCTCTTTTTACTTAATCCATACATACAGTCCATGTTCCAGATTTGGGTGGGTTCCAGGTTTGACTCAGTGCAGTTATCCAGCTAACTCAGTAATCCTGCTTTGTGGAATATCCCCATGATGGATTCCGATAGCGAACGTTAGCAACATTATATTGTATTTTCTATAAATTGTTGAACAAGGCTACCCTCTATCCCAAATTTACCTGATATACCTAACCCCGATTTGGCACTCTGCTGAACGTTTTACAATAGGACCTTTTTTTTCTGGTTTTCATAACTGATAAGGAGACAATAAAGGACCACCTTACACCCAGCCCTAAGCGGCGCTAACCCAAACGCAAGTGTCTTTGCTAGTTTTATTTTAATGGCGCATATAAGTGCGTCTACATAGGTGTGTGCACAACGCACGTACACCCTCCGGTCTGTGACACACAGGGGCGCGCACAAGCATGACTAATAATATCAAGATTACAATGTGAAATTTTATTATTGTGTAGGCTATCAAAAAATGCATAATAATAAAAGGGTCCATCGGTCAAAGACCACATACCTGTCCCTCAGTGAAGGGGAATGGCGTCTTAAATTGCTTTGATCCCGCCAGTTTCTGTCATCTCTTGGCAGCTGAGCTGGAGATGAATGCCTGCTCTCCTGTTCCTATATGCACTCCTATATGCAACGAATACGTTTAAGTCCCCATCGCACCTGTCAGCCAAGAACGGGTAAAACAGGAGTTCACAGCACACTTTAGGTTTCCTGGGTTCTGCCCCAACAGAGAACGCTACATACTATGTGAAATGAAAGGGCACCTGAGAAGGAAGCCATGTTCTGGTAGCTTATTCTCAGATTCTGCAGGTGGTATGATGAAAATAAACCGCATATATTTTGTAAAATAACAGCAGTGGTCAAAATGCCTTTTCACACCAAGTCCGATGCAAATATAGAGTACGACAATCCGGAAAAAATTAATGCGTTTTTACATACTCAAACCTTTCACACTATTGCTTTTTGGCACGCTTTAACTATGCGTACGAGCATGTTTTGCCAGTTGTAAATCACTGTTTTCACAGTCTTACTGTCAGCCATCATATTAGCAATCCGCCAAGATGCAAATGCAGATGGCTTTTAAAGGGAATGGGATATGACATTTTGATTGCTTTATTGCATGTTATGCCCAAGACACACCTATAATTAATGAAGAGACTAAGTTCAGCCCATTTGCACCTTGCACCGTACTTAGCGCTCAAATAACATGCCGTCTAACTAGCAAAAGTGGACTTGGACATGCCCTAAATGCACTTGTGCCATGCGTTTCAGACCAAGCGCTAAGATCATCAAGATAGAGGCCCTAGTCTTTCATCTAGCCAGTTTTAATTAAACACTACAAATTACAGTGATGGTTAGCTGAATTAACTAGCTAGCCAATTGTCTAAAGACCCCAGATATATAAACTTATGCTGGGCCCAATCCAGTTCAGCCATGCAAGATTGGGTGAAACGCTCTGAACATTATTTTGCATCTAGCTATATGTAACACAATCTCATTGTTGATTGGATCACAACGTAAAGTGGCTTATTACTTTGATTGGTTCATGTTATGAGCCACTTTTTTTGAAAGAGAGAACTTGGGCCGAATCACTGGTTTTAGAATGCAGAATTTGAGGATAAAGTAAACACATTGTATGGTGCTGTATTTCTTTCACAGCAGTTCTTTCTATGATTGCTACCAGCTAATCATGACCGTTCCAAAAAAGAGTTGCCTACTCTAGCTTTAAGATTTCTCAAAGCACAAGGATAAAACCAGCTAACGTAAAAGACGACTGATAAAGGACACTTCATAAATAAAGTTAATGAGCACATGTAAAGTGCTTAACCAATTTTGCGAGATGGCACAATTGGCTCTGCAGTAGCTTGTTGTACGTGCTTGAATTCACTGTTTCAAATTTAACAAAACGTTTCTGGGTGGTGAAGGCAGAGGTGGGGTGAATTGCATTAGAGGTAGATACAATGTCAAGATAAATAGCCAGTACTCACGGTGTGCCTGTTATTAATCATTATATTACACAAATGCCTTTGTGTAACTTTGCTCTCAGCCTTTCCAAAAGTAAAAGTGGTTTAATGAATTAGGAAATCAAGCCTGCCAATAAAAGATATATTGTCTGCAAATGTAATTTAATTTGGGTGTCATCCATAAAATGTTGATCAGAGTGTATGGGTACAACCACACACAATTAACTGGACAGCAGCTACCCCAAGGTTTATCATTTTAAGGTGACAATAAAAAAGTCAAACACACCCCTGTATAATTGAAAACATGTGAGCTACATTTTTGTGAAAACATTTTCACACATTAAATGCATGCAGTTCTCTATACAAAACAAAAGTAGTGGTCTATTGAATATGTTTGTTATAGAGTGAAGAAACAAGGCTGAATTAAGTTAATAGATGAACCAAGCCTTGGTGCATCTGGCAAAGCATTCAATTAATATTCCTGCCAGACAAAGGGGAAGACTAACCTAGAAGACTCAAGAAACAAAGTGAATGACCTCACTGTCACACTCTGTAATGAGTTAGCAACTGTCTTTTTTTTTCTCTGCCTGTCTGTCCGTCCGTCTGTTGCAATGCCTGTGCTGTATATGTGCCTGACTGATGCTAAGGGCCCTATTTCCGCAGCCAAGGCGCAATTGTCAAACGTTAGCGGTAACACGGGTGCTGTCAAATTAAGGTGGCTCCGTTACAAGCATCTCTCTGAACCATTACTCGTTATATCAAAAGAAAGGTGAGACTGAATAGTTTTGATTTTCATGTTTATTTTCCCCCTCAAACTAAATATTATTAACATTTATATTCCAGTGGTAAAAACTACTTGGCAGGGTGAATTTTTCCAGAATGACCAGGAGCAGGAGGTAGCTGGCAGGGACAGCCTCCAGTCGGCCTCTCTATCGTCGGCCTTACTATAGCTTTTTTGCTTCTTTGCTGTCAATTTTTATTCAATACCACTATTTAACCCTTTCGTGCAGACCCCCTAGTGGCCATGGCACCGGCACCATGAGACTGCTCATCTCAGAAATTAATTGATCCTGCAACCAAACTATGAATGAAAACAACAAACTACATGTTTTAGCTTTATTAGTACACAATTCGTGACAACTCTGCCAAATACGGAGTTTCTAAGTGCCACTATTGTATATAGTATTGATTCTATCAGAGAATATGCCTATAAACATGACAGAGATTTTACTCCTTGATATGAAAGTATTACTGCTTGTGATATGTACGTGTGATATGTACACCACAGTGTTTTGCCATATGTTTGATATTGTTATTTTTGCATTTTGAGTGCATTTCACATACTGTAGTGTAAGCATTCATAGGTGGCTCAGTCATGTTTTATGTTTGATTTGCCGTGAAGCTAGGACATTTTCCTGATTGTGGAATATAATTTTATTGTAATCTTATCATAGATAATATAGACTATGGCATATTAGTATCTCCCTGGGCTATACTTGTCACTTTAGGGCATGGGAAATACTCATTCCAATTTACTCTGTGCTGATATGTGCTAGATGAATGTAAAATCTTTATTTGAGTGATTATGAATGTCAACATTTTTGTAACAATCTAGAGAAATGTCATCCATGGGCATGTAGCAAAAGATTACATACTGTAGAGTACATAAAAAAGTGATGTTTTATGCAGGTACAAGAGTGAATAATTAGGCTACATATTTAGGTGTGTGTACCAGTGTGATATCAATGTTTTCATCTTAAACCATCATAAGGGGGCAAATGTATATGCTTTATAATGGGGAAAAAAAAATATGTTATCCGTTTTATGACATGGTTTGGATCGTTTTTGGACCAATCAATAGATCTTCAGTAGTTCTGCATATCACCTTCAGACATTTTCCAAGTTTCTGTGGTGCTCAACCTGGAGTTATAAAGCCTTAAATAGAACACCATCTAAATAAGTGAGAATTGACCAAATTTGGCCAAATCTGTGCCAAATTAATATAAAGAGGTTAAAAATTAACAAAGAAATCACCACATCAACTAAGTTTCATTCATTTTACACATGCAGCTCTGCAGTCAACCAGTTCCTCCTCTCTCGTGCACTCTGTTTATCTGTGATCTCCATCACAATCATCACATGCGACTCTGTCTCTCTCCTTACCCAAAATGTCTGTAAAAATCCTATAAAAATCACATATGCCATATACAAAACTTATAAAATAATTATGTGGTAGAGAACTAGCATATTCATTTCAGACTAAAATTAAATAGTTCCCTAATATACATGGTACTCCCTATAAAATACATTGAGAGATTGCATACAAATTGTATACAAATATATAATATAATACTAATCAACACATATATGATTATTTATTTTAAGTATGATGTTGCAGATGTTCTGCATATGGGTATGAAAGGCCTGTAATGTGTCCTCTGTGAGGTCTATGTCACATCCAAGGCATATAGCTAGGTAGTGTAGAACAAAGCACACCACAAAGAATGCACTGATGTTCTGAGGGCTTTATTGTAATGTACCTCCCAACCCATCTAAAATCCAACATTATGGGGAGAGGAAGGAATTTTTACCATTCCAAAGGTATGCTCAATAAGTCACCTAGCCCTGCCAAATTCACGATTAAAAGCAACTTGCCACAATTTTAATGAATGCATATGTTATGCTATTTGATGGGTATAGCACCGGTCTCCCACCTCCTTAGTGTCTCTCATTCAAGTAGCTTACACGATTAACTCTATACAGATGCATTGCCTAAATAGCCAAAATTCGACTGAATAACTGAACACAACTCGCATTTCACATAATCAAATTGAAATAGACAAAATATTTCTCGCAACTGTGTTATCTGTTCATGCATTCATATGTGCGGCACATTCATAACGCCACCAAAACAGCACAATGTGCCTGCGCTTGAGTTAAAACCTGGTCTGGGATGGTTTAAATGTTTAAGCACATTATTCAACACCAAACTTGTACACCCCCAACCAATATTCACCCAAACCGGTTTACCGCAGACCACAAGACTACCAAAAACATAAACAAAACAAAAACAGGTGAAACATATTTGGTTTGCGCAAGACAAAACTAGCACACCCCAGCCTGTGTTTCAGTGCAATGATGAACGCTGATGTTGAAGTGGAGTTCTGGGAGGACCGATGAGCCAATCAACACCAAAGAACTGGTGTGTTTAAAATCGGGGGACCCCATACTGTTCACCCCGACTCCACAGAGGGTTGCACCACCGTAGCCACTGAAATCCGGGGATCCCCGGCGGGGGGCACATTGAGCAGGTGTGGTTCGGGACCCTGCCCCCTGAGGGGGTTGCCCCAAATCAGCGCTCGGCTCAGTCAGGTGTGCAAAGTCTCTCCGAAATGGGGGCCCAGAAGGACAGGGGACACCAGAGATCTGCCTAACACTGCACAGATGGACTGGGGTATTTCCCTTTGATAAATACGCCCCCCCCCCCCCCACCACTCCGATCATGCGTACCCTACCTCTCTTCCTTTAATATCCCAATCATAACCCCCCCAGATGGAAGGAGTAATTGACTTGTAGATATTAACGCAACCCCCCCGGCCTCCCCATTGTGTGTGTCTCTGAGATAAAGGATAAAGGATTGGTTCGTTTAATCTTTTTATAACCCCCCCCCCCCCCCAATTCCCTGTTAAAATTCAGCGACCCATCAGCAATTTCGGATTACCGTAATCTTAATGTGCAAATCTACCCGGCCACCTTAATTATGGAGTTACACCATTGGGACAGCTTGAATTAAGGCTGTGACACGCAACATCCAACAGACACCATGCACTTTCTACCTGGGGGGACAGACAGACCTGATGGGAGAGAGAGAGACAGAGTGTGTGTGTGTGTGTGTGTGTGTGTGTGTGTGTGTGTGTGTGTGTGTGTGTGTGTGTGTGTGTGTGTGTGTGTGTGTGTGTGTGTGTGTGAATATGTCTGTGCGTATGTTTATGTTTTCATGTGTATACATTTATGCGTGTTTTTACACACACATACACACATCAAAAGTTAAATAAGTAATTTTTCTAACTGGAGTAGGAGGATAACGCTCAGCCTTCTTTAGAATTGTCATGCAGGATCCGACGTGGTGCCAAATTACGCACATATAAAAGCAATGAATTTCAATCACCTTTCCTGTCCATTTGCAAGATTGGCTGCGTGTCAAGCTGCCGCTAGGGCCATACCGACATCCCACCAGATGTGAGCACTCAGCAGCAGGGACATCATTCATAAGGCCTTTATTAATCAATCATTAAATTTATAAATAAAGAGGGACAAATATGCCTGTGTATTACTCCACCCGGGACCCTGTGGCAGGTTTTATGCAGCCCTATCGCCATTAAGGTGTGTGTGCACATATGCGTGTCTGCATACATGTTTAAATGTTTGCCTGGAGACATGTGTTTAGGTCTATGTTTGTACTGTATGTGTGAATGTGATCAGTCATGCATGTCCCTTTATATATGATTATGTGATTGTGCCTGTGTCTCTACAATTGTATGCATGTGAGGGTGTGTGTGTGTGTGTGTGTGTGTGTGTGTGTGTGTGTGTGTGTGTGTGTGTGTGTGTGTGGTGCATGTGTGTGAGGGTGTGGTGTGTGTCCATGTGTGTGTGTGTGTGTGTGTGTGTGGTCTGACAGGTGATTTTTTTCACAGTTGAGTCGTGAGAGTCAGGCTGGGAGCAGCAGGTACAGCAATTATCATCATCCGACTGTCGTTCTGGTCAGGAGGGGTCTCACAGTTTATGAAATTATGGGAATGACAAATTTAACACATCCGAAAACACACACACTCACTGACACACACAGACACACAGACACACACACACACGCGCTTCTCTTAGATGCCTGTCCTGTGAGTCTTATTAGCTTTGATTAGCTGCAATGACTGCAGGACAAAATGATGAGATGTGGAGGGGGGTCACTACACTAATGTGAACTATATTAAAGAGCTGGCTCCAGGCTGTCCTCAATCAACACTACATTTCTGCCCTCTCTCTCTCTCTCTCTCTCTCTCTCTCTCTCTCTCTCTCTTTCTCTCTCTCTCTCTTCCTCTCTGGCCTTTCACCATCGTGCATTTCTCTTCCCCCTCTCCCTTGTTTCTTCATGCCTTCTCTTTGCTCCTGTTCTGTGTACACTGTGCCTGGAACATCAGGGCTTGACTTTGTGCTGCTGTATTAGATAAGGCCGGGCGGGAGGCTGGAGACGCTAGGCTAGCGTTGGGCTTGTCTGAACCAGGGCGATGGCTGTCAGGAGCTGTTTCTGTCTTGGGCTCCTCACAGCGCAGATGTCAGCAGTTCAGCGGCGGCGATCATGAAGACGGGGGCCAGGAAGCTGGGTGTAGGGGGGGGGGGGGGGGGCAAGAGAGTGAGGGATGAGAAAAACAAGAGAAGGAAGGACTTGTGTGACCCAAAATTATATTAGGAGGACATGTGTGTGTGTGTGTGTGTGTGTCTCTATCTGTGTATCTGTTGTGTATATGTCAATATGTCACATGTGTGTGTCTGTGTTTTTTGTTGTTTGTACACATGATTTGTGTGTGTGTGTATGCTGTGTGGGTATGTGGGTGTGCATTGTGTGTGTGTGTGTGTGTGTGTTGTGCATGTGTGTGTATGAATGCATGAGTGTGTCTCTGTGTTTGTATATGTGTGTGTGTGTGTGTGTGTGTGTGATGATGATGATGATGATGATGATGAATAGCATTGTGCTGTACTCTCTGTGGTCAGGCCAAGAACAGGACAGTTAGTGATGAAGGTTTTTTTCTGATTGAGGTGATGAATCTTAACTTCACAGTTTTCTGTCAGGTTTTGAAAATCGGCAGAATCACATGTATGTGCATTTTGTTTATGTTTGTATGTGCGTGCGTTCTTTAAAGTTTTTCAATGTCGTTCAACATTAGAATTTTTTAAAAAGTAAACAGGGAGAGGGATGAGGTAGTGGGGAGTGTAATGGATTCATGCCTGCAAGTGTGTTGAGAATGTACTTGTTCAGTCTTAATGACGACCCTGTATGCTGGATTAAACCTGACACAACCGCATAACGATCCCCATGGTCTTGTAATACCCTTTCGTCTGTTGTGGGATCAGCCTGTAATGATTTACTCTCAGAATCAAAGCCGGGAGCTGGCTTGAGTTTTAAAAGGAGGACAGATCAATCTCCTGTTTCCTCACTGTGTTGGTGACACCTAGTCCGAATTCGGGGCCCCTTGCCCACTTTATCTCCTCCAGTAATGTTCAGGCCTGTCGATTCTTGCCCTGCCGGTTTTTGCCCTTCTAGACGTTACGCTCTTGTACGTTTTCTGCCTCATCAATTTTGTCATGATCAAGATTTCACCCCCTTTCCCGCCTTCAAACTAAGCATGTACTTTCTGTTCCGTCATTGACAGGGCAGTTTCCATAGTCAGAAACAAGAGAAAATGCCCTCGTCCGCTATGATGTGTTACTGCTCAACTCATCCAGCTTTGTTCATTCTCTTTGTTCACACTCCTCCCTGCTACTGAAATAGGTGTATCCTCATGTAAATTTTGCCATCTTATGATCACCCCCCCCCCCCCCCTCAACTACACTAACACACTTCACCAGGAAACAGCGACGATCCCTCCCGATGGATCAGTCAACCGATCGATCGATCAATCGCTGGGAATCGAAGACGACGCAGCCACTGGGGAGGGGAGGGGAACCGCGGGTGGCGCCACGGAATGAGACTCCGTGTCCCAGCAGCCCTCAGATGGCCCTCAGAGACTCCCTGGCAATACAGAATGTCCAATACGTACAGGATTTCCCAATGGCAGGACGGCATCCAGAAAAACCGCAAATATCAATCATCTCCATAAAGTATTTTGCACATAGCACAAGAGTCATTTTACTGAACACATTCACGGGGGGTCTGGATTCAATAATAAAAATCCTCATTCTGTGACTTGCAGTTAAAAGCAATGTGTTCATTTTTCATCACAAATATAACTTGGCAACTTAATATTGGTGCTTTCTATACTCAACAAACAAATTTGTGAATTTGTTTATTTCTTTTTTTTTTGGGGGGGGGGGGGCACTTACTTTGAATTAACTAGATGATTAATTTTTTTTCTTTTCTTCATACCATAGATGTTATGTTTCATCCCAGTTTGACACAAAATGAGACTCCTGAACCCTTTACAATGTCCCTGCCAATGTTTTTTTTTTTCACACAAACAGAGGCTCTCAGTGAACATTTTCGTGGTGAAAAGCCGATAAAGCGCCGTCTAGGCGTTCAGGTGAAATCCCGGCTACATTTGGTTGAAAAGTTTTCAGTCAGGCTATATTCGGTTGAAACTACGCAATAAGCTACGCATATTGGAGTTAACCTCATTTATGTCGAAACGTGTCAAAACTTCTCTCACCCTAGATTTCCAACCCTTTGGATGTCTAGATTCTGGGTTTTGCTCACTGGAATGGCCCCTCTTTAAGCAAATCCTGAAGCTTTTTTAGTCAGTGTGTTTGCTCGCATCGTTCCAGTGACCTCTTTCAATGATCAACATCACCTGGTGATGAATGGCATGATTCTCACTAATGACAGCTTGTTTCCGTGAGCTAATAGCTTATGAATGGAAAATTGCATGTCAACAGATGTGCTGGTTAATTACTTATCAAGTGTCAGACCATAATCAACTGGGAACCAATAGAAAAAACAACACATTTCCTACCCATGGAAGATATAACTCAATTTATTCCACTTGCTGTTTTTTTTTCAACATTGTCTTACTCCTGTGTGGGACGTACAACAATTATTTTAATATAAATACTGTTCAATGCATTTGAGTTCAGGTGTCCTAGTTGCTGAAATACTGGGATTTCCGTGGGTTCGACACAGCTCACCCAACAGGGTTACTCTATGCAGGCTTCTATCAAGGAACCTCATTGGTTAAGATCGGAGGCACACTAGTACTATAGCAGCCACCGAGGACAACAGAAAGGCTCTTCTCCTCCGTAGATATTGCTGGTGACTTCTAGCCCTCTCAGCCATAAATTCAGCTCTTCTCGATCACAAAGATGCTTAAACATGATTGCTGACTGTAAGTAGTTGCATTAAGCGTTCACTAGGAGACTGAGTAAGGAAAATACATCTTATAATATTATACAGTCTAGGATTCTCTGACCTAACACCAGATCGTCCACACCGTCCACCATGTTGAATCTCCAGTGTAAACAAACTTTGAAACGTCCCTTTTTTATTTTTTTATTTGTTTCAGATTTTTTCCCATTTTTCTTCCAATTTAGTAGCCAATTGAACCCCTATTCTAATTCAATTCCCCCCGTGTAGCAACCGCTAGAGAACCACCGCTATACAACCCTGTCAGCTGGTAGTAGGAAGGAGGGCGCCACGTCCTCTACAGGGCGTGACTCCTCGAGCTCCTGATTGTGATTCCAACTAGTGGTGTGTCGTTCGCGAACGAGTCAGCTCTTTGAGCCGGCTCTTTTAGGTGAATGTTGGGAGCCGGCTCACATATCTGAAGAGCCGATTTGTTTTGTAAATGAACACAAGACAAGCGCTTGTGGTCTTGGTGGAACTTTTATTCGTTTTTTTTTCTTCAAGTTCCATCTGTAATCACAGAGAATATTTTTTTAGGCCAAAAATCTATAAAACCACCATAAGAAAATAACATTAATAATAATTTAAAAACCAGTTTAATTGTTGGTCAGTTTAATTGTTCTGATGCTGCAGTTTTGCTCATTTATTTTTTTATGCATTTATTTATTTTTCTTTGTTATGATGCAATATTATGTTCTATTTTATGAGTGTCTCTTGTTTTGAAATGTTCAATTAAGGGCGGCAGTGTAGTATAATGGTTCAATTAAGGGCGGCAGTGTAGTATAATGGTTAAGGAACTGGCCTTGTAACCAAAAGGTTGCAGGTTCGATTCCCAGGTAGGACACTGCCGTTGTACCCTTGAGCAAGGTACTTAACCTGAATCGCTTCAGTATATATCCAGCTGTATAAATGGATAATATGTAAAAAAAAAAAAATGCTAAAAAGTTGTGTAAGTCGCTCTGGATAAGAGCGTCTGCTAAATGCCTGTAATGTAATGTAATTACGCACTGTGTTTATTGTGCAATTTATTTCAAGACATAAAGATGCCCTACTTTCAATGCACATGTGTAATAGCGTCTTACTGTTTTTACATTTATTTAAATAGTTTTTATAACAAACAAAATGCAAAATAATGTTATTTTGGTAATTAGAAGGTAGAGTAAGATTCCTTTGAACAATTTAAGTGATAGATGTGCACAAACACCAATCATAGGTCAAAATATCGCTAACTTTGGCCGATTTTGAAAAACCGGAAATGCTACGGAATGAAGAGCTGTTTGGGAGCCGAAAGAGCCGGCTCTTATTGGTGAGCTGAGCCGAATGATCTCATTGAAAAGAGCCGGAATGCCCATCACTAATTCCAACTTGCCCAGGGCCTTTCTGTGCACAGCGATTCTCTCAGAGCCCCGCCCCCCGCCCGGAAGCAGCCGCCAATTGCCGCTCCCACAGGGCACCGGCCATGCTCGGATCTGGCGCAAACCCCGATCCTTGGAGTACAATTGCGCCGACAGAAAGTCGGCGCTCTTACCGTTGTACCACCGCGGCAGCCCTTGAAACGTCCTTTTAATGACGTCGAAACGCGACAACCCTGTTCAGCAGTGACGTAGTGTGAATGTAAACTTGCCGACCTGGCCCATGTGTGGAAAACGAGGACCTGGTACCTGTGACCATAGTGTGGTGTGAATGGGTCAAACGGAGGTCGAACTCGTGTTCAATATCCTGTGTCAACCCCTGGTTTTGTGTGTGAAAGGAATATTACAAGTTTATGTATGAAAATGCCTTCATGGACAAGGAATATTTTAAATTTGAGATAGAATACTGTGGCAGTGTTCACTATGGGAGAGGGAATCAGGGCAATCTGGGGTCATGAGTACAGGTTATCCCTTTCCAGCCGGAGCGTTCTAATTTCAGTACAATTGTTCTGATGGTTTGACGTATAATAGCTCTGCCGTCCAATCACTGATTTTCTTTTTGAAAAATGCTAGTTACTGATGACAAAATAAGCTATAATTGCATATAATTGGTTCATGAGCTTAGTGGGCGGGAATTTATTTCTAGACCGCTAAATAAAACCGCACGTCAACCTCGTAAATCTCCATTTGCCTCACCGCGGGCGGAGCGGACCACCTCGGACAGAAGACTATCGTCTGAAGACTTTACTGCGACTGAGGGAAAGCCAGTAAACCCCCTGAGGTACGAAATATTTAAGATAATAATTAACCATAGATATTACTTCAGAAACTATTTTATTTTGAATAAAATCCTGTTTTTGTACCGCAGACTTTCTCATATTTTCACTTGAAATTCGCTAAGGTAGCTAACGTTCGGCTCTAGCTTCAAATGATGCCACTGTGTTATTCTTCCCCCAGCTCGTTTCGAGATGAAATTGTGAAAAAGTCTGTCATACAATGAATAAGTGAAGTGATAACGTTAGATGTGAATATTTTCCGTATTTAGTGTAGACCTTGATAACTAAATAATAGCTAACTAAAGCTAAAACAAATAGCGTTAGTCTAACAGTGAGCTGTAATCCTAAACGCGAACAGCCATTTTCTTTTCTGCGTTTTTGTTTCCCTAATTTGAAACGTTAGCTCTGCTGTCTGTCTTGCTAGCTTTATAGTATGTTATACTGAACTATTTAGTCTTATCAATAGCAAGTACTAACTAGCTAGTTTTTTAACATAACGTTATGTATAAATTTGAAGGTTGTTGTTGATCAGTCCTGTCGAAAATGAATGACTTGAGCAAGATTAGCCTGTTTAGACAAATATGACAAAAAGACATCATTCAGTTGAGCCAATGTCACTGATGATTTAGGTCTGTTCATTCAAAACAATATCTTATATGAATGGACATTATGCTAAGTAGTCTAACATTGTGTTATTGTTGTGCTTTTTATCTAACGTTATTCTGGAGCATAAAGTGTTTTCTGTAAAATGTCATTCTCATTATACACCCCTTTAATGACTCAGAAATGGTTTTATATGTTATGGATTAATGAAATGGCAACTGATAATATTTTTATCTATTACAGCGATGGATGGACATTATGCTTGTGTCCAGAATAGCTATTTTATCTATTCCTGACATAAGCATAAAGCGTTTGTTGTAAGATGATGTTATTGCAAGTATATAGCCCTTTAATTACTCAGAAATGGTTTTATATGATATGTTATGGATTAATGAAATGGTAAATGATTACATATTTATGTATTGCAGCAAAGGATGGACATTTAGCCATCTGATACAGTCCCTGAAGAGAAGGAAGGTGCTGAGGGTCATTGCAGAGCACGACACGGAGGACCATCAGGGCATGCATGCACTTACTGTTATCTTCTTGATTTTTGAATATATTGAAGGTATTTATGCTTGACCATAGATTTGTCTGCTGTATCTGTACTAATACATTAATGATTTTACTGTAAATAAATCCAATGCATTAATTTTACGGGTATCTAAACTGATATTTGCCATGGGTTGTATCTTGTTTTTATTTGTTTTACAATGTTATCCATTTACTTAGTTCATCCATTCACTATGTTATACTTTTTTTTTAAATAAAGTGTGTGTTTCATTGAACACATAAATTGTATATTTCAGTGTATGTGTCTTTCAATTTTGCATTATATCAAAAGATTCTCAACAGTGAACCATTAGGAGTATGGATAAGTGGTAATGTGAAATGTCAATGAACCTAACATTCTACTAAAACATTTTTTTTGCCTTTTCCCATACATCACTAAGATGTTATAACTTTTGAGCAGTAAATGATAAATCTGTTCTGATTTCTACTCTATATCACTTACAAAATAGTGAAGATACCACACAGTTTGTCTCCCTCGATCTTGAACATGAAATGTTTAAAAACCTAGGTTTCTCATGGAGAATAGCCATTTTGAAAGTTTTTTTATTATTATTTATTTTGTGATTTGTTTTAATAATTGATGATATTGTGTTAAAGTAAGCATATTATTGTATATAAATGGAAAGCTCCAGTTATCCTGTTTAAAATGGTATATTATCTTTAGGGGTGTAACATAATATGATCACACCACAAACAGTTTTGCATACACGTCATATTTTTCCAGCCTAAGCGAATATTGGGTCAACATTCTATTCCATTTTATTTCTTAATGTGCGTTGCAAAAATGTTTGTAGTGTGATCATATTACATCAGATACCTAAACTTGATATACCATTGTAAACAGGATAACTGGGGCTTTCAATTGATATAAAAAATAATAGGATTACTTCATCAATTATGGAAATACATTTACCAACTAAATTTATAAAACATTCTAAATGGCTATTTTCTAATGAGAAACCTACTATTTTACCCATTTCATGTTCAAGATAGGGGAAAACGTACAGCGTATGATATCTTCACCATTGTGTGAGTCATATAGAATAGGAATCAGAATAGATTTATCTTCTACTGCTCAAAAGTTGTAACCACTTCAGTGATGGGTAAGAAAAGGCTAAAATAAACGCTTTAGAATGTTAGGTTCATTGAAAATATGACATGTGTATGCAAAACTGGGTTGTGTTACCTAATTAGCTCCAGGTGTTTAAAGTGGGATTTTCTTCACAGTTAGGCGCCTGAGATCAAGAATCTCTCACGCTGAGAGCCAAAGACAGTAAAAAAATATATGTGTTTTATCATTTTAAAAATCTGTAGTTTCAGTTTTGGTTTATTTATTTTGCCTAGGATCCCACAAATGTGAATGCTGAAACTTTGTTTGTTGTTTATTGTTTCAAACTGTCTCCACACATGCTGTCTCTACCTCTCAAAATATCATTAAATACGCCGTTGGAATCCTGATTTATTGTATCTCCCTGTGTCCAGCAATTCTTTCCCTCCCAGGGGTGTGTCACGGCTTGTGACAAACACTAAATCAAACTCTAAGAATTATGTGCTGCATCGCTGAACTTCATTCATTCAGGTGTTTGTTTCCTTCTTTGAACTTCCAAACTCTTTACTTTTGACACTTTGGCCTGGATTCAAGCAACGTTGCGTCCTTTACTGACACAATGAGATAAAGAATGAGCTTTTTCTTCACAAACTATTTGGCAGGTTTAAGTCAGCCAGGGTTCTGTGAATTAATACCAACGATATCCTCGGTGCCCACAGACAACCAGTCATGTGAGAGATACGCCTTTATTTCAATCAGCGCTAGTGTCCCTGTAGTAGGCTACTGTACGGCTTACTGGCCAGAAACTATTCACAGAAACTATACAGGCAAAATTGCTAATAGAAGTGATTTACATACAAATTTGTTCTGCTCACGTTTCATGAGGCCCACTGTTTCTATGTCATTTCAAACTTTCTACAATTACTAATTGGCTCAGTACGAATATGAATGTTTCAGTTGCCGCCATCTTGAATTCATATGCCACTTTTCCGATCTTCACCTGTTTGATTCACATAAACTGGCACAGAGTACCTCCCTGACCAAATTTGATGCCATATGGTGGTGCTATAGCAGTCGTTAGAATTTCCAAGAATTAAAAATTTTCCTGAATTAAAAATAGTCCTGCTATGTTTGACTTAGGGACATCAAACTCAGAAGATACCCCTTCTCACATAGAATACATTTTCATTAAGGACCCATTAGCCTACCATTATGGATTTACCACCATTTTTAATGAATTAAAAAACACTTAAAATCTACCCCCTATATGTTTTGACCGATTTGCACGAAACTTGGATAGTACCGTGTACTCGATATTTTTAAACCCGTATAAAAAAAGTTTCTATACTTAAAAAGGTGAACGCAGTAAGCCAGTGAATTTGCATGTGTGCCTGGATTTTAATGAAAAGGCGAATAAATCCCAAACAATTAGACATAAAGTGATTGAATTTGGTGTGTGACGTGTTATTGATAACTCCATAATGAGATTAAACCCGATTAAACTACAAGGTGCTTCTATGGAGCTCAACAAATTTTTACAATGGAAAAAGAAATTTGGAGACATTTCATACTTGCTAGAGTGACTGAGCACCTTGTTAAGAATATGCATATGTATGTATGCATGTATATACATATGTATTTGTGATTTTGAGTGCTTAATTGCTTAATTGCCCCTTAATATTTCTATACAATTGGATTTGTTTTGCTTTTTAAATTTTAAAAAAGAACACAATCAATGGCAGAGATTGGACTGTGTCAGTCGTGGCTTCACTCTGATCACCCTTAGCAATAACTTGCCATTCCTCATGTAGGGAACTGAACCTTGTTAGAGACAAATAGCTACGTTCATAATAATGGAAAATAGAGCTGGAAGGAAAACAAAAAGGTGACAAAACATCTGAACAGGAACTATTGGCTTGCACCCTTATCCTTGCTCCTCTACACCTCTGCATTCTTCCTCCGTCTCCTAAATAAATCCAGGTAATTAGAGGCATTTTTTTCTGGTGATAATGAAGTGGTTGCTGCAGTTGACAGGATGATGCGGGGCATGTTAAAAAGCTCTCCAACCGGAAGATTCTGAAGCGGAAATGTCATTGGAATAAATGAGCAGACGTCAAAAGAGCTCGAGACGTTTCTCATTCAAACATGCCATCTGGAGGAAGCTGCAGGCTTTTTCGAGCCACGCTCATTCTCATGCAGTTATTTTCTTTTCTGTTTTATTTTAAATACTAATGATTTGGTGGCGATTCCCAAATCGTGTGCCTATTGGTACCGGAAAAAGCATGGTATGCTTCGTTTCAAAAATGTTTTAGCAATGCAGAAACCAAATAGAACAGAAAGCCGAGACATTAAATAATTCCTCTATTAATCTAAATTGTTTCTGGACGCTTTTCCTGATAGCTATGTGTGTATGCCTGGTTTTCATTCTTCAATGAAGGTATACCGTCTTAAGTTGTATTTGTCGTGGAAGGGCTTTCAACAAAAATACAGTCTGTTCACTTATATCTGCTATGTAAAATCTGGGTCTTTAGCTTGCACTAACCGCGTCTCTTTTTGGGAGTCACACCATATAGTTACGAGAGCCAACCAAGGTTCAATTACCTCCTCAGACCATAATGGTCACATAAGCGTGCCGTCCACTCTATCTGTCTGTGCATTCAAGGGCAAAAACAGGAAAATGAGGCTAGCCCCACCCGATAGCATCTCGCGCAGAGGTGGTGACCCTGCTATCAGCAAGAAGGACGCCGGAGAGAGGGAGTCGTTAGTAGTTATTGCTCTGACAGACGATGTGCAGTTCATCTTAAAGGCATTACTCCCCCAGAGCGATCGATAGGACCCCGTAGGTGCAGTTAATACTAGTGATAAGAGACATCCCCGATCATAATGTTATGTTTAGCAAGGGGTCAGAGATGCAGCAAATTAGCCTGAGGAATGCGCTCAAGCAAAATTAAGATGCAATAACTACTGCAAAGCCAGTGTACTGCAATTAGACAAGAAACTGTAGAGATATAAAGATTTACAGGCCAAAACCTTTATAAACGCACAGAATGAATATTACTATACTCTGTGTGCATTTGTTTTAAAGCAAGCCCGGCCTGTAAATGTGTGCGGTCAGTTCATTGTCTACAGTCGCAGACAATGATATTGCTGCTGTAGTCTCTCTAGGCAGCAGTATGCCTGTCTCCACACTGTGTTTACCGGCAGCCCCACTCACACACACACACACACACACACACACACACCTCTTTTTAATTACCTTGCTCTATTGATCGGCCTCTGGACTTCAGTATCAGCATGGCCCTGGCTAATGACTGATTATTCCCCCCCCTCCCCCCCCCACCCCCTCACACACACACACACACACACACACACACGCACACACACCGCCAAGAGACACTGCAGGTAGCACACTATGGAGCTGCTGTCACCAGTGCAAAGACCACACTTCCTGCCTTCAGGAGAAGGAAAGAGATAGAGATACTGACAAAGGGCAGTGGGAAATGAAAGAGAGAGAGGGGAAGAGAGACAGAGATTAATAGAAAGTGAGAGATGGAGAGAGGGTGGCTGGAAATTAATAAAGAGTGTTAAACAAGTCAGACATGTCTTTGCAAATTAACAGCGTTTTGACTATTCCTATGAGGTCTGCACTTTCTCCACCTTTGTGTGTCAAAGCTCCAATTTTTATTTGTTTTTACTTTAGCGCACTGTCTCTTTATTCCAACAGGGCCTGACACATTTGCCAACTACCCTCAGTGCCAAATCCCCCCAAGTTATGGTTTAAAGAGCGTTCCCGAAACATTGCTGTAATGTAGCCCTGATGCCTTAATAACCTCTTGCACTCCTCTCACGTCTAACTCCTGCAAGTTCCTCGGCTCCTCCACGTCTACACGCCTCTCTCAGCATCACCGACGGAAGACGCCACGGCGCATCTTAAACGACGCCCGAAAGGTGATGAGGGAGGAAAAAGTCAGGCTGTTTCATGGGCGGGGGAGGGGTGGTTCGATAACGTGGCGGGCGGACGGACGGACGGACGGACGAGCAGTGCCCAAAGAGCGGGTGACGTGTAAGTGACAGCCGCGCGGTAATCTCTCCCCGCCGTGGCCATGGCCGCGGGCCGTTCGAGGCTCCTGTCAGAAAGAGAGAGAGAGAGGTGCCGCCATTTCATAGAGAACACCTCCGGAGCAATACGTGCATTAAAAATAATAATGAAAAACCGTTTATACGGAGCTATCGTTTCCCATCAGCCCACTGGGGCTGGATCATGGACACATTAAAGAAGTGAGGAAAGATGAATATTTCAGCGGAGGGAGGGAAAGAGAGAGACAAACAGACAAAAGAGACGGGGGCAAATGGAGAACTTTATCATTGAAAGGGTGACAGAACCCAAACGCCCTCATTTATCCAGGTTTTTGAAAGAAGGCAGATTGTTCCTTTCCTTCAGTGACTGTGCCCCTTTGCTTTAAGTATGCTCACTTTCACTGCACTATAAATGCAAAAAAAATATGAAGGAGCAACTGATAATTATAAACTTTTATCTCCCAGAATACTCTTATCATGCTGCAGCACACCTCTTTTCGGAAGCGCGTGTTTACCTACAGTGTACTCCATTTGTTTTCCATGAACTAGTAAAATAGAGCAAAGCAAATGAATATTTTTAAGAGTTTCCCTGGGGAATTTTAAATTGATGATGAGGATACTGACCTGGATATGTAACCAGAGGATTGAATGTGCAGTGGTACGTTTTAAAAAAAAAAATTTTTTTTAAGTATGCATCTTTGTACATTGCCATTTTAAAAGTGGAAATTTCAGTTTATTTCTTTCCCTACTCCCTTTTGTTCCATCTCTCACTCATTTACTGATTTCAGTTGATTATCGTTAATTATCGAACATGCTATTGCCAATTAACAGACAATTGTACATCCTGCTCTACAATGCTGAACACAGTACTACAAAACGGCCCTTAGCAGAGAATGGCTGAACATGGTGCCTGATTAAGTGGCATGATCATACCTTTTGTTGTGCAACAATGCCCCCTCAAAGACGCTTCCTTTGTAATCCGTGCAGGGCAGTGTACCAAGGCTGTATAACATCACATCACATCTCTCTCTCTCTCTCTCTCTCTCTCTCTCTCTCTCCCTCCGTCTGCGCCGATTCATTGAAGTCCCCGGGGGGGCCGCAGTAAAGATCATTCTGTCAGCTGGATTGTGTTTTAATTATGCTGTGTGTCCCTCTGCACGCCCCCTCCTCCTCCGAAGAGTCTTCTGTCATCTCTCCCACATGGAGAAAGATGAGCCAGCCAGCCCACCATGCTTGATTGAGAACCTGACGCCATGCTTGGTTTCACCGTTAATCAAAGAGAAAGGATAAAATCTGGCTATTGCCTGGTTATGGAATAATATTCTTGCAACATTATGACGGAATGAGTGAGCACATTTGTGTGTGTGTGTGTAGTGCGTACATGCATGCATGTACACTGCCTGGCCAAAAAAAAAGTTGCACACTAATATTTTGTTGGACCGCCTTTAGTTTTGATTACGGTGCACATTTGTCGTGGCATTGTTTCGACAACCTTATGCAACATCACAACATTTATTTCCGTCCAGAGTTACATTCATTTTTGGCCGAGATCTTGTATTGACGATGGGAGAGTCGAACCACTCTGTAAAGTCTTCTCCAGCACATCCCAAAGACTTTCAATGGGGTTAAGGTCAGGACTCAGGTGGCCAATTCATGTGTGAAAATGATTCCTCATGCTCCCTGAACCACTCTTTCACAATTTGAGCCCGATGAATCTTGGCATTGTCGTCCTGGAATATGCCTATTGATGGGATAACCTGGCCATTCAGTACATTCAGGTACTCAGCTGACTTCATTTTATTGCTGCATAACGTTGCTGAGCCTAGACCTGACCAATTGAAGCAACCCCAGATTATAACACTGCCTCCAGAGGCTTGTACAGTGGGCACTATGCATGACGGGTGCAACGGCGACTTTTTTTTTGGCCAGGCAGTGTATGTGTGCGTGTAAGTGCTCAGGACAGTACTTGTGAGCTGTGTATTTTCACACTTCTCTTTCTAAGGTAAGTTTGATACAATTTGATACCCAGAGCTACCGCCCACAATCTCGACTAATGCGGTTCCCAAAGCAACATTGCATCCTGATATGATAGCTGTGAATGAACCAAAACTGTGTAGCTGGAGCAATGCTGGATATGTTTGTACCCATTCAGAAATCAACAAGCTGAGCAGTCTCGAGAGAAAGTGGCCTGGTCATCGCCGGCGTGAGGAAAAATCCGCCGGGCATTTTGGGACAAAGCTTTTCTGTCTTTAAGCTCAGCCAAAGCTTCCATCAGGTGTAGATGTACTAAATGCTGAATTCAATCCTGCATCTCACACTGGCAGAATACACAGTAGGCCTACGTACTGCACACACACTCTCAATATCAGAAACCACACCCCAGCTAACACTACAATAATTATCATAAAAATCAGTGTTTACACTTCAGCCACCGACACTGTGTGGAGCTAATTTAGGTGACGCACGGCAGCCATTTTGCTCCAGAACACTCTCCACACATCGGCTGAGCCACAGACGCCGTGATTATTTAGCCATTTAACCCGGAGGATGGTTATGTGTGCAGGTTGGATGAGCCAGGTTGGGGATATAAACAGGACACAGGGGAACCGCCCTGCTCTTTGCGATATTCACCATGGTATCTGAAATCTCGGATCCTGGGCAAGAAACCAGACACGTTCTGTAGGTCACACAAAATAAAGAAATCATCATCGGTATTACATTTAGATAACAACTCTAGTGATAACTAGAGATGTTTGTAAATTATGTCATATGTCTATGGGAAGAGTATAATATAGCCTACATGTGTATCTAGTGCCCCACCTCAACCCCTCTCACCTGTTTGGGAATCACTGCTGTGGCTGACTGTAGATGTGGTGGCAGCTATAAGGAAGGGGGGCTGTGGCTGGGTTGTGGGGATAGCTGGGGAAGGGGAGGGTTGTGGGGATAGCTGGGGAAGGGGAGGGTTGTGGGGATAGCTGGAGAAGGGGGGGGTTGTCTTGTTCTTGCAAACAGCCCCTGACAGCCTGTTCAGGGTTAAAAAGCACCTGGTTATACCAAGCCCACCAGGGAATCCATCTCTCTGATTCTATAATGACTCCCACATCGGACGGATTCATTATAGGCTCTAATGATAACGCTTTCCTGCCTCGTGATTGGCTGGGGAGGGGTTCAGAGCGAGCCTGCAAGCCCAGATAGAGGTGTGGAGGGAAAGGGGTTTGGGGGGTGGTTGCCGCCAGGCGTTCGGAATGTGTTGTCAATGGGACTGTATTTAATTAGTTTGATGAGAGCTTAAACAATAATGGCATTGGAGAGAGGTGGGGGGGGGGGGGGGATGGATGTAGAGAATATTAAATGAGATTTCAAGGAGACGTTTCCAAAGATGCCTCTTGCTCAGAGAAGAGAGGCCATCAATAAATGACACACAAATACTGCCAAACGATTAATAGAATCGCACATGTAGACTGTGCATCTTTCTGAGGTATTCATTAGTTTCAAGAGGGAGACAGAACTTTTTTTTTAAAGTGATGAATGAGGAGGTGAGTAAGAAGAGTTGGAGGTGGGGTGAGGCGCAAATAAGTGGTGAATGTGATAAAATGAGAACATACACTGAAATATATGTTTGTGCGGTCATTTCGGATGGGACAGTGTGGGCTTTGGATGCTCATATCCCCTTTCTAGAAACCGCATTTTTGCTGCCTTTCATTATTTTGGTTTCCTCTTCGGTTTACATGGATGA
>CM056391.1:35033134-35048134 GCA_029718625.1 Synaphobranchus kaupii | reverse complement strand
TCTGAGGGGACAATCTTGTGTTACGGGACAATGGCTATCCATTAAAAACTTTGCTGATAACACCTATATCAAGCCTAATACGTGAATTGTTATTCAATGGAAAACTCTCGCACTGCAATAGACGGACATTTCAGTTCTGAAAATGCGCTTCAGATGTCATTACAATACAGCTCACTTCATCTAGGCCTACAGCCTGTAAGTAAATAGAATGGTTTTGACTGAAAATGACACTCACTTATTCACTCGCTTCTACATTGCTGCCACTTTTCTTGAAAAAGAGCTAAATCTTGTCTGCTTCACCCAAAAATTTTAAATGGGCATAAATTCACATAAAATAATATATCCACAATGCAAATTAATTTAGAGAACATAGATAATAAAGCCAAATATGGAAGGAACCTGCCAACATGGTAATAGCTGTAATTTCAAACACAATGCATAGGAAGCAGCATGAGTATGAGACTGTGCTGACATCACATAGCAGTGTCTGCTCCATTGCCAATGAAAGCTCAGACTGAGCAGTAGTAACCTGTTTCCAAACTGCTCAGCCTCCTTGAAAGATCCATCATCACCACTAGCCTAAGTACATCTAACCTGTAACCACACCTACACACACTACTATAACTAGAGAGAGAGAGAGAGAGAGAGAGAGAGAGAGAGAGGGCACTAGCCTAAGTACATCTAACCTGTAACCACACCTACACACACTGATATAACTAGAGAGAGAGAGAGAGAGGGGGCACTAGCCTAAGTACATCTAACCTGTAACCACACCTACACACACTGCTACAACTAGAGAGAGAGAGAGAGAGAGAGAGAGGGGGGGGGGGGCACTAGCCTAAGTACATCTAACCTGTAACCGCACCTACACACACTGATATAACTAGAGAGAGAGAGAGAGAGGGGGCACTAGCCTAAGTACATCTAACCTGTAACCACACCTACACACACTGCTATAACTAGAGAGAGAGAGAGAGAGAGAGGGGGCACTAGCCTAAGTACAGCTAACCTGTAACCGCACCTACACACACTGCTATACCTAGAGAGAGAGGGGGGGGAAGCAATAATAGCCAAGTGTAGGATTTTCATGCCTACCTTAACGTCTGTCTGCAAGACTCCAAAAAGAATCCCTAACTCTCAAAAACCTTCATTAAATCATGTGAAATTCCTTACATAATGCTAATTGCTAAAATGAGTTTTCGCGGCATTGTGTTCCCTTACCTCCAAATAGGCTATTTGACTGCCTCTTACACAGTACTTTGACAACATTATTATTATTATTATTATTATTATTATTATTATTATTATTATTATTATTATCATCATCATCATGTTGTTGTTGTGAGAATCATCATTAGGCTATTCACTTATCTTTACCTGCTTCACACAGATCAGCAACTTTAACTGCCTGATCATCATCATCATCCCTTGATTGGTCTGAAATGGTCATATGAAAGAGGGAACAAATCTTTCACTTAAATCTGCATACATTCCCATGTAGGAAAAATAGCCTATCACTATAAATCTCGCCTAAGATAACCTACCTCTCGCACTATCAACCTCCTGACTGAGGACAGGCCTGGGGCTATCTGTCGTTTTTTTAAAGAATGACAAGATTTTCCTCTGCATCTTGACCTGGAGATATCAAATGGAATTCAGTGTTTTGCTAACTATATATAGGTTATAGTTTTGCGCTGCGACTGTCTCCTTAATAAATCTGGCCCTGAGTTGGGAAAATAAAACACAAAGTGAGCCTGTATGACCTCTTGCATACATACTTAGGTTTATATAATTAACATATTGATGTTTGCGTTCTTTGAAATTGATCAAGGGGAAGGTCATGCTGTGCTTTAAAATGCATAGGTAACATCTCATTAAAAACTGAATTGAGATAATTATTAGTATTTGCTCATTATTAATCTGCCTTAACATTGTTACCAAATTTGCAAAAATATTTCCTCCCAGCGCATTTCATTTGAATTAGAGAGAGAGAGAGAGAGAGAGAGATACTCAGCACTAACTAATATTTAATTGAATGTGGTTTGATTTCAATGCAGCCTAGCCCACTTACAGTACAGTGTATGTGTATGAAAACCTAATTATTTGATGTTATTGGTCTTATTATGCCAGTGAACTCCAACAATGTGAACACACAAGAGCAAAAGTGTTGTATGTTTGAGTAAAACAATCATCTTGCAATCAATTATACAGTGTTGTTTGAAAACTTGAAACATAAATTTTTGCAGAAATTTTGTTGCACGTATTTTTTTATTTTTGCTTTAGCAATTATCAACAACTATGTCTGAAGTAAACAGTTTGTTTATGATTCATTAAGGATGTAATGCGACACGGTGCGATTTGGCAGGTTTATCGAACAAAGTCCGAGTACACAGTCAGAGACAGGCACAGGTCGGCAACGGAAGGCAGGAAGCAGGCAAACAAATCCAATTACACAATCCAAGGGCAATGTCAGGTAAACAGGCACAGTTCGGCAACGGAGAATCAGAGACAGGGCAGACAAATCCAAAACAGAAATCCAAACACACGGTCGAAGAAACGGGCAAAGATCAAACACTAGTAATACGTTAAGAAGGAAACACGGCTAAGTACTGCTGGTGAAAACAATACCTTACGAGTCTGAGTTCTTAAATAGCCAGTTGTTCATTAGGTAACATGCTACAGGTGAGGCTGAAAAGGATAGGATTGGGCGTGGCTGAGAGGGTTGCCAAAGGAATAATGACCAATAAACCATAAAGTAGATATTAAGGAGGAAATATAATTTTGATGAATACTGGTGGACAAATTCAACCGTAAGAAATTGAATCCACAAAGAGTTGTTGCCCCACATGTTTCTCAAAATCTGTTTTTTTCGAAGGAGCAGACTTAGGAGCATCCTTTTTCCCATGCAAAACCCGATTGGAAGCAAATGTTATGGTCAGACGAGATCAAAATTGAGCTTTTTTGGCCACACACCAGCAGTGGATTTGGCATCAAAATAAGGGTGCGTATGTCGAAAAGGACGTGATACCAACATTGAAATATGGTAGTGGATCCTTGAGGTCGTGTGGTTGTTTTGCATATTTTTCATGGTGAAAACAAATTTGGCCCGAAACCTGGTTCCCTCTGCCAGGAAGCTCAGCCTTGGCCACAGATGAATCTTTCAGCACGACAATGATCCCAAAGCATACCTCAAAATCAACTAAGAAATGTTTTACTGGAAACACAATTATTGTTTTGTAATGACCATCTCAGCCTCCAGGCCTGATCAAAAATGTGTAGTTTGAATTGGGGAGGGATGCTTACAAGTGCAGGCTGAATGAAAGAACTTTTCGTAGGGAGTAATGGTCAGTGATCCTCCTGAATATGCTCACCAATCTCATAGAACAGTATGACCCTACTGATGACTCAGTACTGATGATGACTCAGTACTGATGACTCAGTGACTCAGTACTGATGACTCAGTAGGGTTATCCTTACAAAGGGAGGGCGCGAAAGGTACTGAAAATAGGGTTGTGAATAATTGTGACATATCTTTTTTGGAAAAACAATTCACCGTTAATTGTAATAGAGGGCATTGCACTTTCAAACTGGCACTTTCAAACTGGCATTTGACTGTTTGGCCCACCACAGGTACATTAAGCTTCAACTAATTGCTATGGGGAAGCCATTTACCATTTTTACTTTAAGGTTTAACACAAATATAGTAATTCCTTACTTGTCAGACATGAATCCATTGATTTACTTGATGTAATAGAAATATATAGGCCAGTATACATATAAATAGAAAATAATTGCTGTTGAGCCATCATTGCTGTTGTGCCATCATTGTTATGCTTCTGTGTCTGAAGCTTTATGAAACATTAGCCTTAAATCTGTAGAATACTTTGAAGACTGTGGCACTGAAAAATAATTCAGGCAGTCCCGCTGTTTGGCCATACTTTGTTTTTCCTGTGCAGTGCAGTGCAGTATATGTCTTCCTCTGGTTGTGATAAAATCATTGAAAAACGATTTTATCATTGAATGAATCCACACTGCGCTGCAACCTGTAACCTGCATTGTCTTTAAACTTTCACAAGAACTTCAACCCCTTTAAAAAAAATGCAAGGATTTTTCAAACGGCAAAATTCCCATTGATAGCAGACGTGGTTCAAGTTCACCCTGGTACAATTCTGGGCAGGGACCTAGACTGCGAGAAGAAAAAAAGGAGATTTTGTTTGTCCAGTAGATTATTAACCGCACAAAAATCTCCAAGGAGAAGTCAAAAGTAGACAGTGCTCTAATGACATTTCCCTTTTATCATGAAAGCGCACAAATGTACACAATTTGTACGTGTTTGCCTTGTAAATGTCTGCGTGAGCATCGGGGTTTGCGGACTGAGACAAACATCAAAGGCAGTAAATTGGAAACATTTTTTTAAATCCCTGGAATTCTCCAGGTCCCCAAAGTAATTAGAGTCACGAGCGAGCAGAGTGCCCCCCACGCCCCTGTCCCAACTCGCTGAAATAGAGTGCCCGACACCTGGCCACGTCAAAACAGCGTCCTGTCCATTCTTTGCAAATTATCTGTAACGTTCCGTTCCCTTCCAGTCCGTTTTCCCGGTTTTTGTCATGTCCCTCCGTGTCTTGTTGGATTCCCTTGTCCGTGTTTTCCCCTCTGCTTTAGGCTGGGCGTTTCCCCTCTGTTTGGCTCTCTTTGTTTCCCACTTTAGTTTCCGCCTATCACCTTCCCCTCTCGTTTCTTGCATTCCTCACCTGTCTAATTAACAAGCACTCCCGGTTACTTTCCGCACCTGTGCCTTGTTGATTCCCATCTCACTCCCTTATTTAACTCACCTGCTGTCTCCCCTGCTTTGTCGGTGCATTACATGTCTAACCCTTCAGACCCTGTTTACTGTTCGCTTAACTATCGTCACGCGGTGTTAATGCTCGTTGTTTCCCTGGTCGTGTACTACGAACTACTCGCTTGGTTGTGGGATATTATCCCCTTGCAGCTTGGGTTCCGCTCCTAACTACAGTCTGGTAGTTTACCTCCTCATCAATTCCTGTTGTGCATGCAGCTAACCTGTTTCCCTTCTCCTCCATCTAACCCAGCTCCCATTCTCCAGTGGCAGTGTTCGTTTCCCCCCGTTTTCGTTGTGTGTGTTGCGGTACCTCCACCTCCAGCTCGTGTAGGCTCCGGGTTGGCTTGTTACCTGGCTACCCTCCAGTTGTTCCTGTCCGACCGAAGAAGCCAACTAGTTCTTCGGCGCCGGCTCCTGGAGCTCTGGAGACCAGGCAGCTCCTTCCGGACCTACCGCAGCTACGCCACACTACCCAGCCCTGCCGTGCTTCACCAACCACCTACCTATCAAGCCCTGCTCCTCCGTGAGAACCTCCCGGTCATTTCCGTGCCTTCCCTTGCACTAACCCCTACTGCTTGTTTTGTTCTGTACCGGTGCAGTCATTCCGGTCCAGTTCCTGTCCTGCCGTAGTGAGGCGCTCCCCAGCTAGTTCCAGTCCAGTCCAGGTGTGAGCCGTGCACCTACCTGTCCAGTCCAGTTCCGGTTTGGAACAATCCGTTCCAGACTCTGTTCCCAGTGTGGACCTCCCGGTCCAGTTCCAGTTCCAGTCCAGTTCCGGTTTGGAACAAATCCGTTCCAGACCCTGATTCCCGTGTGGACCTCACGGTCCAGTTCCAGTCCAGTCCAGTTCCGGCTTGGAACGAAACGTTCCAGACCTGCCAGCCCAGCTCCGGCTTGGAGCAGCCCGTCCCGGGCTTCCTAACAGTCCCTGTGTAATACTGTGTCTTTGTCATTCCTGTACAGTGTTGGGACTACCCCAACACTTTAACTTTAATAAATACTCCTTTCCTTTATTTTCTGCCTCAGTCGTGCATTTAGGTCCAAACCTTTACCAGGATCGTAACAGAATGCACCGACCAGATAAGGGCCTAGCCGACTTCTTGTCCCTGATCCACCCCGCCTTCGGCGATGCAGTAAGGCAGTACGAGCACGAACTTGCCCGCCAGGATGCTCTGGACGATCACCTGAGCCATTGCCGGGGTGGGAACCAAGGCCCGGGCGATGCAATCATCGCCGGCCTTCAGGGCGAGGCATTCACCGTCAACACAAGCCAGTCTCCTAGGCGACGCCGTCGTCGTCCCCCCCGACCGGCTTCCAGGGCGACGCAGCCGCCGCCGCCGGCTTCCAGGGCGACGCAGCCGCCGCCGCCGGCTTCCAGGGCGACGCAGCCGCCGCCGCCGGCTTCCAGGGCGACGCAGCCGCCGCCGCCAGCTTCCAGGGCGACGCAGCCGCCGCCGCCGGCTTCCAGGGCGACGCCGCCGCCGGCTTCCAGGGCGACGCAGCCGTCGCCGCCTCCTGTTTCCAGAGCGACGCAGCCGTCGCCGCCTCCTGCTTCCAGGGCGACGCAGCAGTTGCCGCTTCCTGTTTCCTGGGCGATGCAGCAGTCGCCGCCTCCTGTTTCCAGGGCGACGCAGCCGTCGCCGCCTCCTGTTTCCAGGGCGACGCAGCAGTTGCCGCTTCCTGTTTCCAGGGCGACGCAGCAGTCGCCGCCTCCTGTTTCCTGGGCGACGCAGCAGTCGCCGCCTCCTGTTTCCAGGGCGACGCAGCCGTCGCCGCCTCCTGCTTCCAGGGCGACGCAGCAGTTGCCGCTTCCTGTTTCCAGGGCGACGCAGCAGTTGCCGCTTCCTGTTTCCTGGGCGACGCAGCAGTCGCCGCCTCCTGTTTCCAGGGCGATGCAGCCGTCGCCGCCTCCTGCCTCCAGGGCGATGCAGTCGTCGCCGCCTCCTGTTTCCTGGGCGATGCAGTCGTCGCCGCCTCCTGTTTCCTGGGCGATGCAGCAGTCGCCGCCTCCTGTTTCCAGGGCGACGCAGCCGTCGCCGCCTCCTGTTTCCAGGGCGACGCAGCAGTCGCCGCTTCCTGTTTCCTGGGCGACGCAGCAGTCGACGCCTCCTGTTTCCAGGGCGACGCAGCCGTCGCCGCCTCCTGTTTCCTGGGCGATGCAGCAGTCGCCGCCTCCTGCTCCCAAGGCGATGCAGTCGTCGCCGCCTCCTGCTTCCAGGGCGATGCAGTCGTCGCCGCTTCCTGCTCCCAGAGCAATGCAGGCGCCGCTTCCTGCTCCCAGGGCGATGCAGTCGTCGCCGCCTCCTTCTCCCAGGGCCATGCAGTCGTCGCCGCCTCCTGCTCCCAAGGCGATGCAGTCGTCGCCGCCTCCTGCTTCCAGGGCGATGCAGTCGTCGCCGCCTCCTGCTTCCAGGGCGATGCAGTCGTCCCCGCCTCCTGCTTCCAGGGCGATGCAGTCATCCCCGCCTCCTGCTTCCAGGGCGATGCAGTCATCGCCGCCTCCTGCTTCCAGAGCAATGCAGGCGCCGCTTCCTGCTCCCAGAGCGATGCAGTCATCGCCGCCTCCTGCTTCCAGGGCGTTGCAGTCGTCGCCGCCTCCTGCTTCCAGGGCGATGCAGTCATCGCCGCCTCCTGCTCCCAGGGCGTTGCAGTCGTCGCCGCCTCCTGCTCCCAAGGCGATGCAGTCATCGCCGCCTCCTGCGCCCAGGGTGATGCAGTCGTCGTCGCCTCCTGCTTCCAGAGCGACGCAGTCGTCGCCGCCTCCTGCTTCCAGAGCAATGCAGGCGCCGCTTCCTGCTCCCAGGGCGATGCAGTCGTCGCCGCCTCCTGCTTCCAGGGCGATGCAGTCGTCACCGCCTCCTGCTCCCAAGGCGATGCCGTCGTCGCCGCCTCCTGCTTCCAGGGCGATGTCGTCGCCGCCTCCTGCTTCCAGGGCGACGCAGTCGCCGCCTCCTGCTTCCAGGGCGATGCAGTCGCCGTCTCCTCCTTCCTGGGCGATGCAGTCGACGCCTCCTGCCTCCAGGGCGATACGTTCATCGCCGTTCCTGTCCGGTTCCCCTTCCAGCCCTCCTGTCCGTTCCCCTTCCAGCCCTCCTGTCCGTTCCCCTTCCAGCCCTCCTGTCCGTTCCCCTTCCAGCCCTCCTGTCCGTTCCCCTTCCAGCCCTCCTGTCCGTTCCCCTTCCAGCCCTCCTGTCCGTTCCCCTGCCAGCCCTCCTGTCCGTTCCCCTTCCAGCCCCCCCGTCCCGCCACGTTCCAGCCCCCCCGTCCCGCCACGTTCCGGCCCCCCAGTCCCTCCTCGTTCCAGTCCCCCAGTCCCTCCTCGTTCCCGTCCCCCAGTCCCTCCTCGTTCCCGTCCCCCAGTCCCTCCTCGTTCCCGTCCCCCAGTCCCTCCTCGTTCCCGTCCCCCAGTCCCTCCTCGTTCCCGTCCCCCAGTCCCTCCTCAGTCCAGTCCCCCAGTCCCTCCTCGTTCCCGTCCCCCAGTCCCTCCTCGTTCCCGTCCCCCAGTCCCTCCTCGTTCCAGTCCCCCAGTCCCTCCTCGTTCCAGTCCCCCAGTCCCTCCTCGTTCCAGTCCCCCAGTCCCTCCTCGGTCCAGTCCCCCAGTCCCTCCTCGTTCCAGTCCCCCAGTCCCTCCTCGTTCCAGTCCCCCAGTCCCTCCTCGTTCCAGTCCCCCAGTCCCTCCTCGTTCCAGTCCCCCAGTCCCTCCTCGTTCCAGTCCCCCAGTCCCTCCTCGTTCCAATCCCCCAGTCCCTCCCCGTTCCAGTCATCCAGTCCCTCCCCGTTCCAGTCATCCAGTCCCGCCCCGTTCCAGTCATCCAGTCCCGCCCCGTTCCAGTCATCCAGTCCCGCCCCGTTCCAGTCATCCAGTCCCGCCCCGTTCCAGTCATCCAGTCCCGCCCCGTTCCTGTCATCCAGTCCCGCCCCTTTCCTGTCATCCAGTCCCGCCCCGTTCCTGTCATCCAGTCCCGCCCCGTTCCTGTCTTCCAGTCCCGCCCCGTTCCAGTCATCCAGTCCCGCCCCGTTCCAGTCATTCAGTCCTGCTCCATTCCTCTCTTCCAGTCCCGCTACGCCGCCGGCCTCCTGAGCGGTTCCGCCCGCGCCGCGGCTGGCCTCCTGAACGGTTCCGCCCGCGCCGCGGCTGGCCTCCTGAGCGGTTCCGCCCGCGCCACAGCCGGCCTCCTGAGCGGTTCCGCCCCGCTCCACAGCCGGCCTCCTGAGCGGCTCCGCCCGCGCCACGTCTGGCCTCCTGTACGGTTCAGTCCGCACTGTGGCCGACCTCCTGAACGTTCCTGCCCTCTTCCTCCGGTGGTGTTTCTGTTGGACGCCAGGAGGCGTCCTTTTTAGGGGGGGGTACTGTAACGTTCCGTTCCCTTCCAGTCCGTTTTCCCGGTTTTTGTCATGTCCCTCCGTGTCTTGTTGGATTCCCTTGTCCGTGTTTTCCCCTCTGCTTTAGGCTGGGCGTTTCCCCTCTGTTTGGCTCTCTTTGTTTCCCACTTTAGTTTCCGCCTATCACCTTCCCCTCTCGTTTCTTGCATTCCTCACCTGTCTAATTAACAAGCACTCCCGGTTACTTTCCGCACCTGTGCCTTGTTGATTCCCATCTCACTCCCTTATTTAACCCACCTGCTGTCTCCCCTGCTTTGTCGGTGCATTACATGTCTAACCCTTCAGACCCTGTTTACTGTTCGCTTAACTATCGTCACGCGGTGTTAATGCTCGTTGTTTCCCTGGTCGTGTACTACGAACTACTCGCTTGGTTGTGGGATATTATCCCCTTGCAGCTTGGGTTCCGCTCCTAACTACAGTCTGGTAGTTTACCTCCTCATCAATTCCTGTTGTGCATGCAGCTAACCTGTTTCCCTTCTCCTCCATCTAACCCAGCTCCCATTCTCCAGTGGCAGTGTTCGTTTCCCCCCGTTTTCGTTGTGTGTGTTGCGGTACCTCCACCTCCAGCTCGTGTAGGCTCCGGGTTGGCTTGTTACCTGGCTACCCTCCAGTTGTTCCTGTCCGACCGAAGAAGCCAACTAGTTCTTCGGCGCCGGCTCCTGGAGCTCTGGAGACCAGGCAGCTCCTTCCGGACCTACCGCAGCTACGCCACACTACCCAGCCCTGCCGTGCTTCACCAACCACCTACCTATCAAGCCCTGCTCCTCCGTGAGAACCTCCCGGTCATTTCCGTGCCTTCCCTTGCACTAACCCCTACTGCTTGTTTTGTTCTGTACCGGTGCAGTCATTCCGGTCCAGTTCCTGTCCTGCCGTAGTGAGGCGCTCCCCAGCTAGTTCCAGTCCAGGTGTGAGCCGTGCACCTACCTGTCCAGTCCAGTTCCGGTTTGGAACAATCCGTTCCAGACTCTGTTCCCAGTGTGGACCTCCCGGTCCAGTTCCAGTTCCGGTTTGGAACAAATCCGTTCCAGACCCTGATTCCCGTGTGGACCTCACGGTCCAGTTCCAGTCCAGTCCAGTTCCGGCTTGGAACGAAACGTTCCAGACCTGCCAGCCCAGCTCCGGCTTGGAGCAGCCCGTCCCGGGCTTCCTAACAGTCCCTGTGTAATACTGTGTCTTTGTCATTCCTGTACAGTGTTGGGACTACCCCAACACTTTAACTTTAATAAATACTCCTTTCCTTTATTTTCTGCCTCAGTCGTGCATTTAGGTCCAAACCTTTACCAGGATCGTAACATTATCCCCACAAACACATGGTTGCAGGTGTTCACATACAACCACACAAATGCACTTCATCTCCTCTACATTTTTCTTTACTCTGGCTGACTGGCCATATTTCGTCTTCAGTCCTTTCAACGAATGTACAGTGGAACAAATGCCATGGTTGAACTTTTTCTTTTAGAATATTCAGACTCTAGGCTCAGTCCTTATTTTCAGTCAACCATATCCCTTATTTAATACACTTAAACTGAAATGTGACTGAAGTTTGCATTAAGAACTAGGTTAACACCAACACTATCATATTATACATTTTGCCATTACATGGGTTTATATATTTATGAATTTCTGTTTTTACATTTTTCAGGAAAAACACAACATTCCATTTTTTTTCTTTTATTGTCTTCATGAGTTTATTTTATAGTTTTAAACTTTATAAAATATTTCCCTTTGGTGTGAGTTTGAACACTGAGGTTTTATAGATTTAAAACTCTCTGTCTGCAATAGATACACCCTCTGTAGCTCTATCTAAAGGTAACATCTGTCTCCCTTTGCACCTCTCAGCACAGGTAAGATTTGTCTCTGCGTGAAGCTGTCTGTGCCGGTTGGATGTGCCACCCAGTGCAGCTCTTGCAGGTTCAAAAACATTGATGCTATCCAGAATAAATGCCAGAATTGATCTTTACAAAAAAAAAAAAAAACTTCCAATCTGGGTTAATGGTCATCCTTTACAACTATTCTCTGTGTCTCTGAAACAAAGACTCGATTGTCAGAAGGTTGGTGTGGGATGTCACTGTGGGTTTAGCCCTGTGGTCTGGAAACTCAGTTGCTCCTTGTTCTACACAAAAGAAACCACCACCACCACCGCCCCTCCCCTCATGCTGAATCCCACCACCGTGTTCATCACCCCACTCAATCTAAATTCCGCTGTGTTGCCGAAGGCAGGGTCAGACAACCTATTAGCCCACAAAGCCACATCTTATCAATGTCTGACCAGTCACCAGCCAATCACGTGTCCCAATCTCAGGCCATACCTGTCAATCAAAATATGTAAGCATTGTAAATTCACACAGGTGTGCAGAATGTGGAGCATATAGGAGATGTTTACTGGAATGTGGGGTTGTATTAGAAGGCACTAGGGCAATTGTTTTTTATAAAGTTCCCTCTGATGTTATGGAAAAACATAGGGGGGGGGGGGGGGGGGGGGAGCTTGTAGGTAGAGAGACTTGTAGGAGACGTTATGTATTACCAGGTCATTTGTATCAAAATTGTTCATACAATTTATGAAACGATTATACAAAAGCTTTGCTACCATACTGCCAAAACCAAGTTGCAAAATGGTACCCTTAGTCAGCACAGCTGATTATATCTAAGCCCACAATTAGCCTCACCTGGGAAAATTCCAATCAATCAATTAGTTGCCTGCAAGACACAGTAGGCACACTAATCTAATAGTCAGTTCATGAAAATGGTGACTAAAGCTTATTATGCAGAACTTTTGTAAATTAAATTAAAATATAAAAAGATTTAGACCCACCCACACATTTTCAACACATGCAAAGTCCTGTTCCTTTCTATAGTGAAGGCTACTCCTTCGCATTGACCTTTATATGGTAATCCATGTTTGTAAAAAGTATACAGATATACTTCAGTCTTTGGTGAGTTCAAAGCTCAATGAGTTCGCCTCTTTGAAAGTTCCAGAAAGTTTAAAAACAAAGAAAGGTCTTGATTGTCCCAGATGAAGATGCAATATATGAACTTGACATGACTTGAAAATGATGAGTTAAGGCCACAGTAAGAATACTGCTAACTAAGAATTTCTATACATTTAGAAATTGAGTGACCATTCAGTTTAAATGAGGAACTTTACACAGTTGGATAACGGTGTAGCCCATCAGCTGTGTAAGCCTGTAGATACAGAGTTCTACAAATAATGAAGATAACTAGGGTTCCATTACAAGCTTTTTTGTTGACTATTGTTTCCCACCTCATCCTGGCATTCCACACCTTTGTTTCGCTCTCTCTCTCTCTCTCTCTCTCTCTCTCTCTCTCTCTCTCTCTCTCGTATTCTTTCTGTCTTCACCCCATTATCTAACACCCTGTCTGTCTCTCTCTCCTTCTCTCACATTCCCTCTTTACCTCATTTATTCCTTGTTCTGTTCTCTCCTGTGCCCTTTAATCTGAATAGCAAAGGTTTGAGTCAAATTTAAGATGAAGTGAAAATCCTTACTATACCCCATCTTATCTTTTTTTTGTTTTTACTCATATTCATCCTATTTTCACTTCATCCTTCTCTCTTTATTTCTCTCTCTCTCTATCCCATACTTCCTTTGCTCCCCCTCCCTCCCTCACCTCATTCTTATTCATTCTCTTTTTTCTGTCAATTGACTGATTTTCTTTTATCCAGGAGTGCAGCAGATTAAAAGATATTGTATCATAGCCAAGACAGGCAAAGCCCCCTTTCTGTCTCTGACATCTAATTAATGGTAATCCTTTAATCTGCAGGTGTGAGATGCAGACCCCTTGGTCGTTGTCCCATTTGCAGTCAGGGAAGAAGGAGAGGGGACTGAAGGAGGGAGAGAGAGAGAGTTAGAGAGAGAGGGAGAAAAAGAGGGGGAGTGTGTGTGTGTGTGTGTGAGAGAGAGAGAGAGAGAGAGCTAGGGAGAGAGGGAGAAAGAGAGGGTGTGGTGTGTGTGTGTGTGTGGTGTGAGAGAGAGAGAGAGAGAGAGAGAGAGAGAGAGAGAGGAGAGAGAGAAAGAAAGATGTGAGGTGCAGGATATTGGGGGAAACAATATGCCAACAGTAAAAGCTTGTAATGGAACCCCAGTTATTCACATAAGTTATTAACACCAATGCTATAAGAGAGAGAGAGAGAGAGAGAGAGATATGAAGGGAGTAAAAGTGAGAGAAATGAGGGAGAGAGGAAGATGGGCTGCACACTCAGCATCTCTGAGACCAGCTCATCACGGGGTGGAAAAATGTCCCACATTGGGACTTTGCTCCAGCATTTTGCATTTCTACATGTAAGCAGCAGAGCTCATGAGCCATAGCCAGGACTGCCAGATTGTTTTTCTAACACATTTCACACACTAATACATATATATACTGTATATATATATATATATTTTTTTTTTTTTACCAAGTGCAACTGAGGTAACCTTCTGGCACCTTTCTCAAGTGGTGTTTGCATCTAAGATTTCCAGGTGCAGAGTGAAATATTCTACAAACACGCATGCACACACACAAAAACACACATCATAACTGCACCAGTTGAAAAGTAAGAGCAAATCCATCTTCATTTTACATTCTTTATGAATTTACCAGTGGTTGGCAGATAATAGGAAGTAAAACCATCCGTAATTAATTAGTTTAATTAACAGATGTAAATAACCACCTTCAGCCTGTGTTCATTTGTAAATCAATAAACCCTGCTGTAAAAAAATCCCTCATTGTTGAGTCACAAAGTTAATTGTTTCACTCTTTAGTTTTCTTGTCCTCCCTTTGTACCTGTGTCCTGTATGTGGCACAAGTCAGGTCACCATTTTGAGAAGATTACATGTAAGCTGACTATTTTTATGTTAAAGTCTGTGCTTATGGACACTCTTAAGGACATGCACAGGTTGTTAATAATCCCTGAGTTAATAACATTCAAATAAAAATAGAAGGTCCCCTCTGCATGATATTAATCATGTGCTTTCTACGTCCCTGACGCAGCTGAATGCTTTCAGCATTAATGACCGACTCCAGACTGCACATTGCACATCTGACCCATCGGAGAGATCTGTGTCTCAGCTCATATCCTGAAGGGCCACAGTGTCTGTCTGTGCATTTCTCTGTGATTTCTTTTAATCCACTGCCATTTTAAACCTGGGAGGCAAGGTGTATGAACTCCCTAGCCAATGAATTATTGGTGCTGGGATGTGCCAGAGACCAATAGACTCTGCATCCCTCCTGTACTGGAGTTTGACACCTCTGCACTGAGCCATCGAATTCAGATGTTAAACCATTGGCCATTAAATTACCTACCCGGGTCTCGGAGTGCCTGACCACAGTGACCAGTAATTACTGCCTAGATTAATTATTTGATAGAGACAGACATGGTAGACAGTCACGTTCTCAGCCACTCCGCAGACACACACAGAACAGTAATTAAGGGCAGCAAACACCATATGCCCCTGTTAGGTGACTGGCAACATTTTAAGTGTGCCCTCAAATTCTCCCCCCCACCCCCAGTGAAAGGTGACAAATGTTGGGCAATGACACGGTCAGTCATGTTTCTCATAGTCATAGTTCAGGCTCTCTCTTTGCCCCCCAATCCCCCCCCTCCCCACCGCACCCCTGTCCTGGGCTGGAATCGATCTACAGCCTGCCCGGGCCCTGCTGTCTCATCGACGCCAGGGTGCATCTGGCGGAGTGTTAAAGATGCGATGATCATCATCAGCGGTGACTGCTAATTAATCTATAATAAATTTATTAGCCCATACTGGGAAATGATTAAACAA
>CM056391.1:34822708-35032634 GCA_029718625.1 Synaphobranchus kaupii | reverse complement strand
GCAGACACGCGCGCACACACACACACACACACATACACTCACACCCTGTTGTTTGTGCCTAATCCCCTCGCTGGCCACATGGATGGACACAGGAACGCTACAGACTCCACAAAATCCACCCCCCCACATTCCAGCCAGCAACTTCATCTAATTGGTTCCTGAGGAATTCCATTCCAGCCCCAGGCAGCCTGCTCCACATATTTAAAAAAAATCTGACTGGCTTTTAACCCCGTCTTATTCAGGTGCATTATCCCGATGTGACAGAGAAGCCAATCACAGGGAGAAAAAAAGCGAACAAAACCCTGACATCCCCCAACCCCCCCTCCGCACCGCACCCCCCGCCTCCCCTTGCCCTCCTTTGTCAGCCTCCAGTTTGCACAGTGGATTGTCAGCTTCTAAATATTGAGATTTTTTTCAATAGATTCTTCAAGAAAGAAAAATAAAATGGCTGAATACATTACACAGACTTACACAAATCACATGAACACAATCCAGCAAACAGAAATAGGAAATCATTATTAGTATTCAGATCAAATTAAACGACTTTCTTTTTTTTTCTAACATAAGCCACCACCGGGGTGGCACCATTGCAGAGGACCAACAAACTGATCCGGTGAAAATGCTTGCCCCTCTCTTCACCCAGCTGAGCCATTCAGTAAGCTTGGAGAAACATTAAACCATTGAAACAGATCTCTACTGACAGCATGACAAATCAGTGTTTTTTTCCTGCGTGCGAATACGTGTTTTCCTAGCTCCGGCCTTTCGGCTCGTGAGCACTACCCGAGCCGTTTGCGTTCGGGGGGAGAGGGGGTCGTGGGCGGTGGTTGTGATGGGGTGCCTTGTGTTTGCAGCCAAAGCCAAGGTCACAGCCGCTGCCCTGGGGCCACGGAGAAGGGGGTGGGGGGAGGAGGAGGGGCTTTGGGAGAGAGGGCAGAATGAGGGAGAGGTATTCTGCCCCAGTGCACTCACAAAGGTCACCGTTTGCTCGCAGCCCATCCCCCCTCGCCATCTCACCCTAACCTGCCATCTTTGAGTCAACAGATAGAGAGAGAGGAGAGAGGGAATGAAAGACAGAGAGTGGGACAGAGAGAGAGAGAGAGAGAGAGAGAGAGAGAGAGAGAGAGAGAGAGAGAGAGAAAAGGAGACAGAAAGGGAGGGAGAGGGAGCTGGGGAACTGGCAGAAGGGGAGGGTGGCAAAAAAAAAAACGCCTCCAAAAAAAACAGAGCAAAAAAAATGACAAAACAGGGGCCTCAGTCTAGCCAGCCAGGCAAGTCAGTCAGGAGATAATGCCGAACTGGCCATCCTCACAATGACATGCCAGCCAATGACGTCCGGACCAGTCTGAGAACACGGCATCACTCTCAAACTGAGAGAGAACTCTACACAGCCCCCCACAATAATCACATCATCCCTTGGGGTGCCAAGTATTGAGTACAATGTCTGGGGGAAATGGGGTTCTGGGGGGGGGGGGGGGGGGGGGGGGGGGGGCTGAAAGAGTCTTCCATCAGATTATAGCTGTCTGATGCCCGTCACTTCGGCAAAGCTTTGTCCTCGATTTTGTACGGGGCGAGCTAAGCCGAGCCGTTCTTGCGGACGGATCCCGTTCCGTGGAGCGAAGCTGCGGGCCCGGTCCCTGCGTGTAGCTGTGTCCGTGGCGCCAACAGCATGTGTCTTTTTCAGCAGAGAAAGACAGATTAAAAAACCCCCGAATACGTTTTCAGTCAATGGGCACAGAGGAGAGTCTGTGTACAAAGACCGGGGCCTGACTGAATGACATCTTTCAGTTTGGCCTATCCTCCCACAGCTACACTTCCTGCTCCCCCAAAGGGGAGGTGATGGACAGAGAGAGAGAGAAAGAGAGAGGGTGAGAGACAGGAAGAGGGAGTTCTTATAGGTGGATGGTGCTGCCCTTGTAAAGGTTTTTAACCACGGTATTCAGGCTGTAAAGGCTGTGTTAAGTGTAGTCAAGCGCGGTGATGGGGCAGCAGCAAAGGGAGAGCTAGTGAGGCCCAGAATGAGACACTCTGTCACACTGACACACACACACACGCACGCACACATGCTCACACCACAGACACATGCACAAACATACAGTACATACACACACATGCACACACCACAGACACATGCACAAACATACATGCACACGCATACACACACACACACACCACAGACACATGCACAAACATACAGTACATACACACACACATGCACACATCACAGACACATGCACGAACATGCATGCACACACAGACACACACATGCACACACCACAGACACATGCACAAACATACAGTACATACACACACACACAACACACACATGCACATACCACAGACACATGCACAAACATACAGTACATACACACACACACACACACACGCATGCACACATCACAGACACATGCACACACAGACACACACATGCACACACCACAGACACATGCACAAACATACAGTACATACACACACACACACACACACACATGCACACACAGACACACACATGCACACACCACAGACACATGCACAAACTACAGTACACACACACACACACACACAACACACACACCACACACACACACACACACACACACACACATGCACACACAGACACACACATGCACACACCACAGACAGATGCACAAACATACAGTACATACACACACACACACACATCACAGACACATGCATAAACATGCACACCACAGACACACACACGCATACACACATGCACACACCACAGACAGATGCACAAACATACAGTACATACACACACACACACACACACACACACACACATCACAGACACATGCATAAACATGCACACGCACACACAGACAAGAGGTATGGCACTAATTTTCACAAAAGCTGACAAGTACCAGGTCCCTTTGCTGCTGCCCCATCACCGCACTTGACTACCGGGAGAGGGAAAATGAACAGACACACATACCAAGACAAGCAGACATGTAAACATCATCATGACCATCCACAGAGATACAGAAATACTGTCACGCGCCTGTGACGAGCCTTATTTACATGAGCACAACAATTCTATTTTTCATTTTCATCCACAGAGATATATGACATATGAGGACAAACAAACAAACACACACACACACACACACACACACAGGCAGAAAGACAAAGAATACAGTGAAATGTGATAGAAGATGTTGGAGAAACAGACAGATGCATTCACAAGGCAAACAGGCACACACACACACACACACACACAAACACAGACACATACACGCACACAGGCAGACTTGAGACAGCAGGACGCAGACAAACAGAAGAGCACTCAGGGACAGTAAAAAAACTTCCCCAGACTGCAGACACAGAGGAGTGAAAAGGTGTCCCGCCTCTGTCTCCCCTTTGACCTGCTCTTTGCCCTTTCCCTCCTGAACCCTAACCTCTATTACACAGGAATCCCCCCCCCCCCCCCCCGCCCTAAAACACAGGAGAAGTGGTTTCAGGGGCCCTTTTCATTTGTTTGTTTGAAAAAGGCAGGGGTGGTCCCGAGACATCCGGACCGAGGCAGAATTAATTAACAGAATACACCCCCCCAGTGCCTCCCACAACCTCCTCTATAGCCGCCCTGCCTGACTCCACAGAGGAAATTTCCCTCCACAATGGGGCTGAATTTTAATATGCCCCCCCCCCCCCAAAAAAAAAAAACCCCAGATGCGTGCAAGCGCTCTGATTCCACGGTCAAGGTCAGAAGATTTGGCTCCACAAAAGGCTGGCAGCTCACCGCCACATCCCTCTCGTTCAAATCCCGCAATTTCTACTGCAGCAGTTGCTCACAATTCTTCGGGCCGTGCTTTTTTGGCGTTGTACAGCACACGTCCACACACACCCCCAAGGCCAACATTGGACAACCTGCGTACTGTTACAGACATACCATACAGCATGGTGTACCAGCATAGCGTCCGACAACAAATCGGTTTCAGAATAAACAATGCTCGGAGTGAGAATGTTTTAACTGATTAAAAAATGTTTTATTGAGTGACATCATCGCTGTGAATTGTTTTATAAGCACTTGGATCTATGACTTGAGTGACAGCAGTTTTTAAACCATTAAGCCAACCTCCCTCCCCACACAATTCAATCTCATTTTATCCTTATCTTTTGAATTGAATGGAACCCGCTAATAATGAAAAGAGACAGAGAGAGCGAGAGAGAGAGCACGGAAGAGATAGACAGCGAGAGCGCGAGAGAGAGATAGAGAGAGAGTGAGTGAAGATAGAGCAAGAGAGTCAGAGAAGGGAGAGAAAGAGAGAGAGAGAAAAAAAAAAGGAAGAGAAAAAATCTCAGAAAAACCCCCGTCTGATAGTTGGCACGGCGGGATTCAGTTTCCGCCTACCTACACCGTAAAATGTTCAGCGTCCCTAGTGGACGCATATGTACTCTGTTAGTGTCGAACAGACACTGGTCATTTTATTGTGTACAACACTGGCATTGTGGCCATGGCCGACCTCCCAAAACAACAGCGCCGTTCTTTCACGTCGGCCTTGTTACCACTGTGCTGCCGGTTCCCCGGCAGGAGAGTTGCGCTCACCTCCCCGCCTTGCTGCGAGCGAGCAGCTGGAGATGCAGCTGCCGGACACGCGCGCCGTCTAACCGCTCCGCGCTCCGAGGAAAGGGGGCACTCTCGCCGCTAGTTTCCGTCGACGCTGCTGTCTGGCCGCCTGCCAAAACTACACTCGCGCACATGTCAAAAGAGCGGTCGCCCCGCGCTGGAAACGCGCTCCTCCCGCAGCTACGTACGTTTTAAAACAAAAGCCCACTTTGCGCTTGAATTGGGCTGCAAAAAAAACAAAAACAGATGAGAACACCAGGCTCAATGAGTTTGCGCACACACGTATGTGAGCATGTTTGTGCATGTGTGTGCGTGTGTGTGTATATGTGTGCAAGTGAGTTGTAATCCCGCAATACCTAGGTTATGCTCCAGGCAGGAGAAAATATCGGTTTTCTCCAACATCTTCTGTCACATTACAAAACACATGGGTTTGGCGCTATGAAGGAATGCCTGTGTTACGGCTGAGCGCTTTTCAGTCTCTTGAACAGAGCAAGTGAGGCCATTTTTAAACATTCTGACTCATGTTCTCTGTAGCTTCAACAGTTCCCCTCTGAAAATAAGTATAGGCCTACTTCAGCATACTATTTCACATGGGCTGACCATATGCAGGAGGCCCTCCTCTAACACCCATTATAATGAAATGCATACTTTGTCCTTGAAATCCCTGCTGTAATATGCTTTAATTTACCAGTTCAGCAGAAATGCGTGTTAACAGCACATTATATCTAATCCCCTCCGGCAGCGAAGCTGTGTCTTTTTAGCTCTGCGGCCTGGGGATGAGGATCCACCCACTTTCTGGCACCGCCCACCCCACAAACGTGCTACGGTGGCCCTGGGATATTATTCACGCCCCCTGTTTGTCAGCACCGGCGCTGGGGGTTGGGGGCAGGTGGAGTCAGGACTCCAGGTGCTACAGCAGTGTTACTCAAGTCACGGTACTCAAGGGCCGAGAACTGCTGGTTCTCCACCCTCCCTTTACCTGGAAGTCAGGTGTGAAGACAGCCTGGCAAATCAGTAGCACTAATTGTTCAGTTAATTACCTGGGAGAAAAGAAAACCACGGCTGGACTTGGATTTGATGGCCAGAGTTGAGTATCCATGTGCTACAGTATCCCCAGGGCCTGGAGTGTCGGCCATTTTGAAAATGAGACGAATGCTGACCAAAGGTTCAGGTCCCCTGAACGTCTCAAAATGTCATCAGGACGTCGCCTTGATGTCTTTTTGTAGGATTTTCTAAACATTACGTGGACGTCACAGAGAACGTTCATTACATGACGTTATTTTGTAACCAGTAACAGATGGTGCAGGAATGTCCCATTAATGTTCTGAGCACACCGTCATATCATAACCGGATAGGGACGTTGCTTGAACGTCCCCGAAAAATTCTAATTAAATGTCATATTGTAACCAAACAGAGACCTTCCTAGGACTTTAATAACATTCTAGTAATGTTTTTAGGACATCCCTAAGGAACGTCACATCATAATTTTGAGGGGACTAAAATGGGACGTCCCTGGGATGTCCACTGTTTGCTGGGATTCCATTGAATTTTATTTGTATAGTACAGAGATATTTTACAGAGATACTGTCTCAAAGATGCTTTACAAAGGAAACAGAAAGGAAAATTTGGCCAAAAACATTTTCCCATTCCAGTTTTCCCCAAATTTGCTAAATTTGGTTTTTCCCCCTTTTCACCTTATGGAAAATGTCCACCGTAAAGAGGTGTGTGGCAACCTGTTTGTGAATGGAGCTACGCAAATGTAAAAATTTTTACATTTGAATGACTGATCCGATTAATACGTGTGGGTTCCTCTTCAATGCAGAGGAACCCATCCATCGTCTTCTTACACTGCCGTCACGCATGTGTGGACATGGCCTTTTTATAAGGCAGGTGAATGTTGAATTTTAACAATGTCCGGCAGACGTGGATAACTTCACTGAATGCACTGCAAAGCTTCTGCCTCTAGCCTGAAATTTTCTGGCCATAAGTCTTGTTCCCTTGATCTAGATCACATTTCCTCTCTCTGAACCTGCTACTGTGATCTCGCAGAAGAGCAATATTAATAGCACAAGAGCACAGGATGAAGGTTAATCGTTGACTCAAACAAAAAGAAGATGTGAGTCTGAGACCTACTCTGGCCACTGCCTCATGTTACATTGTTTAATCACTGGGCAGATGTCCCTGGTTGTCAGTGGTCCTCAGCCCTGCTCCTGGAGAGTCACAGGGTCTGCTGGTTTCCCTTGATCAATTAATGTGGTTGGCTCACCTACCTCGTTCATTGGGTCTGAATTGGTTGATGAAAACAAAGACCAGCAGACCCCGTGGCTCTCCAGGAACAGGGCTGAGGACCACTGACTCATAAGGACTGACCCACTTGGCTGCAACTTCACACATTATCCATTTATGAGGCAATTTTACTGAGGCAATTTAGATTCATCTCATTTCACAGGGTTACAATGGCAGCATCCCCACAAAGGGATTCAAACCGACAACCTTCCGGTTATCAGTCCAGTTCCCTAATGACTGTGCGACTGCTGGGCTGCAAACTATGTAAGATTTAGAAATATGTGAAAAGAAAATAATAAATGAGAATACACCTGGGTATCGAGCCCTGGGAATATTAAACAGCGCAATATGATGGGAAATATATATGCAAAATAGTGCAATACTGTAACACTTATCTCTGGATAAAAGAGGCAAGCAATTTTAAGCAAATTGCAGATGCAAATGCAGCGGAGCGGCCACCTGAAGATGCAGTGTGTGGCCCCTGGGGGACCCAAACGCCTTGCGTTTGCGGTGCCCGTCCGTGCCTTTCCACATCCGTTTTAATCTGACAGCGGTTTAATTATACCTGACAATCTGTCGCACGCCGCCCACAAGCATTGATAAAGCAGACGCTTCCTCTTTCTCTGCTTGATGCTGCCATTTCACAGAACAAAGGGAGGCAGAGAGAGAGAGAGAGAGAGAGAGACAGAGAGAGAGAAAAAGAATAGATTGGATAGAAGTAATGCATGAGAAAAACAAGCAATAACCCCCCCAGCTAGAGTCGTGGCTTTCCTTGTTTTGCTACCACGGTTTCGGCTTTCCCTGTGTGCCTGGCTTGCAGAGCCGCTCTCCAACCGATCAATGGCTTCCCCTGGTTAAAGAATCCTCGACTGATCCAGAGATTGCACGGGAAAGAAGAAAAAAATCAATCCCTAACAACCTCATACGTGAGACACCCGGCGTGTGGACAGCGCCGCTCACTCCGCACTCTGAGCAGTCCGGAGGACTAAAGGGGGCCCTCCATTAAAGCAGCAAAACGGCAAAATGGCACCAAGCAGCGGGGGCCTCCGGGTGGAAATTTAGGAAGGCTGTCTGAGGAGACCGGGGACACGGTGGCACATTCCCATTACGGGAACTGTACCTCGCAGTGTCGCCAAGCGAGGGGGGGCATCTACAAATGGCGGCCGGGACCCGTCGCTTGACGATGAGGCTGTGCAGCGACTGTACGCCCCCGTCGGGGACTACCTGCTTACGAGAGGAACACAAAACGCAGGTAGGCCGAAGCCTCGTGCCGTTCACATGCCCAACGCGCTACGTGCGAACGCGTGGGGTGAGGATGTGTTTTGCAGTACCGCTCTCCGCTGCAGAGCTTCTGGAATCTTTGCGCCGCTGAAGCCGCATTCCGAAGATTCCGATGTTGCAGATAAATCAGATCGGTGGGAAAAAGCCGGAGCCGGTATGCCAAATGATTTTTTGCCCCCAGGCGGGACACGCCTCTGTTTGCCTTGCCATCCTTTTTGAATAAATGTGAAATTGCGTGTTCGTCAATGCAAACTTCTCCAACCTATGCCGCTTAATAAATCACAGGGTTTCTGCTTGCGGGGTGGGAACTATTCCCATACTTTTAGTGCAGTGAATGAGATGCTTAGCGCGTGCTAACAAACAAACGAGTATTTTTACACCGCCGGACTTGTCCGCCTTTTTTTTTTTTTTTGTCTTGTATTCTTATATTTCGTTATTTATTATATGCTGTGTAACTATTCTTCACATCACTGTAAATGAGAGCTTGCTCTCAATGATCTATCGAGATTAAATAAAGATAAATGAATGAATGACCTCTATAAATCCAATTCAGGGAAGCACTTGGTGCTCTACGCCGGACCCAGGCCCCAGGCTCTTAACTGGGGCCCTCCTTGAGCCCCTCTCCCTCTTGTCTCTTGACCCGCTAACAGTCCCCCGCTCCACTGCAACGGTCCCCTGATCCAAGGGGAGCAGTCGTTGAGCTCAGTGACAGTCGGACGCGCGAGACACTTCAAAGGGCTGTAATGAGCGGGGGGGCTGGGGGGGTGTGGCAGTGGCGTGGGCCGATGGGGGAGGGAGGTACGAGGGGTAGGGGGTGAGGTTCTCCAGACAGACAAAGGGGGCCAGAGAGAGGTGGACAGGCATGCGATTCAGCTGGGAGGCTGGAGAGGGGAGGGGTGAGGAAGGGGCGGCGGTGGTGGGGGGGGTTATGGTTAGTAAAGAGGAGGCCCGCTGAGTGCGGACCTTCCAGCCGGTCTGTGGAATGTCACCCGCACCTCTGCCCCCTCTCCGCCTTCACCCTGAATATGAGACAACAACTCAGAATCCTGACAGGACTTTGACGGCTATACGTCAACGCGACCTCCATTTCAGCGTTGGCACATTCGTTTAAACATGTGACACGCAATGTTGTTTTCTTTATCCGTGAGCTCGCTCGAAACAAGCCGCGTTCAAAACAACAGCGCTCCGCACGCATGCGAATCACAGAGGACCAAAGTCAAACATTTTACTGGACAAATGACCTTCCAAGAAATATTTATCTGTGGCACTTTAACAGACCCCTCCCCCCCGACATCGCCTCTAATGCCCTCCTTTCATCTCTGACAGCTCCTTTTTAGTCCTAGATTCAACTCTCGTTTGATGGCAGACCAGCTTTAAAACTGGGGTGGAAAATCACAAGCTCAATAAATAAAGGTGTGTTCTGAAGTGTGAACAGGACTAAGAAATTAGCAACTACAGATACGTGGTCCCAAAATTGTTGCTGGAGAAACTCCACAGGGAGGGGGTCGGTTTGTTTGGCTCATTTATTTTTTTTACTGGCCGGTAAAGTGTCGCCATTTTTGTCTTCTTCTCTTTTCTGTTCCTGAGGCTGATGACACTCCATCCCCCTTCTCCAGACACCAGCCCCGGTAAGCTCCCCAGGTCAATTACAGTCTAACACACTAAAGAGAACAGGGGGAAAAAATAAATCAATTATAACTTAACAAAGCGTAGTTTTTCCAATTCATTTGGGGTTAAAGCCTGTCCTTTCTGATTGATTGTAAAAAGCCATTTTGTACAAGACGACAGTGGATGGGGGGGTTGGTAACAGGGATCGGCCGTTGGAATAAAGGTCCCGGACCGTCTGTAAATCGCCAGCTCGGTACCTCTCCTGTAATCCCCTGAATTGAAAAAATGCTCCCTGGGCCAGTGCTAACGAGCAACCGCAAAGGAGAAAGGAGCAAAGCCATCCAAGACATAAACATTTCCAAAAATAAGTGTTTCCCGCACGGCCCCAGCGATTCACAGAGCCCACGGGGAACCCGCGCTACATCAGCTCCCAACTGCGTCCACACAAAAAATGGGGACAAGCAAATAAGAAGCGCAATTTATGGGCAAGGGGGGACTTCTTTATCTGAGGGGGGCTGAAAAGGGCCTTCACTAATCGCGCCGATCTTTTCCATGACGGGCCTGGCTGCCAGCGCAAGTGTCTTCGGTGATCTGCATTGGGCCTAGTTACCTCAGTGAAAATGAAGTACAAACTGAACATGCGCGCAGACTCTGAAAACACGCCCCCCAACCCCACCCCACCCCCCTCCTCCAAAACAAGAAACAAAGAGGAGCATTTGAGCTTTACGAGAGGATTATAATTCACCTCACTTAAGGGAGAACGGGTCACCCCTCCGTACCACCCATTCAAAAATACTCCTCGATTGGTTGGACTTGAGGAACTGCTGAAACTGTCCACATCGCTCGTTATGTCAAACCGTTCAGGTTTTCAGGCTGGATGTTAACAGCATTACCGTCTCTTCCTCCTGGACAGTCTTGCTCTTTGAACATACGTGTGATCAATGTTAACTAACAACCCATACAATTTCCATGTCAAATATTAAACATTGGGAATACGGCAAACTCCAGAAGCAGGTGAATAGCATACAAAATGAACAAGCGTTTTCCCAAATCAGAACGGAGTTAGTGTGCAACGTGCGTGAGTGTGCGTGCGCATGTGCTTGAGCGAACACGTCTCCTCTGTCCCTCACCAGCATTGTAAACAGGGGGTGCAGTACTGAAACGGCTGTGTTGGAGACCCCCAGTATCTCTTCCACATCCAAATGCATCAAAGCCAATCGGCAGTTCTCTGAATGGACAGCCAGCTGGTACACATGGAGGATTAGGGTTGGTTAAAGGGGGCAATCCATCACAAAGAATGCAGACACCACTCTCCTGCTAATCCTGTCCAAGCCTTTAGGGGCTCTATGTTGGGGAGGGGGGGTGAACTGCAGGAACCAGGTTTGTTATGGAGCTTTACCACATTTACAGTTTGGGGGATCACAGGGAAACTAACCTAGAGGAAGGGATGCATCACAAAGCCATGACTGCTTGGGTTTTCCAGGGCTTTTAAGATGGCTGCCATCTCATCCTCTTTCATATTCTCACAGTCACAATAAAATATCTCCAATGCTCATTGGGTCTATCTATTAGTGTCACCCCCAATGAGCAGAGACAGGCAGACAGACAGAGAGAGAGAGGGAGGTTCCTTCACCTTTCTTTTGAGAGAGCCATGGCTCACCCTTGTCCAATCGAACACGTTTCTCTCCAGGCCTCCCACGCTGAGGCAACACGAGGTGAACTTCTTGTTCGCAGTGTTTTGGCGGGGGGGGGGGGGTTGTCTGAGAAACACCAAAGGGGACCGGCAGATCCTGACGGACTGCATTTAAAAAGGAAATATGGATTTTGCTTCATGCGATAACAATACCCCAGGTGCTCTTTACAAGACCCTCGCAGCGTGTAATGATTTGTAGATCAAACTCGCTCTGAAGCGCCATATCTTTAGGTGCCATTAAGCGACCATCGATCGCGACTCAAAACTGCGGCGAAGTCACCATGTTCAAGGTACGGACTGGCACGGGAGAGTGACTCCATGGCGCTTATTGACACAAGGGGTGGCGAGGGGGAGGGCAAAAAAAAACCCACGTTCGCACGAGAGAGGATGTAATTAACGATGCGCTGTGAAACACGAGCGGGACCCCGAGCGAGATTCCCGGATGCTCGGGGCCGCACACAACTTTACTCTTTTTCCTTCTCTGTGAATTATTCCTGCCCTGGGGGCCAGGGTCCCGCTGCCTCCGATAACAAATTAAAAGAGCCATACAGCTCGCCCATCAATCCCCTTAGCCCCACCCCTCCAAAGAGCCTACACAGTGGCACGCTAACCATGCTAGCAGGAACTGTTGTCTCAAGACGGAGGATCCCGCAATGTCCCTCTGGACCACCAAGTGGCGCCCCTGTCATCAATCAGGAGGGCCAGGCAGGGGGCGAGTGGTGGACAGGATGCGGATATACTCAAGCAGAAGGCTTACCTGGGACATGTTTGGAAAAGAGCCAGCCCAATAAGTTGTGGCACAGGGGTCAGGAGGTCAGAATGTGATCATTAAACCATCGGTAATCTTTAGCCACCGATCACTGTCAGTCACAAACCAGGGGCTGTTAATAAATCTCCCTGGTGAAAAAACCTGTGCACCCAAGTCGGACTGGAAAAGACCAACAGTGCCCAAGAGAGTAACAACATCCACGTGCTCCTGATATTCGGGAAAAAACAAATATGCATCATACAAAAAGCCTACAACTGCACCTTATTTGAATGAATCCACTGAAAAAAAACATGAGGAAAAGAACATAAGGGTTATGTCCAATGCAAATATTAAATGGTCCAAACGAAAAGGTGGCAAAGAAATGTGGGGAAGGACAGAGCCTGAAATGTACATTAAAGAATGGGGACAAACCCATATGCAAAAGGTCTGTAAAAATCACATATGCCATATACAAAACTTATAAAGTAAATATCTGGTAGAGAACCAGCATATACATTTCAGACTAAAATTAAATAGTTCCCTAACATGCATGGTACTCCCTATAAAAACATTGAGAGAATTGTATACAAATATATAATATAATACTAATCAACATACACTGCCCGGCCAAAAAAAAAGTCGCACACTCTAATATTTCGTTGGACCGCCTTTAGCTTTGATTACGGCGCACATTTGTTGTGGCATTGTTTCGACAACCTTATCCAATGTCACAACATTTATTTCCATCCAGAGTTGCATAAGTTTTTGGCTGAGATCTTGTATTGATGACGGGAGAGTCGAATCACTCCGTAAAGTGTTCTCCAGCACATCCCAAAGACTTTCAATGGGGTTAAGGTCAGGAATCTGGTGGCTAATTCATGTGTGAAAATGATTCCTCATGCTCCCTGAACCACTCTTTCACAATTTGAGCCCGATGAATCTTGGCATTGTCGTCCTGGAAAATGCCCATTGATGGGATAACCTGGTCATTCAGTACATTCAGGTACTTAGCTGACTTCATTTTATTGCTGCATAATGTTGCTGAGCCTAGACCTGACCAACTGAAGCAACCCCAGATCATAACACTGCCTCCAGAGGCTTGTACAGTGGGCACTATGCATGATGGGTGCAATGGCGACTTTTTTTTTGGCCAGGCAGTGTATATGATTTTTACAAAACTTTGCAAATATGATCATATATGATTTTTACAGACCTTTTGCATATGGGAAGCCATGTGCTGAAGTGAATCAAGCAAAACTGTTACCTGCTACACGCAAGGCAATCACAGGTTGCCAGTTGTCATTAGTGAAGAGATGCATCTCTCTCCATTTAGCACAAGCTCTCCTGTAGTGCGCCATGTGGCTTTCAGTGAGGACATATTCCAAGGAAAACTCCCTGCGCTCCCTGTGACAACATAGTAAAACTGTTGATTCTAAATGGGGGGAAAGGAGGAATAACCATCCCCCTTCCATAAAAAAACTAAACACATCACTCTCTCTAAAAAATAAGCCCCTTTGGACTGCATACTGTCTCTGGCTAATAATTGTGATTCACATTGGATTCACTCAGCTTAGCGACAACAGTTATAACGGCCTTCCCTACTCTTGTACAGACGTACCTGCTTACTTGCGCTCGTTTTTTTTTAGCTATCTGTATTCTGCACTTGTGTCTTCCACAGCTGTGCAAGTCACCTTGAGTAAGGGGCGACTGCCAAATAAAGATGACAGGGGCCAAAGACACCGTCACAGAAGCTGCCACAACAAATGATCTCGCCAATCTGCCATCCGTGGGGCGCACCGTGAAGCTTAATACGTGAGATGCTCGCTGCCAAAACAATCTGTGATAAATTCTCTCTTGTTAACTTAGCATCCGTCCATGTGAGATCATATGTGAGATCATTCACACGCTCCATGGCTTAAATGTCAATGGGAATCAAGCGGCGATCCAAGTCACCCCTGGCTGTGGGCTGGCCTGCAATGGCACATCACAATGATACGTGAATCAGTGTTTGAGTTTAGTTATTACGTTCTTTTTTGAAATATTACCATGAATATGATCAACTGTGAGTGAACACAATGGACTTGTAATATGTCATGCCAGTAAAGCATTCTTGAATTGAACTGAATTGAACTGAATGGGTGGAATGACTGAAATTAGCAGTGAGTCTGTTGGGAGGACTTGGCCCCCATCACACCAAATCCGCCACGCCTGCCAGGAAACAAACAAATGTAATTGACACTTTAGGTCCAATGTGAATTCATAATACAGGTGGAAGTCACGTCAGAGATTCGTCGCCTGACTTAAAAAGCGAATGGCGCCCAGAAATGTAACTACAGCCTGACCTTTCAGGAAAGGCTCCCCAGGGAGAAGGTAAAAGGTTTCCTGGGTCCGGCGGCAACTGCTGCATGCGATCGACTGTTTTTTTCCCCACAGGTCATAAGGCGGGAGGCCCCCTCTACACTGTGCCGTCGCCGCCGTCGCCATCTCGCAAAGAGCAGTTGCCTGGAGTCTACACAACAGCACAGCGGAGAGCTGTCTACACGCGGAGCGGGAGGCCAGAGCCTCCGCCCTCCTCTCTTAGCGCTCTGCACCAGCTCGCAGAAACTTTCTGAAGTGTTCGACGGCGAGATCTGTCAAAAGCGGCGTTTGGTCGCTCCTGCCTTGCGCGGGAGCTGATCTGGACCGGAGGGTGTGCGCGCGCGCCATATTTATGTTTATCAAGTTATTATACGAGATCAGAGGATATCCATGGAGAACCAAAAAGGATATTGTTTTCTTCTATGGTGGTCTTGGTGTAGAGCCGCACAAATCGATAACAAGTACGCAACCCGCGAGTCAGGCGACGCCGGCTTAGCGCTGAAGCCAGGGATAGTTTTCTGGGGATTTTATGTTGACCTTCACACTGTAAGCTCGATCGGGGGGGGACGTCCCGGAGGTGTGGGGGAGGAGGGGGCGGGTTGAGGTTGGGGTTATTTTGGCTGCGTGCGTTCATCCAATCACCTCAGGACATTCTTTCTTAGGGGGGCGAGCAACTGTTTGATTTAAGAGGGTCCCGGGCCTCAGTATAACATGCATCACACAGGTGCAGCCAGGGCTTCCCTTGACCCAAGCGAGGTCGTCCCTGACTGTCTGGGGAGGGAACACACATTACAGGCTGCCTTTGCACTCATACTCGTCTTTAAATGTGAGATTCCGTGACGTTTCCTTTTTATTTTTTTGGGGCCTCAAGGACATTGTAGACATTGAAATCATGATCTGGCGTAACGCACCGGATGTAAGAGCGTGAGTTGGCAAATTCTCTTCTAAACATTGCCACAATACTCCCCCGGTCACATTCTCCCATTTAATCCTTGTTTATCATCAAGAGGAGGGTGAGGAGAATACATCACTTCCCAGGAGCTAAGTAAACAACAACAGATAATGTTTCAACAGCAGGGGACCACGAGGCTCCTGGCTCTATCAATTTCACAGAGGATTTGTGTCACACCATTATCAAGCCAGGCCTACTTTCAAATGGAGAATTTCAGTAAACGCGCGGGTATAGTTTACTTAAACGGTTGGCTTATTCGCGTGCGTGTACAGACGTAACCAACAAAACGAGAGCCAGGCAGGGGTGAGGGGAGGCGCGACCCAGCGCCGCACATGCTCCTTCTGTTTTTTTCTCTACCTTTGTCTGAAACTGGCAGAATAAATCAACAGGCTGACAGACGTGCTGACAGGGAGATGGGAACTCAGATAGAGAGATTGATGGATACAGAGAGCAAGAAAAGAAGTGAGGGGAAGAGAGAGGGAGAGAGAGAGAGAGAGAGAGAGAGAGAGAGAGAGAGAGAGAGAGAGAGAGGGAGAGAGAGAGAGACTTGTTGCTTGGGCCCAATGAGATTAATGGTAACCCCTTTCTATGTCATCCAGAGAGAATGTGCTGATGACTCTCGTGTCAGTAGTATGGTCTTACAGCATTTCAAACCAGAGTAATGTGCACAAAATGAAGTGGAGAAATATGCATCCGGTTTTGACCAGCCAGGGGTCCGGCAGGAACAATCCATGCTTATTGCAGCCTTGGCAAATGCAGCGTGAGTGTGCCCAGCATGACGGAAATTACAGCAGTCAGCATTACTCCCATACATCATAGCTGAGGCAGAAGTGTCAGCATGCAGCATTAAAGAGTGAAGGTAGTCCTACTGGTAGTCCTAATTAAAAGTGAGTCTGTGCTCCAACCCCCATATCCCCTCACAACTAATATTAGGTTCACCTCAAAGTAATTTGCACCATCCTCCAATGTGCTTAAACTACACTACCCAGCACACCAGACCAGACTCCCGCTGTAAACTCTTAATCCAGTGGAGTCCAGTGGCAGACTTAAAGCAACCTCAAACGAGCTTCAATAGGCAGGGGTCTAAGGTCAGAGGTTGAAGGCCTGACCAATCAAGCTCAGGGAGATGAGAAGGATGTGAATGACAGCAGCCGCTGTATAGGGTACTAGTACTGAAAGGGCACGCTGGGGAACACCAGCACAGGTGCTTTGTGGGTACTTTTACCATTACAGAGAGGTGACTCCAGGTCTCATTCTTTTCCTAGAAACCTTAGCCTATAGCTCAAATTTGTTGTTTCTACTCCTGTATGTTTGCTGTAAATCTGTGTCTTATGAATGACATAACAACAACAAGACAATATTATGATTAACTTACCGACACCTACCAACACCCTGCATGCTTCCAAAAAAGGTATCAATATCACAATTTATGAGACACCAATGAGCTTAGCCTCCAAAAGACAAACACATCAGCCAGGGGAAGGGGAAGTAAATCTGGAGCCAACTTACTTGCGGCCTGCACTCTGGCCTTGCGGCTCACCACCAGGCCGAAGGAATTCTGGGCCACGCACTCGTAGTCACCCTCGTCCGAGGAGCCGTCAGGCTTGGTCCGCTGGAACCAGCCAATCAGCAGCGAGCCGTTGGTGAACGTGGCGTGGTTGTGGCCTTCTGACAGGAGGAGGCCGTTCTGCCTCCACTGCGTGGTGATTGGTGGGACGCCGTTCACCTGGCAGTGGAGCATGAGAGGCTGCTCCTGCACGGCGATGATGTCACTGGGCTCCAGGGTGAAGGACAGCTCAGCCCCAGAGGTCACACCTGTAGACATATTCACACCAGAATGCTATCGGTCATTGTGCCTATCATAAGAAATCGAAGTCAAATGTCCACGCATACACTTCAATACACCTGACCCATGATCCTAGAGAGCAACAGGGTCAGTTGGTTTTTGTTTTCATCTAACCTGGCAACCAGTTCAAATCCAACAAACCAGATGAGGTGTTAACTGTGAAACCAACTGCTTTAATTGATCAATTAAGTGCTTGTGAAGAGAAAACCAGCTGATTATGTAATTCTCCAAGGCCCAGGGTTAGTGACCCCTGGGGGGTATAGTCTACTATGGAGGAAGCTTAACAAACCCAGGGTTTCTTTGCAGAGACTCATCACTACATCCACACCTAGCTCTACTGGATCCTCCAGGATCGGAGACACTTTTTTCCAAAGGAGTTGATTGGTCAAAGGGCGGAACTTTTATATGTTTCAATCCGCTAGCCTGAATATAACTTGCCCCGGACCAGGTTAGCCGTGCAACATAAGTTACCATGGCGATATACCCCGATTAAAAGTGAGTCACTGTCATGATATGGACATCCCAGGGTTAAACCTTAAGCTAGCTCGCTAACCCCATAATCTCGCTTCGTAGTATACACCCCTGGTCCTAGTGCTTTATTTCAATCACTTAGCGTATTGGAGAAAAACAAGCAGCAAAGAACAGCAGAACTGGCCCGTTGGCTATCTTTCACAGTGCTAATAGTGATTTTTTTTTCCCAGTTCAGCACTCACAGATATTTCTACTTTTTCAACAAAACCAGAAGCCATTTCATGTAACTCGGATGAAAAACATGAAAGAAAAAAGTTCACAGGACTGTTTAAAGAAAAAGCTGGACATCATATTGATTTTACTTGAGGCAAAAGCAAAAAAGGTCATGCAGATTTGAAAAACAGAGCAATACAACACCTGCTCACCGCTGTTTCTGCCTACCGTGTTTCCATGTTCACTGTTGCTAGGTGCTCGGCACCATAGCATCAAAATACGCTATTTATTGGTTGCATTAATTCTCTCAACTTTTAATCAAATTGGTCAGGCCCATGATTGTTCCCACTGCACACAATTGTTCAGGCTGCACACTTTCAGCTTCCGATCAGCAACTTTTCTCTACACCACCAAGGCAACACTGCAAAAACCAAAAAATATACATTTTAGTCTTATATTTAGACTTAAAGGGCCCTATCTTACACCCGGCGCAAAGCGGCGCTAACGCAAACGCAAGTGTCTTTGCTATCTTACACCCGGCGCTAGGTCCATAATAACGCCTAACGCTTACACCGTCAAACTAGCATGTTTGACGGCGTAACTCTTGCGCCATCATTAGTGAACTGGGCGTGTTGGTCTTAAGATGAGGAGTGGCCAGGATTCTTTTTGGCGTATTGCTATCTTGAGCCAGCAGAAAGCGCTTGCGCTAGAACCACCACAAACCTGGTCTAAAGTCATGTCGCAGTTGTTTACATGCTATTTTAACGGCGCATATAAGTGCGTCTACATAGGCGTGTGCACAACGCGCATACCCTCCTGTCTGTTACACACAGGGGCATGCACAGGCATGACTAAAATATCTAGATCACAATGTGAAATATTATTATTGTGTAGGCTATATCAAAAATGCATAATAATAAAAGGTTCCATAGGTCCACATACCTTTCCCTCAGCGAAGGGAAACAATGCCACATTACATTGCTCTCAGCCCACTCCATCAACATCCAGGCGATGTGCGATGGTACGGGACAATGGCTATCCATTAAAAAGGAGCTGATAACACCTATAGCTATCAAGCCTAATGCGCGAATTGTCTTTGCACCTAATGCGTGAATTGTCATTCAATGGAAAACTCGCGCACGGCAATAGACGGACATTTAAGTTCTGAAAATGCGCTTCAGATGTCATTACAATACAGCTCTGTTTATCTATGAATACAGCCTGTAAGTAAATAGAATGGTTTGTGACTGAAAAAAGTTCAAAACCTTGTCCAGTGAATATTGCATTTATTGTTTTTCAAATAGCCTAGGCTACAGCGAATTCGCTGTGCATAAGGTTTTTTTCGATAGCCTATGGTTAAAAAACGGAGATGTCACCATGTTAACTAAATTGTAACCTTAGCTATTCTTCGTCCTTCATATTTTTTTAAATTACAGTGACCAGGTTTCCATACTCTCACCGTTTAAAACCCAGCTGATTTCACCCGTTATTCCTTAACTGATCAAAATGATTTTAAAGAGAACTAAGCGTCTAATTAGAAACTAAAACAAATTTGCAGCACGTTACACAATTAATTCACAATTAATTGTAATGCCATTCTCTGCACGTGAGCTGCATGTTCTGTTTCCACTGCTGTAAGTCGCACGTTTAACGGTCTTCCTGGGAAAGTGGATTTAAAGGATTACGCTACGAGTAAAACAGGTTGGTCACATTTCCATAAACAGGACATTATTAAACAAGGGGAAATATGCGTGAACTTATGGGTTGCGAACCTGACAGCTTTATTGTATGGCTATTTAGTGTCATCATTAAGGCAAAATAACGGTATGTATGTTATTAATCAATATTAGCCTACTATGCAGGTAGCCTAATGAACTTTGGATGAAGCTTGAACTTCGAGAACTCCATGAGAACAGCCTCTTGGAATTGATGTTTGACACTTTCATTGCATAATCAAACGAAATTCGCTGAACAAGCAGGCTAATTTGGCGTTTTCTAAGGTGAGACTGAAGCCATTGATAGCTTATTCTCAGCTGTTGCAGGTCCTTTTAACGAAATTTAACCGCACATATTTTGTAAAATAACAGCCCTGTCTGGAATTACCGGGAACTCATAGGCTAATGGTTAGTCTGAATAATATTGATACTCCATTTAGCCTATTCCTTGATCACACTAAACACGCACGAGCATGTCTGTTTCGCCATCATAAGCAATCCGCCAAGGTGGAAAAGCAGGCTTTTAAAGGGAATGGGATATGACATTTTGATTGGTTTATTGAATGTCACGCCCAAGACACACCTATAATTAATGAAGCGACTAGGTTCAGCCCAGTTGCGCCATGCGCCGTGCTTAGCGCCAAAAAAACACGCCGTTAAAATAGCAAAAGTGGACTTGGACACGCCCTAAATGGATTTAGCGCCATGCGCTTAGACTAAGCGCCAAGATCGCCAAGATAGGGCCCAAAATCTTATTTAAATTACTGTTTTGTTAAATAATACAAAAAGAATGCCAATGGGGTGAGATAGTTTTACTCATTTCAGGATTTACCAGTGGGGTAAGATAATTCACTTAAAAAGTCAAGCAAAAAGTTACCTAAAACAATATATTCTAATTGAGAGAAAAAAATAAGATTTTTAGTCTCATTACAAGACTAAAACACTTGTTAAGACAAACATTTTTTGCAGTGAACTGTTGCATAATTCTCAGATTCATAAGGGCCTATTCCAATCGTACAAGCAAGGGGAGAGGTCAATGCCAAGAGCTAGGAGATTGTGATTATGCAATCTCCACCACTTCTTGCCTTCACCTTGAAATCCTTGTGTTCTTCAGCTGATAAAATGGAATTCACCTTGTGCTCATGGACTTTCCACAGGCGTGACGGTCCCTGACACAGAGCACTGAAAACATAACTTCAGAGGCCTGGCATTGAAAACAGAAACCGCAGATTAACTTGTGAAAAGGCCAGCGCTAATTTTGTAAAACCGCCTTCCTTTGTGGACTGCTGGCTTTTTTTTTTTTGAAGGCTGAATGAGGGCAAGGCTTAACATTCATGTCTGCTGCCCTGAGCTCTCCAGCTCTCTATATTTTGCTTTCTACTCGCTTTTCAAATCTCCGCTCTGGCAACAAAGTAGAGATTTTCTCCGCTGGCCGTCTCTGGGACCTCTCCTTTCCGAGCCAACTGAAAAACTCAGCTCTCTTTCTTAGACCAACCGTTTTAGATAAAGTTCTTCAGTAGCTGTTAGCCAGAGATGAGAGGGAGGCAAAGAGCACGGTAACGGAACCAACTCTGCCGGCAAACATCCTTCTTGCCCGTTTCTTATTTACTATTTACTTCAGACAAAGTCAAAAAGCATGTTAAATCTCCATGAAACAGCAATGAAACTCTCAATCCACTATCCAGCCAGATAACATGAACCACCATGTCTATAAGCAGACCTCTCATTAAAAGTTGTGAGTGGTAATCTGCTATGCTGTGACAAGGAGTGTATATTTTAACATTAATGACATTGTGCTCAACCGTACTTTAGAGTACATTAGTATCTCATGAAAAATAAGTAAATAATAGTGAAGAAGGGAAATAATATGAAAAGTATGTCAGGTGAATAAGCTGACCCCCGTTGTTCTCTGTAACAAAAAGAGAGATTTTTAGATTTTCCGGTACCCCCCCCCCCGCAAACCCCACCCCACCTGCCTTTGCCTATCAGGTTTCAGCTGCTGATGGACAGAGGACTGCATGTTCCCCACCCCTGGCCTTGGAAACAATCTTAAAATGAAGGGGTGGGGCAAGGGGGCCCGGGTCAGTAAACAGAGGAGTTTATGGGAGAAGATTCCCTCCAGGGTCATTACTGACATTCCAGCACAGAAATGCCCCACTGTAGGTGGAATTCAGGAATACAGCGAAGGTCCGTCATTGAAAATAACATATCAAAATCGCAACAAACACTTTACTACCTGCTGTACTTTCACCACCATCTCTCTCTCTCGCTTTCTCTCTCACCGCTCTCTTTTTTTTTCTCTCTCTCTCTCTCATTCCTGCTCTCTCCAAAACCAAGTGAACAAGAAAAAGAGTTATCTTACCCATGCGACCTGAGTGTAGCTCTCTTGAACAGGGAAAAAAAGGTGGAAACAAACGAAATAGCTGGTCCTTCGTGGCTCGTTTTAAGGTCAACCCGCACTTCTGTTGCACTGACCGGAGCGCCCCAACCCCCCCACAAAGAGCCACTGTCCGTCACCGGAAGCCGGCACTGTCAACTGTTAACTGCCAGCCTTGCATATAGCCCACAGAGGGCCTGAGGGCCTGGCCATCAGTCACGCTCTATGTTTGGAGGAAAACAAAAAAAAAAGGAAGTCCACATAAAAAACATCACTTACGGTACACTGAGTGATTTCAGACACAAATGAGGCATTATAGAATACACAAACGCTCCACAGCAGTCTCGTTAGGACATAACACTGCTTCCTCTGTTTGACCCCTGTGTATCACACTCTTTTTTCAAAAGCTCAGGCATTTAAAAAAATGTTACCGGCCATTACTAGGCACAGGGCATGTCAGTACAGAGCACAATGTATCCTATGTTCTGTGTGTGTACTTTTAATCAATGAATTTGAAGTTGTAACAAGTGATCACATAACACTAGTAGTTGCATTTAGCACCCAAGTAGGTGATGTTAAATCATGCTTGCAGTTACATTGAGTGGATACAGTAACTACTTGTAACAAAGATATTATATTTACATAGTACTTCTGTTTATACAGTAACTACTGTGTAACAAAGATATTATATTGACATAGTACTTCTGTTTGCACATATAGATACAAGATCACAGAAATGGTTGATCCTTCACGAAGAAATTTTTTTTTTTAGTAAACATTTATGTTCATTTGCCAATTCTGAACATGACCACTAAAGCAGTGGACAGACTAGCTGGCCATGCTCAGTATGAAAAATATGTGGATGTAATGTGAGTCCAGTCCTAAAGTGTACACAGTGAATGCTCTGTCTCCCACTCTATGACACAGTAAAGTCAACCAACATCATCAGGTCTCAATTATTTAAAAACGTGCAAAACATCACTTGGGAGGCAGAAGAGGAATGGGGGGAGCTGACAGCGTGGTCACAGGTGAAATAGACGATACTCCCAAAGTATCAGCTGCAGCCGTCCAGATGTGTCTCTGCAGTTTGGGATAGGGAGGGGGGATGCTGATAGGGACAGAAGCACAGCTGCACCCGTCCCAAGTGGGCCTTTCAATTTGGAGGAGGACTGCTACAGACACCACGAATCGGGGATAGAGAGCGAGAGAGAGAGAGAGAGAGAGAGAGAGAGAGAGAGAGAGAGAGAGAGAGAGAGAGAGACGCTCTGCCAAGAGCATGTCATCTTTAAAATTGTCATGTCATGTCAATTTCAATTTCAATTTGAATGAGTAATTTCCTCAGGGTTTTGGGTGACTATAGTGTGTACTAAATTGTGATGCCCACGGTCATTGGCCTCTTCACCTAGGCTTTGTTTTAAAAAAAGTTAGAAGTCAAATTGGCTTAATAATGTAAATGGTAATTACCGCTGCGGACAATGCAAGATGAGGCATGGTGGTGCAGTGGTTAGCGCTGTCGCCTCACAGCAAGAATCCTGGCCGAGGGTTTGCGGAGTTTGCATGTTCTCCCCGTGTCCGTGTAGGTTTCCCCCGGGTACTCAGGTTTCCTCCCACAATCCAAAGACATGCAGGTTAGGCTAATTGGAGACTCTAAATTGCCCATAGGTATGAATGTGTGAGTAAATGGTGTGTGTGCCCTGCGATGGATTGGCGACCTGTCCAGGGTGTATTCCTGCCTCTCACCCACTGCATGCTGGGATAGGCTCCAGCCCCCCTGAAACCCTAACCAATGATTGGATAGCATAAAATTATCTTTACTCTAAGATCCTTTTGGGAAACGGGGCCCAACGTAGTTTATAGAGCTGTCAGAAAAGTAAAACTAAGGTAATTGGTTGGAACAAAAACCAGCATTCAGATCAGCTCTCCAAGACCGGAGTTCTGTACCCCTGATATAGATGTATACACTGATCTATGGTTTATCGCCTCTTAAATTGTGTTTGTGCTATCTTTCACATATAATGAACTATAATTAAAGGCTATATTTATAAGGTTGCTCCTTTGATTTTTGAGTGTGCGGTTTGCTCACACTGAGCCATAATGAGTTTGTTATTTTTGTCTCAAGAATTGGACAATCCCAGTGTATTTTCTTTTGAAAGAGAGGAGCTGTCTAAAGTAAACGCTGCTTGTGTGCAGCCGACATCCCACAACCGCTACCAGGCAAGCACAGGGTGCACAATTACGACACAACTAAGGGACAAGGGTTGCCAGGCTCTCGGATTATCCCTAAATGTAGGGGATTTTAAAAAATGAGTAGGGGATTTACAGAAAAAATGTATGGGAGCCAATAACATATGTGGGATTTTTAGGAGTTTCTTATTGGGAATTTGGCGCATTTGGCACAACACTGTAAGGGACTAGCCGTTGCCAGTGTAAAAGCAGCGCCCTTTAACGAGAGCACCCCAGCTTTTTAAGGCAGGAGTGACACTTGTTTTCTTGCGTTTATTTATGTTGAAGGCAATCAATTTTAGGCTTTACGAATGACGCAAGGCTCGGAGCGACTGGAGCACTTAAAAGTAAAAATGTCTTAACTCGTACACTACTCGCAGGATTTACAGCATCTTATAAAGCGCGCGGACAGCGTAAAAAGGAACAAACCTTGAGCGACTTGATCGTCTGTGGTGATTGTGGCTTTGTGCGAACATCGGACATCAAGTCCGTGATGAAACGGAAACCACCATGCTCGGTTTACACACCGGGCCCTGAATCTCCTTTATGCTCTCACCACATCCCCGTAGGAAGCCTAAAAAACACGCCTGTCCGGCCGCATCTTGATTTAAATTCATTTTTATAAGCCGCTATAGTGTGTCTGCTTGCTGCTGTCGACTTAATAGGCTTCTCGCTGTCTTGTGTCATGGCTAGAGTAGAATGGCAATAAATTCCTTTTCCGTAACACAGCTCACTTCCATGTACTTATAAGATCCCCTCTCTCATGAATGTATTCATACCCAACTGATCCGTATGAGCGCTTCAGCTTTACTGTAAGGGAAACACTTTTAGGATTGTATTTTTGATTACAGCCAATGATTAGTGGTGATCCCCACCCACCTCTTATTTGTTGCTTCTGACACCGTCTGTTTAATTTCACCTCTAGGGGTATGTGTTGTAATTAGTACACATTACTGTATGTTTGGACATGCACCCATGTCACAGAATTGCTCTTGTCAACAATGTTTGGTTTTTTAACTCCAGATATTCCAGAGTGTCATTTACTCTGACAAAAACCCCATTATAGGCTACTGTCAGAACATGTTTGCTACCCTAAAAGCCTCTGCTCTGCATGCTTCTGAAGTGGGTGAATTATCAGAGGTAGCCAGTATCATCCTCACCTTTCAGTGGTTTACAAATGTCTGTACGAATTATGAACCATCAACATATTCAGCAACTGGGCCCTAGGCACAAGTCTCATCCTTTTTCTTTGGTTCATTGGCCTGAATATGCTTTAGCAAAACATTTGTCCAGCATCAATCCAACACACAAACTATTTCATATAAGAGTGACAGCAACAGTTTAAAAAGTTAAATTAAATGAATAAAAACACCCAAATTCAGTCTCATGGCCCAACTGGCTTTTTGGATTGGATAGATGTTCCCTGAATCTGAAGACATCCAAGGTTGAGCTTCAGTCCCATTGGCTGACATATGGATGGAAACTACAGGACAATGTCAGAATTAAATGTTGCAACAGCTTCGCAACAATGCCATGTGGTTACAGTCATGCTAATCTAAGGCAAACAGTTCTGAGCAACACTGTAAACCACGCAACTACATTGTAAAATTGAAACAAAATGTTGAATCATCAATATGCTCAGGTAAAAATGTTAACTTGGTCATACCAAACCAGAGATTTAAAAAAAACTTCCTGCAGTCTGTGTTTCTTAGAAATTTTGCACGTTGAAAAGTTTTAGCGTTTTGGTCAGCAAACATTCATCAGAGTATCTAACACAAAACGTGATTGGGAATATGATCACTGAATCAAGGATGCTACTTCATGCAAAAATTATCAAAATGTGACTGAAGTACAATGTGGAAAAAAATTTAAATAACATAAATGAAATGTAAAGCATGCGTTGTATATGTACACGCAAAAGTGAATTTAGGTTCAATCCCTTTACAATAGATATGCTACTATCATGTATGTTTACATATTTTTGCCTTGAGGCATTGTATCCAACATCAACAAATCATGTTTCTGTGGTAACAACCTAAATGCAAGCATGTGTACAGTGCTGGCAGCGGCAGGACCTGGAATGAAATATGTTCCAGTGCGAAAAAGAACAGATTTCAGTGACGGCCCAGATCCAACCGAAATGCACACTGTCTTTAGCTTAGATTCATTTAGGCAAGTGCTGTCTTTTTAAAGAGTTTTCCCTTCACTTCAGTGATTGAGGTAACACTTGAATTCAAATGCCCACCGAAATGATAATGAACGGAGATCTTTTAGGCTTAATTATCAGGAGGATGAAAAATCAATTTCTTGTTGAAAACTATGTAATTAAACATGCTCATCAAACCTGGCCCTAGAGCTGACCGAACTTGAATCTAAACCTCAGTTTACATGCACTTCATATTCATTTTCCATAGGAAAAAAATAAATCAGGAGAGAATGCACGTTAAGGGACACTAACCCTCTCTAGTCGTTTAAGAAAAGTAGTCTAATCCATTGCGCACTTCTGAAGCTGAGCAGCTGTCTATCATTCTCTCTCAGTGGTCCTCCTGTTAGGCACCTCAAAAAGAGGCTCTGAATTGCACTCATAAACAGCAAAACAGGGCCTTTTTTGCTAGGTTTATTTTTTTTTAAATTATAATTTGACATATTTAACAAGTGAGATGTGCTCTTCCGTTGAAAACACAAATCCTCCGAATTCCCTCACAACTTGTAGTGGGATATTTTCTCGCCGCACCAATCCCCCTGTAAAAGACTATTAGTCATTGACATACACTCCAATCATTTTTTAATTCACAATTCTCGTGCTGTCAATTATGGAAATGTTGTAATAATCGTGGCGAATGTTGTAATAAGTGGCGAATATATTCTATATCCAATATATACACAGGGTACTGTGGGTTGTTACGTGACACAAAATCCCGGAGAGTGAATTATTTCCTAGCTTCGTCCTCGGTTGGAAGCAGGTCCTCGCGTTGCGAGACAAAACTGTCAATCATGCAGAACAAAGGACACAGGGAAATAAAAAAAAGAGGAAGGGGTCTGTCTTGACGATTCATCTTTACACACATTCTCGCCAGCAGACAGAAATCTCTCTTTTTCTCTCTTGAGTAGGCTATAATACAAAATCAGATTGCAGAAAGAGCCACAGTCTCCACTTCGTCTTTGACAGTTAGCCTAATGCATGCGTGTATTGAAATTGCCCGTCTGACATCTGAATAATAAAACATTTAAAAACAAATGGAGCTAAACACATATCAAGTGTAGGCTATTTATTTAGGCTTATTATTATTATTATTATTATTATTATTATTATTATTATTATTATTATTATTAACTGACAATGACTGTTTTTTTCTAGTGCAAGACTCAGTAAACAGTCTATTATCAGGTGCACATCGAGTAGCGAAAGATATTTGGACATAATAGGCTACTACTCAATAGGCCTACTCATTGCAAACAAAGTGCTGTTATATATCATACCAAGTACAGTTTCTCGCGTAGTTGTTTTAAAATACAATAATCGTGACAAATGATAGTCATTAAACATAGCATAGGCGAGGGAAAGCAGTAATTTTAGGAAACAGCCTAAGCCGTGGTGAACATTAACCAACGGAGACTGACGAGCACCGTTTTTTTTAACACAATTGTAGCCTACATGCAAATACACCACTGTATATGTCAAAAGGAAAACGTATTTTCTAAGTAAAACATCCCGTAAATAACGAGGACAAAACCTTTAATTTAGCCTATAGGCTATAGCCTAGTTATCAAAGAAAGGCGGTCCTTGAAAGTACTGTTGCAAAGTCAATAAACCGATTATTACTATTTTCAGTTTTCCACTGCTATCGTTCTGAATATATCTTATGATACTAAGTTGATACTCAGTACTCAATAAAAAAAGTTTTTTTTTTCGATTGGTATTGGTGACCATTATAATATAGTATAGCCAGACAAATGGCTGGCCATCTAGTTCAAGTCATAATTGGCCAATGATTCTTAATGTTAATTGCGCATCCTTCACCATACACAATAAAGAAAGTAAGCTTTAAAAACTGCATGTGGACCATGCACTCTGCATACAGGCTACATGATACAATATTAAAATAGCACACCACTTTATTAGGCTACCAATCAAAAGCCGATAGATACCTCTATATGAGATGCATGATAAAAAACCATAATGCTTTTGGCTGTTTGAGCAAAACCTATGTTCTCACCTACACTGACATAACAGCATATATGCCTACAATAAACACACATTAAACGTGCATACCACTACACGTGGCTACTGAACAATAACAAAAGCATAGTAGATTCCAGATCCATAAATGTTAACCAGCTGGAATCTATCATTTCAACCACATGCAGCAACACATCACAGAGAACCCACAGTATGAAAGAGGTCAGCAAGTTAATGATCATTCGTGCATAGCCTTTACTCTTGCACAGATCCCAATAAAAAAACAGATGTATGTTGCATGCCCACGTAGCTACTGTAGGCATACTGTATCTGAACCCGCACGTAGACTACTACCATACAGTTCAAAATAACAGCACTTAAGAAACATTAATTTGCAAATTAATAACATTTTCTCTGTCCCTCTTTCCCCCAGTCCCTGTCACATCAATTTCTGCACTGCCAAGTTTATGGTCAGTCGAGATGGTCAGTTAGATGTGTAACAGTTACCCATAGCCGCAACACCAGATAGTCTACTCGATACGAGGGCATACGGCACAGTTTCAGAAAGGTGTAACCCAAGTCTCAACAGCAGTATTAATTATATCAATAATTACTCACCGACTAAAGCGCTCAGGAGTAATCCAAGTAAGCATGAAAGTAAGCAGCGCCTTCTGGCAGCCATTTAAGCACTTAGAAAATACTATGAGGCTTGGGGAAAAAACAAAGCGAAGCGAAAGAAAGAAAGCAGTTAGCTAGCCCTTCATGTTCCGAGCTACAACAATTGGTGGCTCGCGGGGGTCGAACATGCTTGCGCCATTTTGCACATCTCTCTCTCTCTCTCTCTCTCTCTCTCTCTCTCTCTCTCTCTCTCTCTCTCTCTCGCAAATACGTTTCTGTTGCTGCCTTTCCACAACCATTCAGGTCCCTCTATATGCCCCTCTGTCTCACCCTCGGGTCCTTATCCTTCGCCTTCTCTCCTCCCACTACCTCTTTCGCCGTCTTTTTTTTAGATGCTGCACTTGGGGAACAAAAGGTCTGGCCACTTTTGAGAGGAGTGCAGGGTAGTTCTGATATGTCCAACCTTTTTGATGATCACGGTTGTAAATAAACAGACAAAAATAATATAGGCTATTGAAATAAACAATTGCAATATTTCGGTGTAGGTTATAAGCAAAATCACATGAAATGTGATGACTTCAACAGTCACAATTTATGAATAATAATAATAATAATAATAATAAGAAGAAGAAGAAGAATCATATAACGACAACAGCCGTAATCATAATAATAGTTTTTATAGGCTTTTGGTCACTGAATTTGAGGATGGTTATGCCACTGTATAGACTTTGCGCGCACTCACGCGCTCACAGACGTACACACGTATAATAAATGACTTGATATATAATATAATTAATATAATTAATTTCATTATATTAACTTATTTGATCATTATTACCAATATCAATAGTAAGGGCATTAGAATTTCCTTCTAATTTCTTCCCACAAACAATTACAACTTTTCTTGCTATATTAGGTTATGGTACATTACAACAATAAAAAGCAACTAGCATTGAAATAAATTGTTTTAACTTGAGTATTAAAAAATGATGTCAAAAACAACAGAGGAGCGACATCTATTGCCGATAACTGGTATTTTCACATAACATAAACGGAGCTCTTAAGCCTAAAACAACTAAACGGGCAGTGTAGCCTACAATACGTTACCGATATGTCATTGATATTGAAGCGGAGTTTTTAATTGCAACGGTGATCCGCCTAGGTTCAATAAAGATATTACTATATGAATGGTAGTTTTCAATTGTATGTTATTGTTAAACATTCCCTATGTTGCTTTTCAGTATCCAATTAGTTTCTGAAATGAATGTATATGCATATGTAGCCTTTTCATTCTATTGTCATTTTTTGCATGTGTCTCATTCTCAGAAAGCAATCCATTGGCTTAATGTAAGGCCCTGTTATTCAAATCACGGTCTCCTAGGGCCGAGAACTGCTGTTTTTCCACCCTCCCTTTACCTGGAAGTCAGGTGTGAAGCCTGGCCAATCAGGAGCACTAATTGTTCAGTTTATTACCTGGGAGAAAAGAAAACCAGGGCTGGATTTGAATGTCCATGCTGTAAGGATATTCTTCATGAGCCTGGATTGCAAGTAAAGCTAAAGCTGAACATTTTCAGTTTTGTGCAAATAATTGCTTGAAATGCTTTAAAAAAAACCTTTAGGCACCTGTCACGTTCCTGCAGATTACAGACAACTTTAATATTGTTTTCACCAATATTCAGAACAAAATAATTTTATGATTGTACATTTTGGTTGCTTGTAGGAAGGAGTGTTATTTTTACCAGAATTATCTCATTTTAAAGAGTGAAAGTATTTAACATATCAAGTCTGAATATTAAATGAGTCTACACGGAGCTGGAGTCAACATGTGTTGACACACCAATACGCACACAAGCTACTTACATGATTTAAGTACATACCATACCAGGGCACTGCCCTCCTGTGGAGCCACTCAGCACTGCAAAATACATTGCAGTGGTTTGTTAACTATTACAAAGAGAACTGAATGACCCAGTCGTTTGCCTAATTCAGGGGTGCACAAGGAGGGTGCGACACATTTTGGGATTTCATGTCAACTTCTACTCATAATTATTTAAAAACCCCAATCATTTAATTCATCTGCCATTTTTTATAAAGTCAGGAACTACAGTTGCAGACAACTTATGTCCTTGGTCAAAATGCTTTACTGTGGTCCAATATAGGAGCAAAATAAACCAAAACTGGTGTAAATGGGTGCTAGGAAAATTTAACCAAAATAATTGGTTGGTACAAAAAATTGATTTGACACTTTTTATAAAGTCAGGAACTACAGCTGCACACCGCTTATGCCCCTGGTCTAAATGCTTTACTGTGGTCTGATATAGGAGTGAACCAACATTGGTGTACATGTGTGCTAAGAAAATGGATTTTTTCTAGAAAATCCAGATCAAAATAAATGGATTTGAAATGATCCTGGATAGCAGAGAATGGATTATGAAATGAGCATAGATTTGATCTAGATGAAAAGTTTTGAAAAACCAGGCCCTGGTCTAACGCGTGTCTTTAGCACTGGAAGCATAAGCCTGCAGGCCTAAATACATAGTCCAAAAGACTGGGGGGAAAAGAGGAGACAGGCATGGCTGACTTGTCACCTTCAGTCACTTTTATTAAAATGATTATTTACATCAGAGCAGTTTGCACAGGCCGTGTGGAGGTGTGCACGTTTCTTCGCTTCACAGTTGTGGAAAAGATGGTCGTGCAAACAGGCTTTTGTACACAATGACTCCATCCGTACCCTTTCAACTGCCGCTCACATCCACGTCCATGGTCTGCACCAGTGCTGTACCTAAAAACCATACTCTTCCTTTCCTTTGAACATAACAAGATATACTTGATGTAACATTTGCAAAGTAAGTTCCCAGTTGCCCCGTTAACAGACACATTTAACCAATTTAAAGGCAAGTAATGGTTAAATAAAACAGCTTTAGAACAAAGTCGTCCTTAGAATAGACAGGTGATGTACCCAAGTCAACCAATAAAATTAGTGAATTGTCGAGAACCCCCCCCCCCCCCCCCCAAAGACCAATGAAAAAGACAGTTGTAGGAATGCACTGGTTGAAAATAAATCTGTGCTCACACCCTGCAAAGTGGAAACATACATCGAAGTGGCACTTTGGATAAAAGCGTCTGCTAAATGAATGTAATGTAATGTAATGGATGCAGACAGACAGGTTGCTATAGGGATAGCGGAAGGACAAATCCGCATCTGTGCCATCACATCCCACCCCCATGACCCCCCCACCGTTGTCACCACTGATGTTGGGGGGGGGGTATAAGGAGCGCTGTGCCGCCACATCAAGGGACAGCACGTCTCTGCTGGTGGCACGAGCGCCGTTTCTGTACTGCAGACATCTCTCGAGAGGCACCGTCCCCTCCCCTGTCCACAACCCCCTCGGGGGGTGCAAAGAAGCACGAATCACACACAATTGTCACGTCACTAAGCAAGGCAGTTTCACCACAGATATCATTACAAGACAGGGAGAGCCAGAGAGAACACTGATATTTTTTTTGACCGAACAGCACCTAATGTGGTATGAGGACGGCCTCATACAGATGAGAAATAACAGGTGGCTGAGTTCCACCCACACGCACGCACACACACGGTCATAATCATGCTTCTATGAAAACGGGGCACCTGAGTAACTGAGTATTACATACACAGCACAGAGGAGACGTTTTGTGCAACCGCAGTGAGGTTAGGTCTGCAGCAGAATCACAAACGTGGCATTTTCGATGCTGCCGACAGTTGCTCGCCTGTCCAAGCCTCCCCTCAGTATCTCAAACGGGTGTCTGAGGCATTCCCCTCCCTCCACAACCCCATCCTTCCTGGTGTACTTTTCATGAACAGAAATGAGCGAGTTTACACAGAGGTAAACTCGCTCATTTCTGTTCATGAAAAGTACACCAGGAAGGATGGAGTTTACACAGAAATGAGCGAGTTTACACAGAGGTAAAAAAAAAGAAAGAAACAAAGTTAAAAAACAAGATAATCATTCAATTTTTAAAATTCCTAGTTGCCAAGATTTGCTCCACCAAATGTTTTTAATTACTGTTACTTCATTCATGTTACATTAATGTGCAGAGTTAAGAAAATGATCTTATGAAAATATAAATCATTAAATTAACAAGTAATCGACGAATGAGGTATTCTATTGAGAGCCTTTATATAAAAAAGAGAGCGTATATTGAAATGGTTTGCATATCAGTTTGAAGCACTTGTTGTGCTGAATGAGCCCGACCCGGGCTAAAGATGCAGATTCACGTGTGCTCAACGTGTTTTTATGAAGTGATGAAAAATAAGACAGAAATCAAATTCATGAAGTCACTCCTTTAAACCCCTACCACCATTTTAGACCCCCCCCCCCCCCCGCCCCTCAAGACAGCAGAAATGAACTGCATTAGATGGCCAATAGGTAAGACTCACAACCCTCAGAAGACACTGACCATGATTACTTTAATACCGCAAATACAAGCAGACTCCAGCACACTTCCGATAAAGGGGAAATTAACCCCTCTCAGTGTGCTTTGTGACATCATCGATACACATGCAACCCTTTAACAGTTCCGTCCATTGGTATATGGATGGGAATACTAATGCATGCCATCACTCCGCTCTTACGGTGGCATTGACAATGTGGCCATTTAACCCACTAGATAAACTTAATCCAAAGTGGAATTGATCTGGAGCTGTGTAAGGTTCTGAGCAATTGAAATGTGTTTATTGTTTTTTGATTCCTCTTCATTTTTCGTCATTCCACCCGAGTCAATGACTACCTGACAAAAATCTGATGTGATGAGCAGAATACTTTTCCCCAAACTTTTCCCCAAAAGACAGATCTGTAATAATTTTGAGAAAGTGCTGACCTCTTTCCAGTTTATAGAAAATGACTTGCAAGCCAAAGTACGGACACATGAGTTCCAGACATGACCCACGGCTGTGCATGTTTCTCCAAGTTCCTACTTTTAATTCCTTTAATTGCTTGCATAATGTTACAACTCTTATGTACCCCATGAATTACATTTCTGCATAATTCCAGACAAATAAATGTGGTGTGCAATGTATAATTCGATGGTAACTAGCAATTGGAAGTCCGATTCTTGAGACGTATGCAAAAGCCAAGCTTGTGCCGAAGGGAACCTTGATTTAGGGTCACATTGGTAAATAATCACCAGTATTCCTGTTCCTAGTCAATGTCCACCAACATGAAGGTAATTCAGACAAATTATTAGATTTGTAACCCGTGTTTGAAAAACAAAAAACCTACAATAAAAATAAAAATGCTGTGTTCTCAGTCGTTATGTCAGCTGCAATAATAATAGTCCTGAGGTCTGTTGAAAAAATAAAAAATAAAAAAACTGGAATGCTTTTACTTCCGTTCTATAAGCACGGTGACTCATGGCTCTGGCCCTGTCTGTGCCAGTGACACTATCCCAAAAACTCTGCCCTCTGCATAAGGGCACTCGAGCCAGCAGGATTGTGATCAATTCCAATTCGATTCAGTCGTTTCAGGAATTGAACAGAAATTTTCCAATTAGGTTCAATGAGGGCCTTTCAATGAATGAAATAAATTTCAGTGCATTTTTTGAATCGACTGAATTGAAATGGAATTGACTCCATCCAAAGGTCAGTAATTCCATCCATACTTGGAACTGTCCAATCAATATCTGTTGACCCATGAGTGAGACGGGGACAGCACCTGAAAAGAGAAGTGAACACATGCTGCCTATACATCAGAATTAGGGAGGGACCGCCTCTCTCCCTCGTTGCTTTCACGAGATCTGTTTGCGAGGTTTTTCCATTTTAAAAACTGACGTTTTTGTTAATATTCACAAGGTTAGTACACTCATAACATGAATATTGCTGAATAATAAAAAAAACTGCTATTTCTGTTTCAAAAATGCTAGGAAAAAAGTTAAGCGAAAGGTGAAATCCCGCTCTCTTCAGCAGCATTACAAAAGAGATTTGCAAGAAGAATTATTGTACCTATTTACACGAGAGCTCTACAGCAAATCGTACCCATTTCAACAGACTTCAAGCTGGTTAGAGTGAGTAAAACATATCTGTGGATGCCTGCTGCATTCAGATGACACAGTAGAGCAGAGAAATGGCTAAAAAAATGGAAGAGGACCCCAGGTTTCCAAGGAGATCTCTGCCCCCGACCACATTCTCAGAATTCTCCTAAGCAGAATTCTGTCACCTGAGATAAGGAGGACGATGACATCACTGAGGGCAATGGCTTCTGCTATATCCCCTGAGAGCTAGCCCAAGGAATACGAAAACCAGAAAGAGGGAGTTTTCCATTTTAACAGTCATGCACCAAGGTACCTGTTTCTTTTCAGGTGTAACTTAACAGAGGCACCCGATGCACGCCCGACCCACGGTTTACCAACAAAAAAAGTCAAGCTTTTCTGTGGATAAGCCATTTTCTCTTCTCTAATACTCAGGCTCCACTATTACAAAGATAATGTCTTTGTGTGGATGGCAGAGTCATAGGCCACTCTAACACAGATGAAAGAGAAAGTTGTTCTCAGCGACAGTGTAGTGTACTTTCTGTTGGCTAAGATTCTTGGGCACACACACAGGCTGTGAACCAGACAGTTAAAACACATTTTTTCCTGTTGTTTTTTTCTTTCTTAAAAAAAGGACCTATGAACAACACTGTTAAAATCAGACATAAAAATCTATCCTGTACAGAAATGAGGTAGTTCTGTTGGCTGGGGGGAAATGCTGCTGTGTTGTTGAGAATGTTGCTGTGAAACACTGAATTGTCTTAGTAGACAAGTAACCGTGTCCGATTCAATCTTGAGTCCTCTCCAGGAAAAAAAAGTACAAACCGTACAGCCAAACTCCAAGATCGTCTTCGTGCCTTTTTTTTTCTTTTTTTCTTTTTCTTTTGTTTTACACAACGCTTACTATCAAGTACATGTACTTCTATATAAATATACAGTTTTAAAAATGCACCTAAAATATTAGGCACCTGAGACCTCCAAGCTCCAGTACTGCATGCGTGTGTATGTGTGTGTGTGTGTATGGGTGCGTGTGTGCGCATATTTGCGTAAGACAGTATCATGTGTGCCAGTGCCTGGGAACTCAATGTAAATATGTGTGTGTGTGTGTGTGTGTGTGTGTGTGTGTGCGTGTGCACGCCTGTGTGTGAGTGGGCATGCTCCTGTGTGTGCATGTGTGTGTGTGTGTGTGTGTGTGTGTGTGTGTGTGTGTGTGTGTGTGTGTGTGTCTGTGTGTGTGTGTGTGTGTGTGGACCCAGAGACTGCAGAAGGCTAGAGGAGAGACACAGGCAGTCAGCACTCTCAGAGTGTGTAAGTTACAGGGCTGCTATATTGGCACCAGGGCAGTGTCCGCGTAGTCAGCAGAGGCTACTCCCGTCATCACGGGGAAGGAGGGCGGGGGACAGAGAGAATGAGAGAGATGGAGAAACAAGCTAGCGCTGCAGTCCTGTTCCGGCCCTGATGTGTTCATTTATCCAGCTGCAGCATTTATCCTCCCCCTTCAAAATCCAGTTGGCCACAGCAGTGCTATACGACTACATTAACTTGACAAGTCCGTATGAGCTCGGAGCAGCACCACTCAATAAACCACACGCTTCATACAAATCCCTTGATTTCAGTCAAATAAAAAAACAAAAAAACAAAATGTACTAGTGTACACAACTCCCAAATATGCACAAACATGCGCGGGCATCTGTACCGGTACAAATAAAAAAATAAGTGATCCTATTCAACAGCGGCCCTGTAAAAAAACTGATTTTTATTCCTAAGTAAAAAAGCTGAAGTAAAAGTGAAATGCTGGGGCCAGCAGAGGAGATTCAGCTAAAAAGAAAAATCTCGATTCTCTCAGAGATGAGGCCTAAGCTGAACCTAGCCTCCTGGCGATTAGCGTCCTATACTTGTGGTCTGAAAAAAGGGTTGCATTTCTCCTCCACCGCTTCTCTCCACCGAGTGGCCCTCCCCCCAGTAGTCTGGCAGTCGTTCCCTTCCTCTGGCGGTGGTTAGGGGCACAGGTAGCTGTGCGCCGCTGAGGTAGAGTGGACAAGGCCGGAGCTGGCGAACGGGGACGGGGGCGCCGGGAGCTCGAGCGGGAGCCCCTTCCCGGGGCGTAAGTGTCTGTTCCCGGCCTGGAAGGAGTCTCCGTTCTCCAGGGGCAGGTGGGCGTGGAAGCCGTTAGTGAGCCCTGCCCCTGTCAGGGAGGCGGGCTGCTGCAGCCACCTGTCCACGCCCCCCGGTGCCGCCCCGCTCTCCTGCTGCAGCCCATTGTGGTTGGTCAGTACCTCGAGGGCGGGGTTGGGCGGGGGCCGGGGCCGGCTGCGCTTCCTGAGGCTCCTCTCCCAGGCTGGCCGCGGTGGCGGGGCGCTTTGGAGGGGTTCCGCTCCCGAAGGGGCCCTCCCCGTCGGCGTCGCTCTCGGTCTCCCCCCTCCCCCTCTGGATCGGAGAGCTCCGAGTGGACGATCACGTCGGCCTCCACCTGGTTACTGCACAGGGAGGAGTACAGCCTCTCCTCAGCCTCACTCTGCAGGACAGGGACGGACACACGGACAGATGTGTGTGAGGGAGAGAGACACACACGAAAAGGCTTCCTCATTTTAACATTTTCAATCTTGTGCCCTGGGATCTATGTTGTAATACTGTCTGGTGCAAATTCTGTGGGAAACGCATATTTTAACATCTACGTAACATCTACGAAACAATGCACCTTTCTTTGTACAACATGCAATAAAGACTTATCTGTCATCCACACTCATGGATGGGGAAATCAAAGCAATGGTGTTTCCAGAGAGCATTCTTTCAATTCTCCAAGTTCCTCATCAGTGGCATTAGCAATTTAACAGTTCAGAGAGAAAAACACAGCAGGAATTGCTTAGAGGGCACGAGAGGAAAAAAGTTAAACAGGTTTATCATACAATTTTCATTCTGTGTGTGTGTACATACATAGGAGCCTGAAATGAATTTGAAGACTTTTTGAAGGCATTTGATAGAGTTGATAGATAGAGTTGTTAGTACACACAAAGTAATGGCCTTCACAAGCAAGGCACTGTAAAAATATAAATAAATCAAATAATTGTTTGGAAGGTGAGAGATGTTTTCACTGGGTGTAATCTTTTATCAGTACTATTAGAAGAGTCTTTGTGCATTTTTTTTACAGAATATATACAGTGCAGTCCATAAGTATTTGGACAGTGACATCATTTTTGTTGTTTTGGCTGTGTACTCCAGCACATTGGATTTGAAACGGAACAGTGACTATGAGGTTAAAATGCAGACTTTCAGCTTTAATTTGAGGTCGTTTACATCCATATCAGGTGAACTGTGTTGCAATTGTAGCCCTTTTTAGACATAGCACCCCCATTTTAGGGGACCAAAAGTAATTGGACAAATTAACAAACTTAAATGAAGTCATCACATTTGGTTGCATATCCTTTGCATGCCCTGAATTCCTGAAGTCCCAACAATATCAAAACGACTCTTGATATCTTATTTTCAGGTATTCTTCCAAGTAATACGAGTAAAACCTCTCTGCATTTGAATGGATCTCTATGTGAATGGGGGATGGGGGGGGGGGTTAGATTTAGCTGTAAACTATGGGGGAACAGTATGGAACATATGGTCGGCTAAATGGCTATAAGTCATCAGGGGTCTGAGGTATCAAACGAGCCTCAAACCATCACTCTGCTCTGCTGTCAGATATGCCGTAGATGTGGAAGGATCATTTTAAGGGTTTCTTCTCCTGACTTATTACAGAGCCAAAACAGAGCCAAAACAATACAAATTGTGTCACTGTCCAAATAATTACAGACTACACTGTATTTTTTACAGGAAAAATTCACACCTATATAAATGAATGCTGTTATTATTTGAATTAAAATGCAAAGGCAGAATTATACACTGTATAGCTGCATCCGTCAAGGCCTTACACATAATTATCAGGTAGAGAAACAACCTACAGTTCGGTTATTTGTGTACGCAACCAGCATAGGGTGCACAAGCAAATTCATTGATCTGCGATCAATCAAGGTCAGGATTATGTTCCCTAGTAGAGATATGATTTCAGATAAAGTCATTTTAATTTTCCAACTACACTGATGGACACCTGGAACTGATTCAGTAAATCAGAATTCTTTCAGAATAAGGAGCTGGTTAAAAGAACGGCCGTTGGAAGCGCAGACGTTTACATTTTGTTAAGCCGCGAAAATAGTTCTTTGCCCAGTTCTTATAAGAGTCCGTCTCTCCCAGCTGTAAATATGGACCACTGAAGCACACTATGCTAATGTGAACCGCATTAACCCTCAACAAAACCATTTAGAAAGAAGCAGAGCACAATGTGTATGTCACAATCTGAATAAATTACTGCCAAAGTAAAAGTGTGAAAGAAGATTAAATTGGGGATTCATTTTTCCCCTTCTTCGCCGTGTTTTCAAGCTGATTTGCTCCTTTTAAAAAACTGATTGAGTACTGCGTGAGTGTGATTACCGATCAAGCGCTTCATTCACAATCCTCTTACATGTCTTCAAGTGTTGCACTTGTAATGAGCTGAGTTTTTTGGGGGGGCGGGGCTGCCTTCCTCTCTGGCTTCCCCGGTTCTGTGTTAATGATATCCTGCGGGTGATTGACGCTCGCTCGCACACAATAACAGACCCCTCGCCCCAGTGCTCTCTCTCACTGAAAGCAAGCTTACTGCGCACAAGACCGTGCACACGTACGCATGAACAATCATACAGGCGCACAGACACACGCACACACAAACACACGTACCCACAAGCGCACGCACATACACAAACACACGCACACACACACACACATACACACACACGCCCACACGCATACACACACACATACACACACATGCACAAGGGCACACCCAAACACAGGCTCACATGCATAATCACACACGTGTACACTCTCACACACACACACGCACACACATGTACGAGCACACTTAAGGATAAACATACGCGCTCACCATGCTGGATTCAGTGGTTGGGGCATCCAGGGGGCCCTCTGTGGGCAGTCTGGCCCCAGGACTCAGGGCCCCATTGCTCAGGGCTGGGGAATCATCGGTGGTGGTGTCCCGGTACCTGGTGATGCGGTTGGCCCAGTTGCGGCTGACCCGACCCGTTCCAAACAGGCTGAGGGCGACCGAGCCAGACAGAGGGAGGGAGGGAGAGAGGGAATGTCATGGGCATGATTTAAAAAAAACATTTGTACCCGTTTCTATTGAAATGCTAAAGAGTAGTGTATACCTGGACACTCTTTATTGTTGAACGGTTGCAAGAAATGATATACTGTGGTTATTGCGAATATGTACATGTGTACTGCTTTGTGCTGTGTGAAACCTTATATCTGTGACGTGATTTGCTGGACCGCTATTCTGAAGATTATATTCAGATCTTTGTCATGTCGCTCACTTATACACTTAGCGTCTTGTCTTCCTGACACGGCCTTGGTGTCTGTCCGTCCGTCTGTCTGTTATAAACGAGCCTTTGTGTGGGAAAGCGCAGTAGCCGGAGTAAATGCCTCTCTTGACGAGTAAGAGGATCAGCAGGGGCAGTCACATAACCCCACATCACAGCGGTGCATATGGTAGCTGTGCGTCTAGTAAAAAAGAAATATATAGCCCCGCTTTCAAACCGTATCAGATTACAAACGTCTGCATAACTCAATTCTCCAAGGACTATTTTCACCCCCATCCTCCACCCCCCCACCCACATCCCCATCAATGCCTGACACCTCTGCCTCCCACTAATGCAGCTCTCAGGCTCAGGGGAAAAAATAGAGCCAGACTGCATTATTATGCTCGAGAGGGCCGGTGCATTCAGATGACCCTGTTCGTCTTACGTGTGAATCCATATCATATCTCCGTCTTTATTTGCACCGGTTATCGAACTGCTCGCAGCTGCCATATGGCAGAGGAACATGAAAGTACACCGGAGGTAAAACCGTGATTTCAACACACAAAATGAGTCCACGTCCAGATTGCAACACTTTTAAAAAGCCTACAGTATCTTTACAAGAAACCTTCATCAACGAATTGCCTACTCATAACTGGACCAAATCAAGGCGGACTCATTTTACCTCATCACAAAAAATGTATGGAATTTTTTGACTCCAAAGCAGGCAACATCAAATACCGTTGATCAATCATCCCCCACCATGGTACGGGATGGGGTTCACAGATTCAAACATGTCAAACAACACTGTACACTCAACACCCCACGATGCTCATCTCCACACTTGGCTCTGCTCACCAGCTCACTCATTTTGGAAAGAAATCACAAATAATCTATCCGTCCTCCTGAGTCACTGCGTTCCATTACCCGCACAGCTTTGCTTACTTGGAGACTTAACTACCCCGGACTCGCCAACAGCATATCCCAGCAGCATTCTCGCCGCCTTAACTGTTGCCAAGAAAACAATATTATTAAACCGGGAAAGCAGAGACAGACTCTCCACCTCCCACTGGTCTCGTCTCTTAAACAGACTGCATAACGACAGACAAACTCACAGCTTCCCTCAAAAACAAAACCAAGCAATTTACGGGCACCTGGGCCCCAACCTTCGGAACGCTCACTTTGGCGAAAGACTAATGTATAAAGCATTCTTTTTCCTTTCTCCACAGTAAACGGTCGAACTACTACACGCTTCGTGTACGTGTTCACAACCGTTTCTTGTATAATAAAAAAAGATGAATTATCTATACCATATAAGGGCATACCCGAGGAAGGATCTAGGTCCAGTTTATATCTTAAAAACTCTATTAGAGTTCACTGAAGATGTCTATGGCTGGATTTAGGGCAGACATTCAAAGGATTCATCCACGCAACTTTTCAAGCACACCCCTCCACATCGAGCACCCTAATGCCCAGTTAAGCTAACAGAGGCGCGTATGTCAGTATTGTCAGTAGATGTCGTACAGGTACTCCTCACTGCAGGACCCCACAAGCAAGAAAATATAGAAAGTGAAACTACATGAATCAGGCAAATGCATTTCGACGGTTGGTTGGGCGTATCCTGGTTTACGGCAGTGTTTCCCAAACTGTGGAATGGGGCCCACCAGACCATCATGCAAGGGGTTGAGATGGGTCCCATGATAGGTTTGAAAAATATGTTACACCATGGTTTGAGCTGACGTTGACAGTAATCAAGCTGTGGACTGCACTGCTAATTGTGCATGCATTTACTCAGGGTCATATATTGAACATATTTTATTCCATATTTTAACGTATGCAATTTTCAATAAAGTGAGGTGGGGTCACACATAATGCATTTGCTTATTAAAAATGTGTTGTGAGCTTGGGAGGTATGGGAACCAGTTGTATGGAAATAAAACCAGTCCCTCTTCCCTTTGCGTGTCATTTTATGGCAATAAAACTAGATCCCCAGTTACCCCCAGTGTTCCTGTCTTGTTTTACGGTGCTAAAACGAGTCCCTCAGTTCCCCCCCGCGTCCGTCTTTTGTTTAACGTTACTGAAACGAGTCCCCCGCTTACCCCTGGTGTGTCTGAGTGTTGTTTTACAGCACTAAAATGAGTTCCCCTGTTAGAAAATGTGCGCATCGCGCATTATTTCAAACAGATGATTTTGGTGAATTGTGGTCAAAATTGCCAAGCAAGGTCACGGGGGGCCACCAGCCGAACCCCCTCAAGTGTCAGCAATGTGCTCCCAGTAAGAACAGCTTTAGTGTTTGATTGTTCCACACATGCACCAAATCCCAGCGGTCGGAAAATCCCAGCAATTTGGGCACAGCTTCTCATCGACAGAATTCTATAATAAAACTTGGGGCGAAAGAGACACGAGAGGACAAGAAAAGAGGAAGCAGCAGCAAGGTCGTGCGTGGCTCTGCGCTGACACTTCTATCACCCCCTTTCTTGGAGATATCCGGATAAAAAGATACGTTCACTGAGGACAGGATAACACAAACTCACTCTTCATGCAAACTACCTGCCAGATTCTGGTGCGTCTGCGATTGTATGTTTGTCATTGCCATTTGCAGCATTAAGACCAGTCCCCCTCCTCCTCGGTGCGTCTGCGTGCTGCTTAGACCATGGAAGCCAATCCCCGGGTACCTCGGGCGAGTCGCTGGCTCACCTTGGCCTCCAGTGACAGGCCGTCGTCTCCGGGGGCGCCGGGCCCGATGAGGCTGTGCTCCTCCGTGATCTCGGCCAGGGGCGGGGCGGGGTCCTGGGCCCCCGGCGACATCAGAGTCTCCAGCTCGTGGCAGTCCCTGCACTCCGGGGCCGCTACAGGGGCGGGGCGTCCCCGCCGGTACTGGGGAGGGAGGGCGGAGGGGTCCAGCCCTCCCGAAACATCCCTGGATGAAGAGGGAGGGGGGTTGGTCATGGCCATGGCCATTTCGCACCGCGCCTCGAGCCGTAGCGCGACGTGTGGTAAATCGAGCCAACGGGGTTAAAACGCGGGCCTGATATATTGGCCCACATAACATCTGATACTCATCTACGTCGCACGAATGCACATCTTCCTTTAAAACACAGCGGAAGCTTCGCTCGCAGGGTATGCTTTTGATGTACTTCCAAGATATATGCCTGCGAAAACGGTATGCTTCTATTTATGGATCATAGCGTGCTCTCGGCTTGTAACAAAGAGTTATGCTTTCATATGGGATGACAGATGCTGATCTGATCTACTGCAAGTCGAGGGGGATTATATGTCACTGTGTGCTAGAATACTTTCGTGGCCTACATCCCCATGCTTCTGCACGCTCGCCCTGAGTGATTTACTTATTAGACCGATGTTTTCACCTCACGGCTCATTAAAACAGGACTCAAACATTTTAGCCAGAGCACTTGGAATGAGGCAGAATGAAGCTGCATTTAATGTAGACTAGAACAGTCCGACATCCGACGGGAATGGCCTGTGCAAGCCCTCTCACTGCGTCTCGCTGTGCTGCGCTTCCTGTTGTGCTTCACTGCGCCGTGTCTGGCTGCATCCGTCTCATTCTCCTTTGTGTTGATTTGTCTCACAATGTCTCGTTATGTCTCACTGTGCTGTATGTCTCACTATGCCTTACTTTTCTGTATGTCTCATTATGTCTCGCTGTGCTGTGAGTTTCTTTATGTCTCACTGTGCTTGTTGTATGTCTCACTATGTCTTACTTTTCTGTCCCATTTTGTCTCACTGTTCTCTATATCTCACAATGTCTCGCTGTGCTGTGAGTTTCTTTATGTCTCACTGTGGTTTGTCTCACTACATCTCACTATTCTCTGAGTTTCCCTATGTTTCTCTGTCCTCCCTAAGCTATGTTCTACTGTTCTATCTCCCTGTGCTATGTCTCACTTTGTTATCAGTCTATGCGTTATCCCTTTGTAGTGCGCCTCAATGTCTCACAGTTTCCTTGCCACTGACAGACCTTAACAAAGCTCCGTCTATCACAGCAGAAAAAGGACACTACAGACCTTAACCAAGCCCTGCCTATCACAGCAGAAAAGGGACTACAGATCTTAACCAAGCCCCGCCTCTCACAGCAGAAAAGAGACACTACAGACCTTAACCAAGCCCCGCCTATCACAGCAGAAAAGGGACTACAGACCTTAACCAAGACCCGCCTATCACAGCAGAAAAGAGACACTACAGACCTTAACCAAGCCCCGCCTATCACAGCAGAAAAGGGACTACAGACCTTAACCAAGCCCCGCCTCTCACAGCAGAAAAGGGACTACAGACCTTAACCAAGCCCCGCCTCTCACAGCAGAAAAGGGACTACAGACCTTAACCAAGCCCCGCCTCTCACAGCAGAAAAGGGACTACAGACCTTAACCAAGCCCCGCCTATCACAGCAGAAAAGGGACTACAGACCTTAACCAAGCCCCGCCTATCACAGCAGAAAAGGGACTACAGACCTTAACCAAGCCCCGCCTATCACAGCAGAAAAGGGACTACAGACCTTAACCAAGCCTCGCCTATCACAGCAGAAAAGGGACACTGTATTCACATTTAAAAATTATATTTTACCCTTTGTATCAATTCATCACAATGGACATAAAAAAAGAAACACTTCATAATGAAAAAATGATCCTACAATAACTTTCGAGTGCTATACTGCAAATACTCATCTTCTCTGACAGATGGATGAAACTATCTGTTTTTTTTTCTTTGCAAGGTGCGATGAGAGGGTGAATACATAAATACATTATAAAATATTATAAAAGGTCTCACATCACTTGCAGTCAATGCACATATCAAGCGTAGAAAAAGATTTAGAATTCTGTGGGAGAGTGTACGTAAGCCTAGGCTCTTATCTGAATGAATAAAAATGAATCATGTCAAATGTGTGACCTTAACATATGGAGGCTGACGGGGTCTTGCACGGATTTTCATCCCTTATATTCCAAACAATGCAATGCACAGCTCAGACTTGAATTATTCTTGCTGATAACCCTGCTAAACACAATCAATATTCAGCACATAATCCTTTTGTTCCATATCCTATCCTCATTAATGGTACATATTTTTAATAGGTCAAGACCACCCATCCATGTCTTTCATTCAATCGGAACACAAACTCCCTAACATTGGCCTCCCCTGCTGCATGAACACACATACACACACACAGACACACACAGACACAGAAACTACACCTTTGTCCCAGCATTCAACCACTGAAATCCAGTATGGCTCTTTTCAGTTACGCTTTCAGTTACAAATTCAAGACTTAGCAAGCAGAGGCTAAGCCACGTTACCTCAGATTATCAACCTGCTTGCAAAATGACTTCCATACGTTCAGCTGCAAAATATTTGCATGACTCAGAAATAGTGGGTGTTCATCAGGAAGGAAGTCTGTAAAGGTGTGAGGCGGTATGCCTTTAAGGTTTGTGTAATACTTGGACAATGTTTAGCATTTTCTGGACGAGTGTTCTATGGGGTGTGGATCGCAGGGGGGTGGGGCGAGACGCGAGGGGCGGGGCTCACCTGGCCTTGCCGCTGCGGAAGCTGATGCACATGCACAGGAGGATGCAGAGCAGCCCCAGGCACACCCCCACGATGATGCCCGTCATTGAGTGGACGTTCAGCTCTGCAGGGGGCGGGGAGAGACAGGGTCACCCCATAGAGAACCACACACATCATTTCAAAGAGTGAGGGAGGGAGGGCTAACTCCCACAGAACTCAGCACACTGTTCCACAGAAGTATGCTAATAGAAGTGTTTATGCTAATAGCAGCTTTTCCTCAAAGAGCACAGGACACATTCAAATTGCAAAAGCCTGGGTTTGTGTGAAACTGCAAGGCCAGGAAGCGCTCTGCTTGTTTCCCTTCCAGCTCGGCTAGGCTCCGGGGGGGCAGTTTGCCCTTTCCTCCCCCCTCTCCAGCTGTCAGTTTGGGGAGCACTGCTGAGACCACTTCACACGCTCGGGAGGAGAGATATTAATTGGGCATCAGCGATGGGCATCTCCGTCTCCTCTGGCAGTAATCAGGAGGGGTTGGGGGAGACAGATGGTGCCGCTCCCACCCCCTCCTGGCCCCCCAATCCCGAAAGGCTGGCCCAGATACTGGCAAGGATGGGGAGGCCTGATGTGGCCAATATGCAAATGGGACATCAAATGTGTCGCATTGTGGAAGCCTCCCTGCCTGAGTCCGTGTCCCCAGTTAACCTGCCTCACTGTGGAAAGGGAAAAAGCCCCTTTAGCACAGGGAGCGGGGAGTAGAATAGCCGGCTGACGTTGAGATCATTGTCCACTGCATTTCTAGCCCTAGTGAGATCGTAATGATTGAACTGCCTGATGCAGGTCATCCTGCTGCATGGAGGGGGTTGGGGGGGATGTGACTGGAGCGTGCTGCGATTTCCCCCGCAGCGCTCCCGGCTCATGGCGTCCCACAGCGCCTCCTCGCTGTCTGCGTCTGCATACGTGCATGTTTGCGGCGTCTGAAATTTCACCAACTGCAACTGATGATCTAAAAGTGGACGTGCTAGCGTGTGCATACACAGACACGAGTGAACATACATGTACAGACGCACAGATTAAAATCACCGAACGTCGCATGCTCTCACCGTATCTCTCCGGCGGCGTGTGAACATCCTTCACAGCTGTAAACGGTCCCGCCCCCACTGATGTATAGGACCCTATCTTGAAGAAGTAGTAAGTGTTGCTTTGCAAGCCCTGCACCTCTGTGCTGCTGAGGCTTCCTGAAAAGGAACGAGGGAGAGAAGGAGAAAGAGAGAAGGGAGATAATGAAAAACAGAGGAAGAGACACGTAAAACATGTTTGTGGATGTAAAACGAGAAAGGTGCTAGCACACCGCTGAACAGAAAAAAGCATTTACCCATGGTTCAATGAGCAATTCACAGCAACACACAAACAGTGCTGTGACATGAATGTAAACACAGATAAGCAGAGGAGTGATGAACTGATGCACGGACACACAACAGCATGACAGGTGAACAGAAAAACAGGGGCTCTGTGGCATGACAGAGGTGAACAGATACTGAATACTGTGGTGTAATGGAATTGAACATAAACACACATTCTGTTATAATGGTGATGAACAGAAACACACACTGTGGTATAATGGTGATAAAGAGAAACACACACTGTGGTATAATGGTGATAAACAGAAACACACACTGTGGTATAATGGTGATGAACAGAAACACACACTGTGGTATAATGGTGATAAACAGAAACACACACTGTGGTATAATGGTGATGAACAGAAACACACACTGTGGTATAATGGTGATAAAAAGAAACACACACTGTGGTATAATGGTGATGAACAGAAACACACACTGTGGTATAATGGTGATGAACAGAAACACACACTGTGGTATAATGGTGATAAACAGAAACACACACTGTGGTATAATGGTGATGAACAGAAACACACACTGTGGTATAATGGTGATAAACAGAAACACACACTGTGGTATAATGGTGATAAACAGAAACACACACTGTGGTATAATGGTGATGAACAGAAACACACACTATGGTATAATGCTGATGAACAGAAACACACACTGTGGTATAATGGTGATGAACAGAAACACACACTATGGTATAATGGTGATGAACAGAAACACACACTGTGGTATAATGGTGATGAACAGAAACACACACTGTGGTATAATGCTGATGAACAGAAACACACACTGTGGTATAATGCTGATGAACAGAAACACACAGTGGTATAATGCTGATGAACAGAAACACACACTGTGGTATAATGGTGATGAACAGAAACACACACTATGGTATAATGGTGATGAACAGAAACACACACTGTGGTATAATGGTGATGAACAGAAACACACACTGTGGTATAATGGTGATGAACAGAAACACACACTGTGGCATAATGGTGATGAACAGAAACACACACTATGGTATAATGGTGATGAACAGAAACACACACTGTGGTATAATGGTGATGAACAGAAACACACACTGTGGTATAATGGTGATGAACAGAAACACACACTGTGGTATAATGGTGATGAACAGAAACACACACTGTGGTATAATGGTGATGAACAGAAACACACACTGTGGTATAATGGTGATGAACAGAAACACACACTGTGGTATAATGGTGATGAACAGAAACACACACTGTGGCATAATGGTGATGAACAGAAACACACACTATGGTATAATGGTGATGAACAGAAACACACACTGTGGTATAATGGTGATGAACAGAAACACACACTGTGGTATAATGGTGATGAACAGAAACACACACTGTGGTATAATGGTGATGAACAGAAACACACACTGTGGTATAATGGTGATGAACAGAAACACACACTGTGGTATAATGGTGATGAACAGAAACGCACACTGTGGTATAATGGTGATAAACAGAAACACACACTGTGGTATAATGGTGATGAACAGAAACACACACTGTGGTATAATGGTGATGAACAGAAACACACACTGTGGTATAATGGTGATGAACAGAAACACACACTGTGGTATAATGGTGATGAACAGAAACACACACTGTGGTATAATGGTGATGAACAGAAACACACACTGTGGCATAATGGTGATGAACAGAAACACACACTGTGGTATAATGGTGATGAACAGAAACACACACTGTGGTATAATGGTGATGAACAGAAACACACACTGTGGTATAATGGTGATGAACAGAAACACACACTGTGGTATAATGGTGATGAACAGAAACACACACTGTGGTATAATGGTGATGAACAGAAACACACACAGTGGTATAATGCTGATGAACAGAAACACACACTGTGGTATAATGGTGATGAACAGAAACACACACTATGGTATAATGCTGATGAACAGAAACACACACTGTGGTATAATGGTGATGAACAGAATCACACACTGTGGTATAATGGTGATAAACAGAAACACACACTGTGGTATAATGGTGATGAACAGAAACACACACTGTGGTATAATGGTGATACACAGAAACACACACTGTGGTATAATGGTGATAAACAGAAACACACACTGTGGTATAATGGTGATGAACAGAAACACACACTATGGTATAATGCTGATGAACAGAAACACACACTGTGGTATAATGGTGATGAACAGAAACACACACTATGGTATAATGGTGATAAACAGAAACACACACTGTGGTATAATGGTGATGAACAGAAACACACACTGTGGTATAATGGTGATGAACAGAAACACACACTGTGGTATAATGCTGATGAACAGAAACACACACTGTGGTATAATGCTGATGAACAGAAACACACAGTGGTATAATGCTGATGAACAGAAACACACACTGTGGTATAATGGTGATGAACAGAAACACACACTATGGTATAATGCTGATGAACAGAAACACACACTGTGGTATAATGGTGATGAACAGAAACACACACTGTGGTATAATGGTGATGAACAGAAACACACACTGTGGCATAATGGTGATGAACAGAAACACACACTGTGGTATAATGGTGATGAACAGAAACACACACTGTGGTATAATGGTGATGAACAGAAACACACACTGTGGTATAATGGTGATGAACAGAAACACACACTGTGGTATAATGGTGATGAACAGAAACACACACTGTGGTATAATGGTGATGAACAGAAACACACACTGTGGTATAATGGTGATGAACAGAAACACACACTGTGGTATAATGGTGATGAACAGAAACACACACTGTGGCATAATGGTGATGAACAGAAACACACACTATGGTATAATGGTGATGAACAGAAACACACACTGTGGTATAATGGTGATGAACAGAAACACACACTGTGGTATAATGGTGATGAACAGAAACACACACTGTGGTATAATGGTGATGAACAGAAACACACACTGTGGTATAATGGTGATGAACAGAAACACACACTGTGGTATAATGGTGATGAACAGAAACACACACTGTGGTATAATGGTGATGAAGAGAAACACACACTGTGGTATAATGGTGATGAACAGAAACACACACTGTGATATAATGGTGATGAACAGAAACACACACTGTGGTATAATGGTGATGAACAGAAACACACACTGTGGTATAATGGTGATGAACAGAATCACACACTGTGGTATAATGGTGATGAAGAGAAACACACACTGTGGCGTTACGCACTGACGCACCGTGGCATGACAGAGAGCTCCACTGGTGGTCCGGCAGGCTGCTGTTGCCGCTGTACAGGATCCTGTATTCCACGATGATCCCGTTGGATTCCACAGGGGGGCGCCAGCTGATCAGCACGGTGTTGGAGTCAAGGGCGTTGACCTGCAGCTCATCGGGGGGAGTGGAGGGGCCTGTGGAGCAAGGAGAGGGGAGAAAGGGGGAGCCTTATCAGAGGAACAGGGCTTGTTTTCACTTCCATTGCACCATGAACAAATCCAGTCAACGCTTTGCTCCACACCAGACAGGCGCAACCGTCCTACACCTGATAGGATCTGTGTAGACAACCTGCACTGACCACCTGGCCGGCCTGGAAAACTGTTCTCAAGGTTACAGACTTTGTGGGCGGTGGTGGACCCCCGATCAGTGATCCATCTGTGTAGTTAATCACAGCTGACTGTCACCCTGCAGTCTCCTCGGCGTGACCTCGCCTTTACACACATGCATGGAAGAACGCATAAGCACAGGCTACCTGCACACACACACGTATGCACACGTACTGGACTATGATAGTCAAGCCTGGCACAGTAGTATTGCAAAATGACCTGTCCTGACCATGTGTTCAGCTGCACCCCCCCCCCCCCCCAGTCACATGACCCGGCACTCACGGTCAGAGAAGGTGGACTGCTCCACTGTGTTGCTGAAGGGCCCATCCACCTCCAGCCCATTGGACTGCACTGCCAGCTCGTAACGAGTGAAGGGTTTTAGTGCCCCAAGCAAGATCTCCCGGGCAGAGCTGTGTATGCACGGGAGAGAGAGAGAAAGAGAACCCTGTGAAATGCCTTTACACTATAAATCTATTTACTTACACATCCTTCCCTAAGGCTAAAACACACAAACACATGATATAAATATATATTTAGATTTTGTATTTTTTGTGATGGACAAGGGACTCAAAAAATTTAAAATAACCACAACATATCACAGAGGGATGTATCCACTACACACCCACCAAATATCTTTTCAAAGAAATGTCAATAGGTATATTAATATACATCTCAAAGTCAGCTAAAAAAAACTCTTAAAAGGACTCAGGATAGTAGGGGTGTGGTCTAAATCCACACCCTCAACGCCCCCCCCCCCCCTCTCTCTCTTGGACCCCACCCTTGGGCTCCCTCGAGTCGAGTGCCTCATATGTGAAAAACCAGGAAAAGACTTGGGGAAACTCCTTTCTCACATGAAATAACAGAATATTTAGCAACATGTCAATTCACACGGGATTGGTAGCTGGGGTTATTTTTACAGGGCATTTAACAGTGGGTAAAAATCTTTACTGGCACGGGAACACACAGTCCGTAAAAGTTACAGACATGGCAGATTCAGACAGGACTAAAATATCGGAGATCCGCCGGTAATAATTAACGTTACATTACCCCACCTCCCCCCGTAAAACTTATCCAGTCTGAATAGGGCTTAAGTACCTCGGTGGATCATGGTTCTCGTAACGTTCTAGATTTTTTTTTTTTACTGTAAGCAGCCACAGAACAATACAACAAAACCATTTTCAAGGCATGGTTTATTTGGCAAAATCTTAGCTAACTATTCTATTCAATATATTATCTGACGAGTGAGTGACGCTAATGTTACTAGCTAGCACCACAGAGGGATGGATAAAAAAGTGGGAAAGAAACTTCCAAGTTTTAAACGGCAGCTTAAATCACAGACTGTGACAGGGACGGCTAAGTGAAACTCCACTCATTTTCTCCATAGAGAAATTTCGCTTTGATCCGGAAATCCATATTAGGGCAAAGGTTTTTGCTCTGTGTCAGACTTCTGAGGCCTATTGGTTGTGGGTTACAGCTGACAACTGGAACCCTTTTCGACTCCACCTTTTTTTTTCAGCATACAAGAATAAATACATATAAATAGACTGAAATTGAATGAGATTGCAATGGAATTGAGTCCTCATGCTTTTTTGGTGCTCAATTACATACCTTAATAGCCATAAATAACATGGTCATAAACCTTTTACTGATTTTCCTTGTCCGCCACTTTAAATAAAGGAATGTTGGAAAGAGTGTACGTCTGTATAAGGGATGGGGGGCAGGGTCTGACCTGGTGTAGTAGGAGACCAGCGAGGCATTGCGGAGCCCAGCGGGGCTGCAGCGCACCGTGTACTTGATGATGCGGACGTTGCTGGAAATCGGTTTCTCCCAGCGAAGCCAGATGGACGTGGAGCTGTTTGCTGAGGCCTGCACGGTGCTGGGGGGCATGGGGGGCAGGAATCCCTGCGGAGGGACTGAGGAAGCGCCGCGCGTTACGCATCTGCCCACACACCCGAGGCTCACGCTCACACACCTTCCCGTTCTTTCCTCAGGAAACACTTTTTTTTCCAGCTTTTCCAGGAAATTTTCCCCGGGTCAACTTGTTGTTTGGAAAATGTTTTTTTTAAGTCGCCGAGTGAAGAATACAAAATTGAAATAGTATTTTGTTGCAACAGCTAGATACCCACTACAGTAAGCCTGAAATTCAGCCAAGCAGGTAGCTACTCACTGTGAAAAGCTGGAGTACATGTTCACCATGAACCAATGTGTGTGAGCAATCACATTTCTGGATATAATGACTGCATACATAATATAGAAGATGAGTCAAAACCAATTTTGTGAACAAGTATGGATCTGTACAAGATATTCAGGTAGTCAACACTGAGATAATGCATTTTAATGCATTAAACGCTATTTAATGTAAATACACTGCAAAAAAAAAAGTCTATCTTAGCAAGTCTTGTACTGAGACTTAAAATATTTTTTCCCCCTCAAAAGTGGACAATATTAGCTTGTTTTAAGTCACTTTTTGTTTGACAAGTAAAATCATCTTACCCCACTGGAAAATCTTGAAATGAGTAAAACTATCTCACTCCACTGGCAGATACTTTTTGCTAAATGAGACAACCTAACAGAAATAAGATTCTAAAGTCTAGATATAAGATTAAAATGCTTGTTAAGATTTGGTTTTTGCAGTGTATACAGATGGGTGACAAATTAAAGGAAAAACCTGAATAAATGAGTGGGGGGGAATGCAGATGTGGGGGGCATTTTTCTGGCATGGTTTGGGTCCACTTGTCCCCTTAGAGCAGGGGTAGGCAACCCTGGTCCTGGAGAGCCGCAGGGTCTGCTGGTTTTTATTTTCACCTTAAATACAGCAACTACTTACACCAAAGAAACCAGTTGAGGTGAGTTAACTGTGCAATCAACTGCTTTAATTGATCAATTAAGTGGTGAGTAACAACAAAAACCAGCAGACCCTGCGGCTCTCCAGGACCAGGGTTGCCTACTCCTACCTTAGAGGGAAGGGTTACTGCAAATCAATACAAAGTTACTCTAAGTGATCACCTTTATCCTATGATGAAACATTTCTATCCTGATGGGAGTGGTCTCTTCCAGGAAGACAATGCTCCCATCCACAGGTCACTGAATGGTTTGATGAGAATCATATGCTATGGCCTTCGCAGTCACCAGATCTCAACCAAATTGAACAGCTATGGGAGATTTTGGACTGACGTGTTAAGACAGCGCTCTCCACCGCCATCATCAAAACACCAAATGAGGGAATATCTTTTGGAAGAATGGTGGTCCATCCCTCCAGTAGAGTTCCAGAGACTTGTAGACTGTGCCAAGGCACATTGAAGCTGTTCTGGCAGCCCAACACCTTACGAAGACACTTTATGTTTCCTTTAATTTGTCCCCCGTCTGTATGACAGAATCGTTGATGTCTTAGAGAGAAACAGATTCACATTACTTTTCTTTTGGTCTTTTGTTCTAAACTATTATATATCAACTACAATGCCAGTGTAAAATTTCTCCTGGTTACGATTATGAGCTCATGGGGTTTGATTACAAACATGTGACAGCCATGTCCTTTTCACAACACACTCTCCTGAAACACTGTCCAGTAATGAAATGCTTACCTCCAGTGATGGGAACTTTCTCTGTCCTGCCCTTCCACACTGCCGCATAGCCATCTGTTTGCTTATTGTAGGCCCACACCCTCACCTCATATAAACGGTCTGGGACTGACAGAGAGACAGAGACAAATGCTACTTACAGGATGAGCTGGCAGATACGCTCTAAAGAATGTAAATTCACCGTGACAGAATGCGAGAGATTTTCACAACCGTGAAGAGAATATGGTTTCAGAAAAAAAACTGAACTTTGAAAGCACTGCCTTGTGCCTTCATATAACCACTGATTTGCTGCTTAATGCTAATGGGGAACCAAAACAGGCATTACTCTGAGAGGAAAGGCACTTTCATGGGAACCACCGCTGGAGTCTAATTGCTGCTCTATTGAGCGTGTCCATACACTGAATGACCCGCAGTGTTTTTCAGATGATAAAATTGGAAGTGAAGTCAGGAAACATGCACGGATTGTGTTAGCAGGGCTAATATGAGTGAAACTGCTACCTGGCTGTTTTACTGGGCTAAATTTAATGCATGAAGGGTACACTTCCTTTGTATCTCTCGACATGGAGGACTGCTCTCTTTCGTCCACCCCTACCCATGATGGGGGGGGGGGGGTTTGGTGGTTGACAACCACCCAAAACAGTGAACATGACTATGGAATTTTAACATTGGGCTACTTTTCAGAATATTAGTAGATGAATCAATAAATTCATATAATAAAATAACAATACAATAACAATAACAACAACAACAACAACAACCACCACAAAAATAAATGAAACAAAGGCTAACGGCTACCTTTAAGTCTATCAGCTAGCTATGTAGTGGACAGGAGAATTCATACATATTTCAGCACCCTCTAACAACATACTTTGGTATTTTGGCCATTTTTCGAGTGCTTCCAGGCAATACTCCTTTCTCTGGGGTTTGATGCCTCACAAACTGTACCTACCGCCATTTTTTAAACGGCTTACTGGTGGTCATGGGATGGAGAGATTAATTGGTAACATATTTTACTGCATTTACTAGTCAATTGCTTTATTAATTGACTAACGGGCACTCGCCCCACAAACCAGATCAGCACCTGCCTGCATTATTATGAGTGTACACTGACAGGGCCAGACCTTTGCGCCATTGTGCGAGTGGCCCCCTAAAATCATCAATGACCCACTAGAAATCGATACATGGGCCCAATTGACCCCCTCCCACACTGACCAGGGGAAAAACAAAGCATAAAGGTACTGTTTGCATTGTAAGTAACTTGCTATAATGTTAGAACTTCACAAGCCAAAGCAGTAAATTCTTTGCGCCATATGCTTGAATTATCTTATTAGCTCTGCACATGTGTAGTATCATATTGCTTCTCATGACTCATTTTCCTATTGAACTCTATGGAAAAATAAGTCAGGAGAAGAAACCCTTAAAGTGATCCATCCAGATCTACTGTATATCTGGCAGCGAGTGATGTTTTGAGGCTCGTTTGATACCTCAAACCCTAATGACTTACTGCCATTTAGCAAACCATGTGTTGCATACTGTTCCAGTGTAATTTAAAGCTTAATCTAGTCCCCCCCCCCACCCCCAATTCCCATAGAGATCCATTCAAATTCAGGCTATAGTAAGTAAGTAAGTAAGTAAAGTGTATTTATATAGCACCTTTCACAGACACCAGTCACAAAGTGCTTCACAGTCAAAATAAAATAAAAACAAAGATAAACCACAGATAAAACACACAAGGGGAAAAAACAAGCATAATACACAAGTTAAAACATAAAATACCACATGCTACCTAAATGCCTGTCTGAACAGATGGGTTTTTAGTTGCTTTTTAAAAGAATCCACAGAGTCAAGAGACCTCAGACTTATTGGGAGACTATTCCAAAGCTTAGGTGCTGCCGACTGGAAAGCACAATCTCCCCGAGTCTTAAAACGTGTCCGAAGGACACTTAGAAGACCTTGGTTAGAAGACCTAAGAGCTTGACTCATGGTGTGGGGGTGCAGAAGGTCGATGATATAATGTGGAGCCTGGCCATGTAGGGCTCTATAAGTGAGCACCAAGATTTTAAAATGAATTCTAAAATTAACAGAAAGCCAGTGCAGAGAGGATAAAATAGGTGTAATGTGTGACCATCTGTTGGATCGTGTTAAAAGCCTAGCAGCAGCATTTTGTAGTTTGTAAACGGTCCAAAGAAGATTTATTAAGGCAGGTAAAAAGAGAATTGCAGTAGTCCAAACATGATGAGATAAAAGCATGTATTAGCATCTCCATTTCAGCTCTTGACACAACAGAACTGAGTTTGGCTATACAGATCCTTTCCAAAAAATTAGAATATCATGGAAAAGTTGTTTTTTTTCCATAATTCCATTCAAAAAGTGAAACTTTCATAGATTATAGATTCATTACACACAAAGTGAAATATTTCTAGCCTTTATTTGTTTCATTTTTCATAATTTTGGCTTACAGCTCCAGAAAACCCCAAAACAGTATTTCAAGAAATTAGAATAGTGTGTCGAAAATCAGCATTTACTTGGAGGGGGGGGCTACAATAAAAAGTATAGAAATTGCTACAATTGCTACACAGTTCACCCAATATGGATGTAAAAACCCTCAAATTAAAGCTGACAGTCTGCACTTTAACCTCATAGTCACTGTTCCATTTCAAATCCAACATGTTGGAGTACACAGCCAAAACAACAAAAATGATGAAACTCTGCAAATACTTATGGACTGCACTGTATATGACACAGTGTGCACTGACCATATAACAGAGTGAGGGAGAAATAGGAGAGGGGAGATATGGACTAAAAAAATTATATCAGCACATTTCTGGGCTGAAAATTACATAACACACAAAATATTTAATTTAATTGTGATCATATTTGCGCAATAATATAAAGTTGCATGTCTGAGACATCAAACATGACAAAATACCATATACACATGAATGACATATATGCATTGTGTCATGCCAGCATGCGCACAACACAACACAAACAACATTGATCAAATGCATAGACAACATCAGTTTAGCGTGTGGTGCACATATGCAGTTGCATATGTAAACATTGAAGGAAATCTCCATTGGAAGAAACCCTGCTCTCAGAATGCAGAGAATGGTAAATGAAGAATATATCTCCTTGCAACTTGCTTCCTGTTTCAGAAGTGCAATGTTTGTATACTACTTGTGCTTTAAGAAAGCAGAGGCCTTTGTTTATAAACACAATGGCGCAATGCACACCGGAGCAATTTGGAAACGACTGCTCCCTGTATCTACGGGCACGGTGTTAAACGTTGTTTGCATTAGCTAATGTGCTTGTTTCTCAAACTCAGTCCTGGGGACTCCTATGTCAGCTGGAAATAATATTACCCACGTCTGATGAGCCGTTCACTGAGTTGTAGTCTCCCAAGGGGGCCAAGGACCATACACCTGACAAATTGACTGATTGATGAGTTGACTTAGAGGTGCTGTTCTAAATGCTGTAACAGTAGAGGAACACAAATACTTTGTTTTTAACTACTATAGCTAAGTATGGGATAGATGTGAACAAAACCAGCATATATAGAGGTCCCCAGGACAAAGTTTTGAAAGCCCTGCTGTAAAACAAATCCTGCCCTAGTTCACTGACTGACAGATAACCTGTCAAATTGAACCTGAACAAACTGACTGATCTAAACAGCCAAATGACCAGAAGGTTAATTCATGAATACAAAGCTGCTTGTCGGAGAGTCGATTGAAGGCAGCAGAAATGGCTCACCCAGGCCAGTGACCTCATGATGTTTGCTCTTCTTCCTGAGTTTGATTGGCTCGGCTCCCAGTCTCTTCTTCCGCTCGCTCTCGGGGCTCTCCTCATTGGCCAGTTCCTCGAGCTCCGCCTCCCGACAGTGCAGCTTGTACCCGGATATCTGCGTGTTATTGGGCGGCGCTTGCCATGTGACATGGAGGGAATGCATTTTGGCCCTCACTTTTAGCTCGGTGGGAGCGAAGAGCACTGGACGGGGGGAAAGAGAAAAGTAGACAAGTGAGCTGTGGGCGGGGCTGGTGGGGGTGTAACCATGCTGCCAACCTGGATCCAGATCAAACCTGAGAAACTCAAGGACACAGCTTGCAATTACTCAGCAAAAAATGACTTCACAAAATGTTACATGACTTTGCTTGTTTCTAGTTTAAAACTGAAAGAAGCAGCTGCGAACACTAGTGTTGTGTCAGTCATTCGAACTCACCGACCGACTGAGTGAGCAGCTCCTGGAAAACTAAGGGCAGTAACACTGTTTTGCCACTAGAGGTCACAACAGTCGAACAGTGCCTGTTCAGTTCAGGAGATTCTTGACACTGCGCAACATGACACTCAACCTGGGACCTCTTATGCACCCAGTTATTAATGTAAATATTCTCACTGTGAAAGCACAATGTGCAAGAAACTGTGGGCATACCCATGGTGTGGTTGATGTGGGCGGGGGTGCGGTGTAGGGTCCACTCGGATGCTGTCCCGAAGCCAGCGCGTGTCCCGGCTGCTATGCGCAGACGGTACAGCTGGTTGGGGTGCAGGCCCCGTAAGGTGATCTGGGTATCATCCCCACCCACCTCCACAGATGTCACATTGTCCTCTGGAGGGGACACACATACACACACAAGCATGTCATGTATCTTCACCCCAAACACGCTGCTTAAATAGCTTGGGGTTGCAATGGACCATATTTGTCAAGGGGGCATACAGTGCAGTTCAAAGGTATTTGGATAGTGACACAAAAATGTATGTTGTTTTGGCTCTGTACTCTGTAATCCATCCACATCTACTCCATACCTGGCAGCAGAGTGATGGTTTGAGGCTCGTTTGATACCTCAGACCTTTGGTAACAGCCATTTAACCACCCATTTGTTCCATACTGTTCCAGTGTAATTTACAGCTTAATCTAGTCCACCCCCCCCCCCCCCCCCCCCCAATTCCCAGAGAGATCCATTCAAATGCAGAGAGGTTATAGTATCTATAGTAAGAGTACCTTAAAACAAGATATCAAGAATCTTTGATGTTGTTGGGTCACAGACATCAGGAAGTCATGCAAAGGATATGCAATCAAATATTAAATATGACGATAATTTTATATTAATTTGTCCAATTACTTTTGGTCCCCTGAAATGGGGGCGACTATGTATAAAAAAGGGCTATAATTGCTACACGATTCACCCAATATGGACGTAAACATCCTCAAATTAAAGCTGAAAGTCTGCACTGTTCCATTTCAAATCCAATGTGCTGAAGTACAGAGCCAAAACAACAAAAAATGTGACCCTGTCCAAATAATTTTGGACTGCAATGTAAAGTTTAAACAGAGGGAAAGTTGTTGAGTCTTGTAATAAAATTCCAAACATATTGAGATGCAAAACATTCAACAGATGATATAAACTCCTGAACACTGTGCAACAGTTTATGTTTACGATAAATCATGAAGATGGCATGAGTCAGTGCGCTCCAAGCTCCAAGCATTAAAAAGAGCATTGAGGACAGTCTAAAATAAGCTCCCTTTTGTACAAGAATACAGCTCCCGTCACAATAATTATTTTTCTGAAGAACAGGACAAAACACTGGTTTCTCTCACAAATGTTTAATTTATAATGCTGCTGAACACAATACATATTCATTGCACACGATTCCTTTTGTTTCATAACCTATGCTCTTCAGTTAATTAAGTGTGTACATACATATACAGTGTTTGAGTAGACCAAGGCCACCCAGGCATGTTCCTCATCCAGCAGACACTGCCTCCCTTCCAGGTTCTATTGTGTGACTCCCCCAAAAACACACAATGCTATTGTCTGCCCGTTCGAACACACGCAATGCTATTGCTCCAAACTGTTTTCTTCCATGCAATGTCTGTCACATTCGCGCACACAAAAAAAATGAATGAGCTGAAAAGTGCAGGTTCAGTCCTCCGGCGAGAGGGGGGCACTCACCCTGTTCAAGGGCGCAGTAGTCAATGCGGTAGCGGGTGATATCTCCACGGCTGTGCTGGGAGGACAGAGGGGGCCACATCAAGCGCATGTCTGTGGAGGAGGTGCTGAAGACGGATAGCTGCGGGGACGCACTGGGGACTGCCGGCGTGAGAGGGAGGCGGAGGACAAATCCCACAAAAAAGCACAAATAATGCAAAGCAATGACATAAAACCAGATAAATTTGGCTTATTGATATTTTATTTCTTTATTTAACAGCATTTTCCTTGATTACTTGAGAGTGATGTACATATACCATGTTTCTCTTTTGCCTTATTTGTCACAATTGTGTTTATTTCTTCGTTCAGTTTTCAGTTTTGAGTGGGGGTTTTTCTCACCCTACCCAAAAAATAAAGCATTTTGCCACCAATCTTAGCTACTTTTAAGCAAAAGATTAAATCTATTAATGACACAGTGAGAATGGGTAGTGTCATAACTGGATTTGGGGGGGCCAACCGGTATCTGACAGCTCGCTAGAATTGCTCACAGAAATAATGACTTTGATGTGCTTTGTGTGTTCCCTGTTGTCCGAATACCTTTGAATTAACATGCTTATAAAACAGCATATTATCTTTAGCTAGTTCCATGTGGTTCAAGGGAATGTGGTAAGAAAGGAAGTACTTGTTGCACTGCATTGCTTGCATAACCTTTCATTTGTTTACATTCCATTGCACCATCGCCTTTTTCCAGGAGCTTGTCTCGACAACCTTTCCCTGGGGTCAGGGAGTAATTTCTCAGTTTTGCCCAATTAACTCAGGGTTTTATGATGTTTTTCCCCTACTGGAAACAGAACTCAGTCTTACATTTTGTGCAATTACATTGATAAACAATGTTTGCATCATAGAATGACCTGATGAAAATGTGCTACGATAAAGATGAATGAAAAATCTAACTTCAGGACATAACAGCGGAAGACATAAAACCACGTTAGAATTACACGACACTGTTCACAAATTCAAATCACGTGTCTTTTATTAATAACGTTTACTTCTTATGGAAAAATGAGTTATAATTCCAGCTCCGGCTATGGCCTCATTTCAGAGGAGATGACCGCTCCTCCCCCCCGTCGCTCACCATCCTCGAGCATCTCCACGGTGACGGGCGGTGACGGGCGGCTGGCGCCCATGGGCGAGTACGCCACCACGTAGAAGGTGTAGGCCGTGTGCGGCTGCAGCTCCTTCACGTGGAACTCGGTGGTGTCGTTGTTCACCGCAAACTGGTACTCCATGTTGTTCGACCCTGGCGGACACAGGAGAGGGGAGGGGACAGTCCTGTGACCAGGGGCGTGTGCAGGATTTTTTGAATGGGGTGGCCAAGGGGTGTCCAAGAACACATATGGGGGGGCCCACAATACAACAAAATTTGTGTAAAACAAACAAGTGTGTAAAATAAACGCGGCCATAAAACCTAGACTACTCCACGTCGCAGATGCAACGTTTATTTAACAATAACAGGTAAGCTTTTTTTAAAATTCCGTTTAATATTAGACATTTTAGTCGAACAACAAATAGGTTAACTTAACTCATATAAACCCTAAAACTGAACCAGTTAGGCTACGTTATAGGAACTGGAGAGGCGAGAGGAGCCAGGAGTTTCAGCAATTATGGTTCCCCATAGCAGGCTATCATATAGAAACTTCTCCCTTTTTCTACCAAACTAGAGTTTACAGTCATATTTTCAACCCAGTTATACCCATAATACATATAAGAATAAGAATCAATCAAGTTAGTGGAGTTGTTTTACTCATTGTAATCAACAGGCTCTGGTTAGTCAACATATAACTCCACACTGCACTCTAACAAATAGCGGCAGCCTCCCCAGGGTCCTAGTGCCGGATTTCGCTGTGTGCGTTATGGTTCTGAAGTCTCGATGGCGAATTTTGTCAAATCAATCTGAAAAAACGTAATGAATAAAACTAGTGGCTTAAGATTTTTTTGGGGGTGGGTACAGTAAATTTTAGGGGGGCTAAAGCCCCTTAAAATAGGTCTGGCAACACGACTTATAAACAAATGGTACTCACAAAAATTTTAGGGGTGGTCAATCATTTCCCAGGGGGGTCCGGTGCCACCCCGGCCACCGGCCACCCCTTTCACCACGCCCCTGTCTGTGACTGACAGGGGGCACTCTGCAGGGGTGCAGTCATTTTCGGCGGTTCAGAGCTGGCAGTGTGCAGGGGGTTACCCGCTCTCTGTGGCACTAGCGTGAATTTAGGAGCCTTTCTGCTCTGTCCTTACATGTCTCTCTACATTGTATTTTTATTTACTCTCTTCTATACCCTTTGTTCCCCCGCATACTATATCTACGCGGCAGGAAATCTGCTGAAAAGCAGTTTTAAAACTGACGGTGGGCCCAAAGGCTTTTGAAATATTTATGTGCAACTTATATTACAATATGCGTGCACTTGATGCTTTCTTGCCCTGTGTAATATAAGTGCTGCAAAATAAAAAACAACAAGCGAGTCGTATGTGCTTTATGCAGGGGATAGTTACTGGTTAATCCTGTATAATGTAATATAATAAATAACTGAATGAGGTCGGGGGGGGCGGCGCTCACCTGCCGTGCGCTGGTAGTGGACGGAGAAGCCGATGATCTGGTCGCTGTTGAGCTCGGGCCTCTCCCAGGCGAGCAGGGCGCTGGTGCTGGAGTCCGGCCGGGCGGAGAGGTGGTGGGGCGCGCTGGGGAGCCCCTCCCGGACGATGACGGACAGCTTGGCGGTGGCGCAGGCCGTGCCCAGGGCGTTGGCGGCGACGCACTGGTAGTACCCGGCGTCGTCCATGCCCAGCTGGTTGATGAGCAGGACTCCGGGGCTCTGGGTCTTCACCCGGCCGTTGGACAGCACCGGCTCGCCGTTCCTCAGCCAGCGAAGGGACGGCGGCGGCTCGCCGGAGCTGTTGCAGACGAAGCGCGCTGTATTGCCCCGGGACAGGGACACCGTCTCGGGGGGCTGCTGGATCACTGGGGGGGCTGGGGGGGAGGAAAGGGGACTGAGCCACTCAAGTTAGATAGATAGATAGATAGATAGATAGATAGATAGATAGATAGATAGATAGATAGATAGATAGATAGATAGATAGATAGATAGATAGATAGATAGATAGATAGATAGATAGATAGATAGATAGATAGATAGATAGATAGATAGATAGATAGATAGATAGATAGATAGATAGATAGATAGACGGACAACTAAATAGAAAGATAGACAGACAGACACAGAGATAGACCAGTGGCGTAACGTCGGCTGTAAAATAGGCCTTCTGTAACCTTACCTTTATACGGATATTACTCTCAAACCGTTTTCTCAACCGGAAAAAGTGGGGTGTACAGGATTACTTGTTTCTGTTTATTTAGCTTGAGTAGCCTTAACAATCAAACAATTAATTCGCTGAATAATCAAGACCAATTTGTAGCCTATAATGATTTAGAAATGATAACGACAAAAGAGACAACTTGAGATTATTTAACAAGGATCAGGCAATAATCTAAATGCGTTAAAGAATGTAATTAATTTTAAGACGACACTCAAATTAGTCAAAGCGATATAAATATTAGAAAGCGTAAATTTAAAGAAGACAGCCTCTTAAGTGTCTCAAACCATTGAGAGCAACGCATGATTCAGGCTAGGAAAACTAATTGACGAAAATCTACGAAACGTTGAACATTTAAACATGGAGCATTTAAAGGTCAGAATCTTCGCATGATGACATATCATCATAAATGTGGATATAGAAAAATGCAACACAAGTTTATGATGCACAGAACAATAATGCTATCTCAACATAATAATTCACTTATTGTTCTTGTTTATTGAGTGAATCAATTATTTGATTGACAATCAGGCAAAGTAAACGGAAACTGATTGAGAGTGATCATCCATTAAAGGTAAGATTACAGAGAGCCTAGTTGTACTCCCACGGTGTGCCACTGAGACAGACAGATAAATAAACTGACAGACAGATAGAAAGACCTCTAGAGGAAAAAAGGGGTTATCCAGGGCAGTGTGTTGCATTTTTAAACTCTACATATCGGAGTTTAACATTGTATAACCCACTCACCCAGCACGCGCAGTTCAGCAGTGGCTATGACAAACTCCCTGGTCCTGGGCTTGTTGGCGCGGCAGACGTAGACGCCCGCGTGGTGACGTCGCGTGTCCGGGATCAGCAGGTTCGTCGCCAGGACGACTACATCCGTGGCGATGGGTCTCCCGTCTGAAAGCAAACCCAGACATGGACAGGTGAAACGGCGTACCCCAAAAATAGCCGCCTTCCCTGGAGCGCGGGCCCGAGGCCGCGAGGTCGCAGAGCACTGCAGGACAGGCCTGATCGGAGACGCATGGCCGAGGTCAGGAGTAGCAACACCCACGAGGCTGTTCGCATGGTGCTTCCCTGCGGTTGGTTGCCCTGGCTGTTCTGAGCATGCTTCCCGCTGCCCTTAGACTCACGTGGGAGGTCACCGATTGGCCTGCTTTACCTCCGCGGCAGGAAGGGGTCCTTTGGTGCCGGGCCCCAGCAAAACACAACCGGCCGTCACCTTTTAACCCACAAAACCTGTGAAAAAACACCCGGTGGGGGGCAGCAGGAAGGGGGCAGTAGCGAGCAGCGGGTGGGAGCCTTTCAAGTCTAAAAAAAGGGCTACTTTACATTTCCTGAGCCTGTGACTGTGGGCTTTGATGGAGGGAGGCGGCAGTAGTCCTACTGGCCAACTCCAGGTCTCCCGCCCGTGTGTGTGTGTGTGTGGGGGGGCACAGATGAAATTATGTTTTTTCCTCAAGTTTTAAGGGGGTCGGGGAATAATTTTCCATTTTTCTGTACATTTGGTTCCAATGTTTTTCTTCTTTGCTCTTTCAGTAAAGAGCACCATAAAAAGACAGACAGATATAGATAGACTAATTCATAGGTTAGATAAGGTAAATGTGAACGTTAGATAAGGTAAATAGAATCAGTGGCCTTGAGGAGACAGGGGGGTTGTGCCGGTGTCCAGTGTGGCGTCTACTTAGGCGTTACTGTGACGTGTGACCTGTGCGAAAGGACCCGCCCAGTGTTTCAGGGGCACTGTTCCTGAGAGAAAGAGCACGGCGCGTCCTAAAGGACGGCAGCGGGCCATTTTTCAGGAAGGGCGTTCGCATTCTTAAGCCACTGAAATGACAGCGCAAATAGGATTCTCAGCGTCAAAGTTTACAGCTTAAAATGACAGACAATAAAAAGGCACACTTGACAGGCTGCGGTAGACTTTAGCATTGAGCACAATCTGTTCCATCTGTACCAATATTAACACAATACGAAACGCAGGGGAAAGTACACAGTGAGTGAGTGACGGCTTGTTACTAGGGCGATTGGGAGAGAGGTCAGCTGGGAAGAGAGGTATGGGAAAAAAAAAAAACGGGGGCGAAACGACAATAGGAAGGGTTTTAAAATGGAATTGCGTGTTACTGTGCGTGGGGGTGTGGTTTATGCACCTTGTCTGCTCCAAGACACCAGGGGTTTGGGCTGCCCCTGCGCCATGCACTCCAAGACCGCGGGACGCCCCGACAACACCGTAGTGTTCCGGGGGGGCACCACGATGACGACCTCCTCCAGGGCGGGGCGTGGGTCTGCGGGGAAACGGATGACAAAAAAGCACTGACTTGCTGCCTGGGAGACAGTCAGAGCGGGGACAAAGGCGCAGGTGTGAGAGCGACCAGCAGAGGGCGGCAGCTCGCAGGTTTTCTCCGGCTATGCGCAGAGGGCTCTGGGCTGAGCGGGTGGCATGCCAGCTGCAGAGACGAGGGCTAAGGTACTTTCCTCCCTCAGTGACTACTGGAAGGCAGCTGTCGCCACCAAAACTGCAAACAGTAGCTAGGTAGTATGCTAACAGTTCGCTAATTCTGCGAAGGATTTCCATTCTGCACATGCTGGGTCTTTGTTTTGTTCAGTTAAATAGCAGTACTTTGCGTGCACATGGGCCTGATTTACTAAGACCTTTAGCATGTGCAAAACCTTTTAGCACACGCAAAACCAATAACATGACCAATGATCGGTCATGGTATTTGTTTTGCACCAACCATTGGCCTGTTATTAGTTTTGCCTGTGCTAAAAGGTTTTGCACATGCAAAAGGTCTCAGTAAATCAGGCCCATGATGTGCGTTTCAGAATGGCATGTGTTTTTCCATATAACTGTAATGCATTTGGAGGTTGGCGGCTGCCTCCCAGTAGTCATAGAGGGAAGGGAATTACCTTGGGCGGAGACGAGGGCCTCGTACGCACAAAGGAATATCACCTCAAGGACTCGCAGATAGAGCGAGCCGCCTGGCGGCGACTTTCAGCGAGAAGTAGTCAGAAGTCCCTCCCCTTCATCGTTTCATTAGCACCGAGCCAATTAAATATGGAGAAAGGCAAACAGGTGTGAGGAAAGGAGAGGGAGACAAACATGACTCACTGTTCATACTCTATGCAGAGTTGTGTACAGCCACATGCTATGCCACGGAAGGTATGCTCGATTTCTCAGTGCGTGAAAGCCAGTTGGGTCTCGCTACGGACTGCACGAGTACATAAATAAGTAAAACATTTTCTCAGACGGGCGGAACTGTGCATTAGCATGTGAGATGGATCCCTGTATTTAGTGCTTCAGAGTCTGTGAAGTAATCATGCTCCTGGAGAGACCGCACAGATTTATACCAGGCTCAAATACAGTCAAAAACCCACGTTGTGATAATGATTCTATCAGGGGGAAAAAAACGCCCCGCATGGTTCCTGGGAAACAGTAAGCACTTTATAAATTAGTAATTGCGATTACATACAGTAGCACTTGATTATGCATGGAGGCCGAGGATTTTAAGTGGGTCAATCTCCATTCTCTGTACTTGTCAGGAGATGACTACCGAGAGCTGTGTGTTTGTGTGTGTGTGTGTGTGTGTGTGTGTGTATGTGTGGCGGCCCGAGTGCGAGCTCTTGAGTGTAAGTGCGAGACCTCCACGTATTAGTAGACAAAATTAATCATTACAACTTCAGAACGCATGCATATGCAGGAACACAGGTGTATGTACGGTGTAAATCACTTCACAACGGTTTACGAGAGTATTTTCATTGCTTTATGAGAGTATATCAGTGGTTTCCCTGCCCTGGGTTGTGAGAGGGGTTGATGTGGGTCACAAGATATATATATTATTTTACAGTTACAGTGTACAGTATGACATACATTCCCCAGTTCCCAGTTCCATTCACACCAGTGAAATTAAACACTCTTGAACATGAACTGTCTGCGATAGTTGCGACACACTTGCAGTTGCTTTAACACAAATGAAAAACATTTTAGTTCCGTACAGAACGTATATTCGCCACATTTTAAGTGGGGTTTATGTGAAATGTGCTCACTTACTAAGTGGGGTAAAGCCTGCGTTAATCTATCTTAAGTGTTGGATCAGGCGAGGGGTTTTGAGTGCGGCTCGCGTGATGTCCGTGGAGAGGACGCAGAGACTGCGGACCTCGCTTGGTGGAGTCTTGATAGGCGCAGGCGATATTTACCGAGAGGCCTGCCGATATTGTCTGCCAATTTCTCAAGCGGACTGTGGCTGTCTCTGCCTTCCTGACCACTCCCAGCAATTCCATTCAGGATCCCCTTTGCGTTTCCACTGCGCACTGACGATTCTGTATCCACAAACCGCTTCTCCGTTCCCTGACAACATCACACTGCCTGGGAGCGGATCAGTCTGGCTCATTTCTGCCCTAATGCAACACGTATACCCAATGCGTGCCGCACACGCCGAGAAGCTTGTGCGGCAACAGGTCAGGATCCATCTTGACTTCAAGCCCTTGCTAAGCCCCGTCGTTATCTCGGAGATGGAAGGGGAGAGGGGCTTTAAACATGAGCTCGGGGCTCGGGAACAGGGAGAATCAATCGGGCCGCCGTAAGCGCTACGTAATGAACACCGGCCGTTTCCCCAGGGGGCCGTCTCTCCTCCCGATCGGCCAGTCAGCGGGCTGGGGAGGGGCGGGCCGCGCGTGTCATTAGTGAGCAGGCCGCACCGGGGATTAGAGAGAGAGAGGGACAGACTGCCGATCCGCAGGCCAGTTTAATGCTTTTTAGCTTAGTTTTGCATGAATAAACGGTGCTTTTGTTACTTATAAGAATGAGTGTGATTATGGATTAGAGCTTTATAATAAATGGAAAGGAACGGTAAAATTAAATTGTGTAGGGGTGTGCCTGCGACGTGGCAGAGGTGAAGAGTGGTGGATAATTTATACACGTCATGCATTCCGAGAAAAGGCTTCCGCAAAGGCTACACTTGTTTCTCATCACTGAAGCACCCTCCGGGAGCCTCCTCATCTCCCCACTCCTCGCTCCTCCGCGGAGCATTTAGTGGTTTGAAATGTCCTTAAACCTCAATCGATTTCCGGGTCAGGCGCGGACCGAAGAGAAGAGGATGGATAAAATAAGCGATTGGAAGCCACCTCCTATGTTCGTATAGGCTCCGCCTCCCTTGTGGGCAGGGACTTTCTGTTGACACCGCCCCCTCCGTGGGAGTTGCATGTCAAAATAGCTACGCTTTATAACAAGGCGATCCCACAGTCTATTACGGCAAACAGATGGATTATGTGTCTAGTATGCCTCCTGGTCATTCCATGCATCAGACTGAAAGTTCCCCTCCACGACGGACAACACTACTGTTCCTGACTCTCATACAGCTATTGACCAAGCAATGAACGCTTTATCACTTTACAGACCAATACCTTTTCCCACACTACCAAAGCATGAAAGGCTTCCAAGACTTTTATGGAATATGGATGGCATTTATTGGGATGGTAATAACGATTATTCCATTTAATTTTATTTTAACTTGAACTGGACACACTTTCTGTTTTTAACCATCCTACCATTAAACTACTACAAGCTGCAGTTTCATACATTTGAGTTCCCATTGTGCTCCATTGTGTTATTAATTGGAAGCATTATCTTACATTTTGATCTGTGATGCATGTTTGTTTTTGTGTTGGAGATATGGTGGGGCATAGAGAGCACTGTGGGGGAGTGGAGGAAGAGGCTGGGTGTGTGTGCCCGTACCTGCGGTGACCGCGAGCGTTGCGTCCCTGGCTGAATCGCTTGCGGGCGGAGTTGGAGGGCTACGCAGCGGTAAGTGCCTGCGTCCTCGTTCCGCACGGCAAGGATCTGCAGCGCGCCGTTTGGGATCGAGATGAACCTGCGGACAAAAGGGTTGGGGGGGAGAAGGGGCGGGGTTTAGTGTGCGCGGCCCGGCCGGCCCCTCCCACATCAAATCGCTTCCACTGCCCGTCATTCTGCAGTGGGCCGTCTGTCCTGAAGCAAGGCCTCTAGAGAGCTTTGCCAGTGGGGCCTTGGCTCCAGCACCCAGGAGAGAAGCGTTTGTGTAGCAACATTCACTCACCCCTTTCACCAACATTCACTCACGCCACTTACTTGACCACCTGAAGCAGTCTATTCAACTGTTAACTTGCCTCACCTGCTTTCTTGGGGCTGAACCCATTGTCAGCTTTAAGGTGAAAAACAACCTGGCATCCTGGGTCTGTACAAGGGCGAGAGCGAACGGTGGCACCCTTGTGGGATTGAGGAGAGCTCACAGAGAGATGGGGCAGGGGCTGCTGGTGAGAGCTCACAGAGAGATGGGGCAGGGGCTGCTGGTGAGAGCTCACAGAGAGATGGGGCAGGGGCTGCTGGGGAGAGATCACAGAGAGATGGGGCAGGGGCTGCTGGGGAGAGATCACAGAGAGATGGGGCAGGGGCTGCTGGTGAGAGCTCACAGAGAGATGGGGCAGGGGCTGCTGGTGAGAGCTCACAGAGAGATGGGGCAGGGGCTGCTGGGGAGAGATCACAGAGAGATGGGGCAGGGGCTGCTGGTGAGAGCTCACAGAGAGATGGGGCAGGGGCTGCTGGTGAGAGCTCACAGAGAGATGGGGCAGGGGCTGCTGGGGAGAGATCACAGAGAGATGGGGCAGGGGCTGCTGGGGAGAGATCACAGAGAGATGGGGCAGGGGCTGCTGGTGAGAGCTCACAGAGAGATGGGGCAGGGGCTGCTGGTGAGAGCTCACAGAGAGATGGGGCAGGGGCTGCTGGTGACAGCCTGCGCCGAGCACCAGCACGGTTTCTCCTCGGCACACATCCCTGGAGGGTGACGCACGGAAAAGGAGTGGAGTTGTGTGATGACATGAAGCCACCGGGCACTGCTGCCCACCAGTCCAAAGAGTGAGATGGAGAGAGGGTGAGAGAGAGAGGGAAAGAGGGAGAGCAAGATAGATAGAGATAGAGAGAGAGAGGCAAAGATATGCCTAAAGGAGAGAACAAACCTGAACGCGCTCCAGATCTAGGTCACCGAGCGTTGAACGTCAGCCCCCTTGTTGCACAACAGCGTTTCAGCTCGATGGCCGCATGTTGTGCTTACACTTGTCAATATTTATCTCTCTTCCTCCATGCACCTGCCCCCTCCCCTCCCCCCCCAACCCCAACCCCTTCCCAGCCCTGTGGATGAGATGAGGGAGAGGTCAAGTTCCATTCAAGTTCCATTCAGACGGAGGCCCATCTGCTGCCTCTGACAACTGGACAAAAATTTAACAACATCTACACGTTATACGTATCTGAACGTGGACCGTTTTCTCAAAAGACAAAGTGTACATGGCTGGTGTATATGTGGTGCAGGGCACCCCTACTGGCTGCCGGGTTCACCGAGCCGGCTTAGCACCTCGGCAACATCACAGAACCTAAGATCTAAAGAGATTGCATGCGTAGTCCAGGGTCACGTAAGGACACGGATATAAAACCAAATAACTGAAATAACAGATCAATGACACCAGCGCGGCAATGGTGTAAATATAGGATGGGAGTATGAACTGGACACAATCCCAAACTGTATGGGGATTTATTAATAGCACATCTGTGTTTGCATTTGCGTGCGAGTGTCAGGTTCTGTCTGAGTGGCTCTGTGCACAAGTATGCTTGTGTGTGTGCGCGTGCGACTGTGCGTAAGCCTGCGTGAGTGTATATGTACGCGTCTGTGTGTGTATATGTATGTGCACACGTGTGAATGTGTGCATTTCCAAGTCTGTCCTTGTGTGCGCTTCTGAAGTTTTGAAACGTCTCCCGTGCGCAGTTGAGAGGCTAAAAGCAGTTCTTGCAACCCACGATGCTTCAGTTCGTCCCAAACCGAGGCCAATATTTTCGGAGATGCTGCCTCGCTCGCTCCGCGTCTCGTCTTCCTCCATCTGTTGCCTCCCTCTGCGACCTCCAGCTCCCCACGCTCCCTCACACATCCGTCTCCCGCTCTCTCTATCACGGAGCGACTGTGTCCTGGAGCTGAACCCGCGCTCGCAGGCCTGCCCACGTCTTCCCGCCTCCACCAAACGGTGTGACGGTCTTGTTATTTTCGGTTTGTGGTGACCGTACGTTAGCGAGAGTCGTGTTCCGGTTTGTCCTAGTGTTGAATAAAATAAACTGCCACGCACGGCGCTTCGCTGTCTTACGCCAGTTGCTTGATAAAATGAATAGGCATTGAAGGCTTTTTAAAGGTAATGACCTAGAAACCAAGACATAAAACATTCAAGGATGCGTGTGGACATATATTCAGATAATGTAGACCTTTGCGGAGAGTGTGCAATTTGAACATTCGCAATCACAAGCATTTCACAGGTTTCTGAAACATTCCAGTTTAACCTCTTCCTACCGAGGGCAAAATAGGCCAAATTTTGCCTGTTTTCACTAGTGACAAACAAAGGTGGTTATCTCAAAAACTATAAATGGTACAAATATGGTTCATGGCTTTTATTAAAGCAGACACCTGCAGTATTACGACTAAGCAGTGAGAACTCATAGAAATCCAGTTTTTGATACTTAACTACAACAATTTATGTACAGAAAATATAAAAAAACTAAAAAACGGGTACCTACATTCAAGTTTAAGAATTTTTACCTGGGGAGCTACAAATGCAATCAAGGAAATGACTCCTCTATCTGATTCATCAATATGCTGCCTACCTCTGGTAACAATCTGGTGTCAATATCTCAAACCATTCAAATTTTACAGGGTTTTTTTCAGGTGAACCTTTTTCGTTATCCAAATGGTGCCAAATGGTGCCAAATGTGCCAAAAATGGCAATGTTCCAGAAAGGTCTCAATATGATTTATTTTTTAGGTTTTTACAATAAAATGAGATAATTTGTCAATATTGGCAATAAAAGTTCATTTTTAGACGTGTTCTTGGTGTTCTGCATATTACACAACTAACTAACCAAGGTTACAAAAAGCTGTCAAAACCCATGTAGCAGCACAGTGAATCTTGTGTATTTCACCAGAGCCCCATTAGCCAGAAATGAGTCCAGGAATGTGCAAACAGGTTTTCAAATGAATAATGGGAATAGTATGAAACTTCCCTACACATTAATGCTTGCCAGTCCTGTCCTTTATTCTGTTGGCACCTCCTATGACAGGGACGTTGGGGTTGGGTTTTAGGAGGCAAAACTTTATACATGACAAACATATATCAACTATATACAAGTGCACTAAGGTGTACTACTAAAAGTGCAGTGGATAAAAAATCAAAAGTCCACCAGTTTCCTAGATAAAAAATAAAAACACCCCTGCTGTAACAAATAAAAAGATCCTTGCCTCTAATTGCTGAAGTTACCGTATTTACACAAAGAAAGTACAAAATGGCAGGGTCCAAAAAGCTAAAAAAAATGAACTAAAAACAAAAAAAGGTAAAGGATCAAAACATGGGGGTGGAGGTTGAGGAGAGATTATTTAACCATTCATACAGAAGCCATTTAGACTACACATTCCCTCAGGAGAGCAATCTGCATCATTACAAATCCCACTAACCCTGTCCATGGAATTGTCCACCATGTTGATATACCCATTAGTCCCCCCTTATACAACAACAATCAACAATAATAATAATCAACAAGTATTCCCTCATGTTATCATGTTCTCTCCCTCGTACCATGCATAAATTACCATTTTGTTTACCTGCACAGCCTTCTGTACTGCATACAGAACAATTTACTCAGGTGGAACAATGACTTTACTAAACACTTCCAGAAGCCATTTCACACTCAAAAAAATCGTTTTAGTAGCTCATCTCAGACACAAATAGATAGCTAGCTGCTTGTTACCTGTAATTTTGCTTGCATTACATTACATTACATTTATTTAGCAGACGCTTTTATCCAAAGCGACGTACAGTAAGTGCGCACAGAGACATCAAGATCACTACAGAACAGACAAGGCAAAGCACATCCTTCGCATAATGTAGCAGCTATCCCTAGCAATGAACGTCGACTGTAGTTCACAGTAAGCTGTGGGCAAATCAGCAACACCACACTTCCATTCCTAATACTCGTATAAACTATAATAAACAGACAGGAAAACACAGGGATGCTTGCTAGCTTGCCACTGTAAAGGCAATACTATCTATATTAATTTAGCTGAGAGGGACCGATTTTATGCATAAGTATATAAGGTTAGTTAGCTTCACAGAAGAAACACAGGGATTCACGCATTGCAGCTAAATTTCCTTCGATGCTTACACCAAACATCTGTGTTGTTGGCAACGCCACGTAACACGTGCGAGTTTGTCAACACAGACAATACACCCTAAGTTTACTTCATAAATTATTTATCATTACCGTTGGAATGTGCAATTTGTAATATTAATTGTATGAAAAACAATAAAATACAGTTGACAATGTAATTACGAACCCGCATGGCATTGCGTGAATTCACACTGGTATATCGAAAAATCGGTAATACCACCAGCCCTAACGACGTTACCTGCCATGGCGAAATTCAATGCGTTTATAGCATAACACTGTTAGTATGATAAAACAACTTACATGTCAGCAACATCATCTCGGTCATCAGTGGATTCAGCGTCACTGAGACAGGATGAGTCTCCCTCGGCAAAAACATCTTCTGGCTTATCCAGTTCGTCTAGCACTTGGTGCACGGATAAACGCCTCAAAAATCTCGACATAACTACACAAAAACTGTATCAAAAATACTCTAAAGTAAAAAATGTAACTGCGGGCCTTACCTAATTAATTGTGCTTTGCTAAACGGAATGTAGCGAGCTACGCTACAAGGTAAAAACACTGCGCCATCTTGGCTCGATAATTACGCGTGAGTGCCACTTCCTCATACGCAGTGCTGTTATCGCCTTCATTTACGAAGGAAATGTGTTTAATGAGGGGTCTTTTGAAAGATAAGAGTCTTGGCTATTGGCTGGAATATTTGACAGACAGTTTTTAAAACCCAATGGAAAGCAAATAATACTCGGAGTGGAGGCAGGTCGAAGACAGTTTTTCCCACTTCAGATAGGCCTATTGTGCTATCAGTCAAAGAAATACACCCAATTGACGACGGTTTTGCATAATTCTCTGCAAGCATGTTCAAAACCACTCTGGCTAACATATACTAAGCCGTTGGATTGGTACTCCAGAAACTGGCTGAGTTTCACAACGCCAAAGTGAACACAGCCGAACGAGTCGTAATCAAGTGCAAAAAAGCACAAGTCGGTTTAAAATTGGAAAAAAATCATGTACAGCCTTATGAAAGTTTTAAAGTATTTTTTCTTGAAGCCTAAAGGTATAATGATTTTTTAAACCAAAGTTTTGTGAAATACAATTAAGCAGAACAGTTTACCAGCACATTGTTTATGGTGTGACATCAAGCTGCAATACATGTTTGAGAATTAGGTCAGAGTTTCCAACGTTATTTACAAAGTTTTATCTCGACGTTTTGGGCTTAAAAACCACTTTCCCAGAAGGAATGGATATATCATAAGGATATTTAATCAAAATATTGAGGTGAGCAGTTTATTATATATTATTAAATTAATGAAATGTATAATTTAATAATTTCCGTCACGCCCGCGTTACCGCTAGGGGGCGTTTGGCATTAAGAGGTTAAAACCTAAATAGTGTGTCCCATGTGAGGAGCTAGCTGGCTGCCTCGCTACCTTTAATCTGAGCCACTTCTGACTGCAGATCCCAAGTCAACACGCATTTTTATTCCAATGGCAAGTGGCTGCGGTGTAGAAAGTAACCTCTTCGAAGGCGGTCATCAGTTTTGAGGCACGTGCTCATCGCCCAACCCCGTAATTGTTTATTTTCATACATCACAGCCCATCATGGTTGGTCCCTTACCTAATCGGCGTACCCTGCTAAAAGCAGGACTGTGCTTGAGGTTCAATTACTCAGCATCTCTCAAACCCCCCTCGACGGCCATATTTTGATGAATGGCACTGTGGCCGATACAATATTCATGGCAGTTCAGCGCTCGTATTTGTTCTCTCTTTACATGGTTGGAATGCAACGCTGGCTCTTCAGTATGGAGGCAATGCTGTGTGTACTTGGTCATCCTGCCCAGAATGATCACATGGGTAGTTGCATGTTGACTTGGGATTCAGTTCAAAGCCCATCGGTCCCCCTGCACACGGCCCGGCCCATGCCAGAGTGTGATACGGGAAACAGTTTTTTACATTAAACAAATAAAAAAATAAAAAGGCCCAGAAAAATATAGCCCCGGAACGCACTGCGTGACCCCGACCTTCAGACCCTGCCGAGGAGTCGTGATCCACTCTTATCGCCTAGTCGCCCGTCTGCTGAGAATGAACAAATATGCACGTATATAAATAACGCATCACGCTTTACACTGCTCCTGAACAAAGGGTCAAAGCGCGTTCCTGTGCATTTCCAGGCGAACCTTGTTTATTCGGTGACTGGTCTTGTCAGGTGAGGCAGAGTAGAGTCGTTGTTCCATCTCAGACGTTAAAGTTGGCTGTTACTGAGGTCGGCCCGAATGACCCGTGACCTGTGAACTTTGTCCCCAAACATCCTCTGCGCTGCAGAAGCGTTTGGGAGGGGCCACCTGAGTTGGCTTTGTTCTTTGAGGTGAGACTCAACCAGATTTAGCTGCCTAACAGTCTAACAAAAAGTGTCTTTTTCTATTAGTTGATCGAAAAAATCGTTGTGTTAAAAGTAGCATTTCCAGCAGAAGAATTACATTCCATTACATGTTTTGGAAGATAGAGGGGCAAGGAGAGGCATGGTCTCACAGATAGATCTGGGACTTCTGAGAAAAAGCCACACATTCGATTAGCGTACCGAACCCGGTTATCGGCGGAAACCAGACATTTTTGTGATCAACATACGATACTGATATTATTCGGGCACATACCATTGAACATATTATATTTATTAGGTTCACAAAACGATAAGCTAACTTTTAAGCCAATAACCATGTAGATGTGACCGGTAGTTTTTATGTTTTAACGTCTTTTAGATGAGAAAGTACTGTCAAAAAAGGGGCGCCCTTTATCGGGCGGCTCTTGTAGTGCATAAACAAGCTCACGATTATTGTTGTTTTAATAATCAATTAATAGTTTATTTCATCAAGAAAGATACAGTTTGAATAACCAATATGTTGGCAAAATAGCTGGCTAACTGGATAGTTTACCTGACAGTCCGAAAGATGTCAATATTGGGTTTATTTCTTCACAAAACGATAAACTAAGTTTTAAGCAATATTAAACATGTAGACGTGACCGGTAGTTTTTTGTTTTAACGTCTTTTAGATGAGACAGTAATGTCAAAAAAGGGGAGACAACTATCGTTTATTGGCTTAAAAGAGATAGGCTCAATCGCATTGGATTTATTTCTTTACAAAAACGATGTTAACTTTTAAGCCAATAACGTGTTTCTTTTTTCGTTTTAACGTCTTTAAGATGAGACGAGACTGCCAAAGAAAGGGCGCCCATTATCGGGCGGCTGTTGTAATCCATAAACAAGCTCATGTTTATTGTTGTTTTAAGAATCAATTAATAGTTTATTTCATCAAGAAAGATACCGTTTGAATAACCAATATATTGGCTAAATAGCTGGCTAAAAAGACTGCAGTGTAGTACACCAGCGCAGAAGTAGAATCAGATTTCGGACATTTTTTTCACATAGGGGGCGTGATAAAAAGGCTCATAAAACGTGTAATTATCGTTAAATATTCATGAAAATGAGCGGATACATACCTTGTTTGGTTTGAAGTGGGTGGGAAATACTGGTTTTCTTTTTTTCGTTGGCAAATCAGCTCTCGAGGAAGTTCAAATATGGTCGAAAGAGGACGTGCCCGATAAAGGGCGCCGCCCGATAAAGGGCGCCCTGTAGCTACCCCCCTTTTTTCCATATTGGGAACTACTGGTTTCACTTGTCCAGTCATCGACCTGCCACATGCACCCACACAAGAAGCACAGCAGATGAACTGCGTGCTATTCTCCGATACATTAGTTACATTAAATTCATCTGGCGGATGCTTTCATTCAGAGCGACATACAATTAGTGCATGCGGAAGGTTGTTGGAACATATACAAGCACAGGTCAGGTAAAGTGCAAATCTATCATAAAGTAGCTATCCAAAAGTCTAAAACTATTTCACAAAGGTTTTGCACATGCTAAAGGTCTTAGTAAATCAGGCCCAATGTCTTAAGACATGCCCCAATAGGGGATTCCCGAACCCCGAAACGCAGACACACGTGCTGCCCGTCGTTTGTCTTTGCGTGTTTCATCAGGTTGCCTGAAAGCGCAACGGCCGCTGTGTGGTTTCAGTGGTGGCGGAGTGACACGCTCACCTGGAATGGGTGGGCAGGGGCACCTGGTCCTTCTCCCAGGTGATGCTTGGAGCAGGCAGGCCATCCACGCGGCATTCGAAGCGCGCCGCGCCCCCCGCAGGCACCGCCTGGGTCTCTGGGTGATGGAGGAAGCGGGAGAGACCTGCGGAGAGAAGAGGGCGGGGGGATCACACCAGAGCAATTCATTACCTGCAGTGAGCACCGGCACGAAACAGAATCCCGAGGGCAGCGGTGACCACAAATGGGAAGAGCCGCAGACCACTGATTGACAAGTCACGTGATCTGCTATCCTAGCAATTGCATGGTGCTGTACCCTCAAGCCAGGCTTGCTCAAGAAAAAAAAGAATCAGCATAGAGAAATTTTTTTTTTAACAAAAACTGAGATCAACAGACCGGGGGTGCGTCCCAATCGTCGAAAAATGCACCCTCCCTTCCTCCACTACCACCTCCTCTACTCCGTGCCCCGGAAACCTAAACTGTGTGTGCTTCAGTAGGTTATTAGCACACAAAGGACATAGCATCCTATAAAAAGATAACAAAATGCCAGTCCGTTTTTGTGGTTCACATCCTACATAAACATTCGGCAATTAAAGTCGGGGAAACAGCGGGAAACAGCTTTATTTATTTGCTTGCACATTAACGCTGCTTATTAACGAACATGACTATACATAAATATAGCCTAAGCATGACAGCTACCATTTCAGTATGTGAATATGCATTGATTCATTTATTCAACCATTCCAAAGGACGTTTTTAAATTTGATTTCAGATGTTACAGTGGGAAATAAGCCTAATTGATTTTCAGTGTGACGACTGCGATACTATGAACATTGGGAATGATAGGCCTATATCCGATAATATGATGATAATTCGTTCCACTAATCTACAGAAATGTTTCCCAATTCGCCTATGTGAGATAAGAAACTGGCAATAGTAGGCTGTAGTGTAGCTACAGCAGCCTATAGGCCTATGAGGTGAATTAGTGCTCGGTATGTTCAGACATCGGGAACATTGGGATTCTGGAATTACAGTAAATTGTTATGTTTGCGTAGCCTATACTACAACATGTTTACTTTGATCTAATGTTGCTGGTTACATGTTAATTAGTGTCTCGACGCAAACCGCAATACAGGCTATGTTTACACTGTACATGCAACTAGGTTACTTGCACTTGTAACTTAAAAATATTTAGCAGCATGGGCTGACCATGTGGAAAATCTGTGATTGGCTTTGGGAATATTTGTGGGCTCGGCATCAGTCAAAGTTATGATAGGGAAACTTCATCAATAGTCGACTGTGATTTTGATGACGGTAAAGCAGATTCGCTGTCCCAATTTTCTTCATGGCTCCTTTCCTCCAAGGGAGGTGGGGAGTGAAGAATATTGGGACGCACCCATTGACTTGTGAAAATGTTTTACAATAATTAACTGTCAGTTTGCATTTAAAAACAATGCTGAGCTGGTCTTCATCTAACATAAAGCAGCTTGCCACTCTGCAAGCTTAGCAAATCCAACCGAAGCCTAATCCTCCTTATTTCTTTGAAATATTTATTGACTTTTACCCTAGCGGACAGCACTTTCAAGCAGTCTTTCAAGCAATTAATGAACATTTATATGTTGAAAGGTCATAAAACAATTTAATTTTTAATAAAACATAAACAGGATCCTGAAGGCTTACCTTGACAATGTTATAACTGGCTATAGAAATTAATATTTTCCTAAATTAGTAACATTTGTCAATGAAGACAAGACTCAAACTGTTCCCAGGCCGTCTGGCAATTATATACAGAAGTTATTGAACACCGTAACGGTGGCACTATATAACACTGCCAAGGTTTGTTAATAATCAATCTGTCCCTCAGCATGCAACATTAATGTAAACACACTGTGAAATTATTGTGAGGTTTGTTTTCAGCTCAGCATGTTTGTTGTGTGCATTCTGAGTGAGCTTCTATGTGTGTGTGTTTGCGTGTGTTCTGTGCGAGTGCGTGTGTTTCGAGTGTGCGCATGTACTGAGTAAGTGACAGTGCGTGAGTCGTGTGTTTGTGCTCTGAGTGAGTGTCCACATTTGCAAGTGTGTGTGTGTGTGTGTGTGTGTGTGCGTGCGCATGCGCAAAATGTCAGGTGATCCAAGTAGCAGTGAGTTAAGAAACCTTTAAACAGTATAAAAGTTATGAGAAAGAAGCAACTTGTGTAGTTTTCCCAATGGAAGGTTTCTTGGACGGTTGCATCACTGTGAGAGGGCGTAAGAAGGCCAGAGAGGGGAAACCGTATGCGCAGCTATCGCTCTTCTCCTTTCACTCCTTTTTACTTTACATCAGCGTTATTCACTTTTGCCCTTGGAGAGCCGCAGGGCGAGCAGCTTTTCATTGTTTCTCTCAGCTTAATTGATCAATTAGAGCACAATGCACAGTCAATTCAAATAACCTGCTTTCTTTGGTCTGAATTGCTTCATGACTTTAAGGTGAATAATACAAACCTTTGGGTCTCTAAGAATGTGAGACGTCATCGGCGAAGCACGTCAATCTCGGCTGAAACACATCAGCACGGATGTCTTTGCATCATAGAGCCCTATTTACATGACAATGTAAGCGCAAACGCTCCTGGGCGCACAAAGGCTCCTTGGAATAGCTATTTTCGTCTTCTACAAACTGAATATTTCCCGGTCTGGAGTAAACCTTTTGGGTTTGGAGGGCATCACCATGAGTCTATGGTCAATAGAAACAATAGGCACTGTGCAAGTTAAGTGATCAATAAAGCGTTTGCGTTTTTAAACCAACCGAGACCAGGATAGGATTAATCACAAACGCTGCCCCATTGTGCTGTTTTGGTGATGTTGTGAAAGCGCCGCACATATGAATGCATGAACACATTAACACAGATGTGAGAAATATTTTGTTTATTTCAATTTGGCTATTTGATATGCAAGCTGTAGTCAGTTATGCAGTCCAATGTCAGCCATTTAGGCATTGCACCTGTATGCAGTTAATCAAATGCAACTTGAATGAGAGACAACGAGGGAACGTGGGAGACCGGCTCTACACCAGTAAAATAGTGTACGTTACGCATTTGTTGAATCTAAGTAGGTTAGGGGGGTAAACCTTTGACTTCATGATTTTTTTATTAATTTTTTATTTTTTTTATTTATTTATATATTTCGGCATGCATATAGTCACACTTCATCACAATTTCTGTAATATGCCCTGAACATTATTGTATTGTATCATGATGATACAATACAATAACAATACTCTGAACAACAATGTGATGCGATTTCTCTTAATTTATAATGATACGATACGATTAATCACGATACGATGCAATACGATACAATTACCTGCGATGTGACCATTAGATCTAACAGATCCCCCCTTCCCACAGACACTCAGAGGAAATTCAAATAACAAACAATATAAGTTTCAAAGAATAAAATATATTGCTTCATTTTTAAAAACTGCAATTTCCATGTGAATAATGAAAGCTAAATTAAAAGTAAAAATAAATACAAGTTTGCCATGTAAATGAACAATTCATCACGATTCACCCGTTGTGACATTCAGCCCAGAATACACTGACAACAACATTTTACTTTTGTGTTTGGGCAGGGGGTACGTCAATGATTGAGCTTTCAAATGTTATAAATGTGTTTCAGACGTTTGGACCGGTAGATTACAATCTCAACAAAAAAAGTTTTCAACGTACAAAAATGTCAAGTTACTCACGCATAGCCTACAAAGCACTTTCTACAAGTAATTAAATTAAACATGTAAAAACCTTTTTTATTGATATCAAAATGAGGCCAAGTTACAACAAACAATCGTAGCTCACACTACTTAAACTAGCTCTATTCCAAAGCAATGCTACCCAAACTTTCCTAAATTATTTAATGTAACTTGGCCCTGTGTTTCATCTTACCATTTGAAGAGAATGCGGTCATTCAAACTTTAAATGTCAAATCACAAAAATTGCCTCATGGAAGAAAACATAATTTCAATGAATGTTTTAAACAGTTGACGAAAAACACTCCAGAAAGGATATGTTTATACTCGGTTGTCAAGTTAATTTCACAAAATGTACAGGTTTTAAAAATTTTCTATGTTGCTATAAATGTTTCTAGCAGCATAGTTTATAACATTCAAAAGAGTAAAATAGTAATAATTCTTTTAACATATAAAATAAGAACAAATGTTATTTGTGAACACAATTTTGTGAACAAAAGAATGTCTAGGCTTTGTAGGACCACACAGGTTTCTATTCAAATACAAATATTCCAAATAGTATTATAGTAATACAGTCATTAGTAATAAAGTAATGTAGTATGTAGCTAGATGGATTCTATTGTCATTTCAATGCAGTTTGTTCCTCGCATACTCCTTTGTAGGGTCCTTGACTTGCAGGAGATAGGGGAAGGGCATGCCTAGTACCTTGTAAAAAGAAAAAAACATAATGCTTTCAATCCATAGACCATAGAATATAGACTAATAATAGATCCATTTCGTGTTTGTAAACTTAAGAGGGATGCACGCACTACCCTGGGGGCAAAAAGTATATCACCTTGGTGATACTAAACCACAATACGGCAGACTTGATCATCAATGATTTAACGTAAGAGACAGATTTAGACAGATAGGATACAACACATTAACAAAAAAGGAGCAGCTTGACAATGATAATTTCATGTTTGAAATTGATAGACTGTAGGCAAACTTTATTCTTTTGTTAATGGCAATGTTTGGCTGTGATGTTGCGGTAGTCCAGGGTGGTGCTGGACCTGGGGGACCACTGTGTATGATGGTTTTCGTTCCAACCACAATTGCAATTTTAACAAGCTGTTAATTGTTCTTAATTAGGTGTTTGTTATATTTAGAAGGATTATTTACCCTCTGAAGCAACATTATGTTAGCAATAGCTATGCATGTCATGAATAATAAAAGTCCAATATTCTCATTAGGGGGTGTAACGGTACATGTATTCGTACCGAACCGTTCAGTATATGACTTTCGGTTCGGTGTGCGTTGTGAGCCGGACAAATAGTCTAGCTTTAACCACGCACATGCAGAACTTTTTTTTTTGTGTGCAGAACTTAAATTCAAAACTCAGAGTTTCCCCTGAAGAGATAACTTTCGCAAAGAGCCGGATGTTTTTAGTTCAGCCCATGAGCACAGCAACTGGATTAATGCTGAATTCGTTTTTTTCATTTCCAACTAGGAATCCTGATATAGGGGAAAATGACAAGGGAAAATGTAATAAAACGCCCTTCCAACTAGGAGTTCCATGTCGGGAAAATCAAACAACCCCGACTAGGAAGAACTTGACATCACATCATCATGGCAGCTCACACCGCGACCCACATTGTGAACAGTAAACAAACATGACTTTTAGGCAATTTTAGCTTTTAAAACACTTCAGCTTTCGTTTTTCAGCATGAAATGCTTCTGTATCGGCCAACATACCGATACAGAATGATAAACATATACAATTAAAAGTTAAAAACGTTATTGTTGTAGTTGTTAGCTGTTTTATCTATATTTGCTAGCAAAGCCAAAACTTCCCTGTGAAGGGGCGTGCATGACGCCAAGTCCCCAGTTGTGCACCGCGAACACAGTGATGTCGGTAATGATGTGTGATGTTATGAAAAAATAACAACTTGTTAGAATTTTGGCATTGCAATTGTGGTTGGAACAAAAACCAGCCTACACAGTGGTCCCCGAGGACCGAGTTTGAGAGTATGTTATCTGGCTGAAAAAAAAACTCCCATAGTGTAGCTAGCTAGCTAATAGCCTAATGTTAGTTAATAAATTACCTCGACGTGTTTTAAGATTCGAAGACAAATTCTTGAACGATAGGATCTCGTGCTGTTTTGGCAGAGACAGGAGAAAGCATAATCTGTAGGAATCGTTTTAAACTGCACTGCAACAAATGATGGTCCCCATCTGCACTCTTTTCAGCTCCAAGATTCAGCAATGAGCAGCCTATCAACGGTCGGAGAAGGAAGACGTGCATTTAAAAAAAAGAAACATTTTTTTTGAAGGTGCGCATATTGGTCGACTTTTAAATAAATGAAAACGAATGGACGAAAATGTTTCTTTTCAAAAACGCTGTAAGCCAAGAGTAACGACACTGTTTTAGAAAATTCAGTGGTCATTTATTGTCTGGTACAATCGGTTTGAGAAATATACAACACTTTATAGCGCTATTACACTACCTGAAACGTTGACGCGTAATACACCCATGCCCTGTAAGCCTGTCTCATTCATTACAGTTCATTCTGGTTTAATTGTCGGCTTTTTTATCCAATAGAGTACATTATAACCTTAGCAACGGTATATGTCATGTCTTTTTGGGTGCTTTGAACAATGTACTACAGCCCAGCGTGGCGGCAGTTTTCGTTTTAACAGTCTAGTATTACGCAAGCTCTATAGAAAACGCATTCGGGAGGAGAGTTTCCCTTTTCCCATATGTATGTATTTTTGCGTCTAAAATGCTGTTGGTCTCGCTGGCTACATATGTACGTTCGTGTTTCCACTCGAGCACTGTCTTTCCAATATGTTTGATAGCCCTATTGTTATTTTCGCATTTTGAGTGCATTTCACATACTGTAGTGCAATCGTTAAATGTATTTTTGATGTAGGCTACCGATGTTCACTGAAGATAGAAAATTTGGCAGCATTTTGCAGATGGTGAAATACTATTTTATGTTCATGTTGTCACACATAATATAGGCTATGGCATATACAGTCAAGCCGGAAAGTCTGCACACCCCTTTCACCTTCTCCACGTTTTATTACGTTACAGACTTATACTACAATAGATTGAGTTCATTTTTTGCCTCAAACATCTACACACAATAGCCAATAATGACAAAGTGAAAACAGGTTTTTAGAAAATATGCAATTTTATTTTACTGACAAAAATAGGTTATTTAGGGGTTACATATCTGTACACACCCTTAGCCTAATACTTGGTTGCTGCACCTTTGGCAGCGATTACAGCTTCAAGGCGTCTTGGGAAAGAAGTTACGAGCTTCGCACTTTTGTTTCTGGACATTTTTGCCCATTCCTCTTGGCATATCCTTGCAAGCTGCGTCAGGTTGGATGGGGAGCGTCGGTACACAGCCATTTTCAGCTCTTTCCACAGATGTTCAATTGGATTCAGGTCTGGGCTCTGGCTGGGCCACTCAAGGACATGCACAGACTTTCTGAGGTCCAGAGCGCTCTGGAGCAGGTTTTCTTCAAGGATCTCAGTGTACTTAGCTCCATTCATCTTTCCCTCTATCAGGACTAGTCGCCCCGTTCCCACTGTTGAAAAACATCCCCACATCATGATGCTGCCACCGCCATGCTTCACTGTAGGGATGGTATTAGCCAGGTGATGAGCGGTGCCTGGTTTCCTCCAGACGTGACGCTTCGTATTCAGGCCAAAAAGTTCAATTTTGGTTTCATCAGACCAGAGAATCTTGATTCTCATGGTTTGAGAGTCCTCTAGGTGCCTTTTGGCAAACTCCAAGCGGGCTGTGATGTGCCTTTTAAGGAGGGGCTTCCGTCTGGCCACTCTACCATAAAGGCCTGATTGGTGGAGTGCTGCCTGGATGGTTGATCTTCTGAAAGGTTCTCCCATCTCCACAAGGATACGCTGGAGCTCTGTCAGAGTGACCCTCGGGTTCCTGCTCACCTCCCTGGCCAAGGCCCGTCTTCCCCGATTGCTCAGTTTGGCCGGGCGGCCAGGTCTAGGAAGATTCTTGGTGGTTCCAAACTTCTTCCATTTACAAATGATGGTGGCCACTGTGCTCTTTGGGACCTGTAAAGCTGCAGAGATTTTTCCGTACGCTTCTCCAGATCTATGCCTTGACACAATCCTGTTTCTGAGGTCTGCAGATAATTCCTTTGACCCCATGGCTTGGAGTTTGCTCTGACATGCACTGTCAACTGTGGGACCTTATATAGGCAGGTGTTGGCAATCCCCAATCATGTCCAATCAATTGAATTTATCACAGGTGGACTCCAATTAAGTTGTAGAAACATCTCAAGCAGTATCAGTGGAAACAAAATGCACCTGAGCTCACTTTTGGGTGTCATATCAAAGGGTGTGCACACTTGTGTACATATGATATTTTACATTTAGATTTTTAATAAATTAGCACAAATGTCTAAAAACCTGTTTTCACTTTGTCATTATGGGCTATTTTGTGTAGAATTGTGAGACCAAAAATGAGCTCAATCTATTGTAGAATATGTCTGTAATGTAATAAAACATGGAGAAGGTGAAAGGGGTGTGCAGACTTTCCGTCTTGACTGTATACTTGTCTCTTAGGGCATGACAAATGCTCATTCCAATTTACTGTATGCTGATATGTGGTAGATTAAGGTAAAAAATTCCTTGGAGTCATTATGAATAGGAAAATATTAAAAATGAAAAAACTACAGAAAAATGCAATCCCAGACAAAAGTATACATACTGTAGAGTACAGGGACAAGTGATGTTTTATTGAGGTACAAGAGTGTATGATTAGGCAACATATTTAGGTGTATGTAACACTGTGATAACAATGTTTTTATCTTAAAGGATAAGTTCGCTATTTTGGACCTTGGACCCTATTTGCGGTCTGTCTTCCATGAACCTGACACATTGAGTCCATATTTTCGCTGATCGGTCCAGTATTGAGCTAGCTACAGATTTCCTGTAGGCTCTCACTGGGCTACAATAGAAGTCAACGGGGCAATTAGAAATGTTATGGAAAAACGATAAATGTGCTTTCATGTACAATAAATGAGACGGGAAGCTCAGGGTGTATTGTTACCGGTCTCAGTATGCTCTCCTGTGAAATGTATCTCAATCCGAACATTTTTACGTGCTTGGCATGGCTTGGAAGTAAGCATTTCTCTGTTGCTTGTTTTCGCTCCTCCCGCGGAGTACTATGTGTCGGGGGTGGGGGAGCGGGAAGGTGTGCCGGCCGTTTACGAAACTATCTATGTGAGCAGTCTGCGTTTGTTTACCTGCAGCAACGTAGGCTACAATTTCCACAAAAAAACTTGGATGATGGATGACTATAATGATTACAAAGACGAAGAATTTGATTTTGACTTTGACGTTACTGGCTACAGATTTGAGCCAGAATACACGGACACGGAACTACAAGAGATAGATGATAAGAGAGCAAGAGAAGAGAGAGAGGCTGAAGTTGCGCAGGTAATGTAAATTATTACAAATGATGATTACAAACACTGCGTTACAAATAGTTCTGCTGTAGGCTACTAGCTAGTAAACTCCAACGGGAGGTCAGGATTTGTGATCAACTGCTTTTCAAGCGGCCTCTCTACAACGTAGCTAGACTGCGGAAGTTTACAGTGCGAGGTAGTGCGGTCGGAGAAATAGTTCTGTTTCAAATGGAACTGTTGTTTCAACGTTCGGTTTGCGTTTGCGATAGCCTACATTTCACAGGAGAGCATACTGAGACCGTAAGAATACACACCGAGCTATAAAAGCACATTTATCGTTGTTTTTCCATAACATTTCTAATTGCCCCGTTGACTTCTATTGTAGCCCAGCGAGAGCCTACAGGAAATCTGTAGCTAGCTCAATACTGGACCGATCAGCGAAAATATGGACTCAATGTGTCAGGTTCATGGAAGACAGACCGCAAATAGGGTCCAAGGTCCAAAATAGCGAACTTATCCTTTAAGCCACCAGAAGGAGCAAATGTGTATGCGTTATAATGTACAAAACTAATTTTATTCATTTTATGACATGTTTTGCATAGGGGTTTTGGACCCATAGATATCTACCCCCTATACTGCTGAAAATATATAATTCTCACTTGGAAATTATACAAAAGTGAGTTTTATGAGCCTAAACTGTTGATCTGTAGTTAAATATATCATTTTTTTATTTTATTTGCAGCAGTGCACAATTTAGCCATTTGGATAGATTTGGAGACACTAATGGACAACAGGATACACTGCTATATTTTGCATCATAGACCTTTAGTAGTTCTGCATATCATCCTCAGATTTCGCAAAACTTGTGGACATGGAGTTTATGATCCAGGAAATGTATATATATTACCGATTTCACTTATGTAGCTGTATATTTTTTTTATTTTTTTCCCAAAGTTTCTTTGCATTTGTGGCACTTTATTTTGACTTAAATTATGAAAATAAACAAATCTAAGTGTGTATTGTAAATGGTACACCTGTCTTCTTTCATTTAAGCCATTTACCAAGTTTATGTGATGCACACACCTGGAGTTATAAAGCCTTAAACAGAGCACCCCTAAATAGGTGAAATTTGCCATCTGCGCCAAGGGGTTAAAAGCCTGCTTTTCCACCTTGGCGGATTGCTTATATGATGGCGAAACAGACATGCTCGTTTAGTGCGATCAAGGAATAGGCTATATGGATCGATAGTAGCCTATGATAAATATTATTCGGACAAACCATTATGAGTTCCCGGTAATTCCCAACAGTGCTGTTATTTTACAAAATATATGCGGTTAAATTTAGTTAAAGGCACCTGCAACAGCTGAGAATAAGCCACCAATGGCTTCCGTCTCACCTTAGAAAATGCCAAATTAGCCTGCTTGTTTAACAAATTTCATTTGATTATGCAATGAAGCAATGAACTCATGTTCAAGTTTCATCCGAAGTTCATTACCTGCATTCTAATTTTGATTAATAAAATAAATAACGTTATTTTGCCTTAATGATGACAATAAATACAATAAAGCTGTCAGGTTGGCAACCCATAGGTTCACGCATATTTTCCCTTGTTTTATAATGTCCTGCTTATGGAAATGTGACCAACCTGTTTTACTGGTAGCGTAATGCTTTAAAACAATCCACTTTCCCAGGAAGACCGTTAAAAGTGCGATTTACAGCAGGGGAAACAGACCTGCTCCTGTAAAGCACACATGCAGATAATGGTATTAAAATTAATTGTGAATTAATTGTAACGTGTTGCAAATTTGTTTTCGTTTCTAATTAGATGCTTAGTTCTCTTTAAAATCTTTTGTTCAGTTATGGAATAACCGGTGAAATCAGCGGGGTTTTAATAAGCTGAGGGTATGGAAACCTTGTCATTGTAATTTAAAAAATATGAAGGACGAAGAATAGCTAAGGTTGCAATTCAGTTAACATGGTGACATTTATCTCAGTTTTTTAACCGTAGGCTATCGAAAAAACCTTATGCACAGCGAATCCGCTGTAGCCTAGGCTATTTGAAAAACAATAAAAGCAATATTCACCGGACAAGGTTTTGAACTTTTTTCAGTCACAAACCATTTTATTTACTTACAGGCTGTATTGTAATGACATCTGAAGCGCATTTCAAAACTCAAATGTCCGTCTATTGCAGTGCGCGAGTTTTCCATTGAATGACAATTCACGCATTAGGTGTAAATGACAATTTGCACATTAGGCTTGATATAGGTGTTATCAGCTCCTTTTTAATGGATAGCCATTGTCCCGTACCATCGCACATCGCCTGGATGTTGATGGAGTGGGCTGAGAGCAATGTAATGTGGCATCGTTTCCCTTCGCTGAGGGAAAGGTATGTGGACCTATGGAACCTTTTATTATTATGTATTTTTGATATAGCCTACACAATAATAATATTTCACATTGTGATCTAGATATTTTAGTCATGCTTGTGCGCGCCCCTGTGTGTAACAGACAGGAGGGTACGCGCATTGTGCACACGCCTATGTAGACGCACTTATATGCGCCATTAAAATAACATGTAAACAACTGCGACATGACTTTAGACCAGGTTTGTGGTGGTTCTAGCGCAAGCGCTTTCTGCTGGCTCAAGATAGCAATACGCCAAAAGGACCCTGGCCACTCCACATCTTAAGACCAACACGCCCAGTTCACTTGTAATGGGCGCAAGAATACATAGTAGTTAAACGACGTGAACGCGAGGCATTATAATGAACCATGCACCGGGTGTAAGATAGCAAAGACACTTGCGTTTGGGTTAGCGCCGGGTGTAAGATAGGGCCCCTGGAGTTATAAAGCCTTAAACAGAGAACCCCCTAAGTAGGTGAAATTTGCCATCTGCGCCAAGGGGTTAAAGTTTAAATGTTCTGAGGAAATCAAATGTTCCCTATTGCATTTTCCTTGCTTCAACTAGTTAGGTTATTGTCTTTGGTCATATGTAAGCACTTTATTTTATTCCTACAGCACTTCACAGAATTAAGTATTGGATTGTTTGTTTATTTAAAAACACTATAATATTATTAGGGATGGAGCTGATCGATCAGTATCGGCCGATTTCCCTTCCATGAGACCCAATCAGCAGTCACTGAAATCACAGGTAGCCTACTCTCAACCTATTGTTAATGTGCTGTTATAATCAAACAGTATTCCTTGTTGATATAGGCCAACGTCAAACTTGTGAGAACAAAATAAAAAAAGAAACGAAACGTTAAATGAAAAATCTCAATATCACGCATACAAAGTGATTCCCTTGAATGCTGCTCGCTGAACATAATTTTTAGTTTAACTTTGCTGCGCCAAATCTCACCACTTTTTCAGAACGTAAAAAAACATTTTAAAAGAAAGCAAAGGCACAGCTAGAATCATTGTGTGTCCCGTTTTGAAAATTCCTGTAATGGGGGCGTGACGTGTGAGGTTCGACCCGTATAACCGGGCGAACGTCACACGAAAGCAAAGAATCTCGAGCTCGGTAAACACAACGAGCTAAAAAAACACTGAATACTCAAAACAGTATACAAAACAGTGAACAACGAGGTGCTAACGTGGAATGAGAGAAGGAGCTGCCTCGGAGCTAACAAACAAAGGAACTAACTAGAGCCAATCAAAGGGAGAACGCGAGAAGCGAAAAATAACTCCCTAGCTCTAAACGGAGCGAACGGTTTGCTGCAGGAATATAAGGGAAGCAGTCTCCGTGTCCTAACCTACCGGCAGTGTGCCAAAAGCAAGACATGCGAACACTAATGGCCCTACATCTCAATAACCGGGTGAACAGCACACGAGAGCAACGAATCTCGAGCTCGGTAAACACACTGAGCTAACACTGAATACTCAAAACAGTATGCAAAACAGTGAACAACGAGGTGCTAATGTGGAAATGAGAGAAAGGGCTGCCTCGGAGGTAACACAAACGAAGGAACATAAATTAGAGCTAAGCAAGGGGAGAACGCAACAAGCGAAAAAATAACTCCCCAACTCTAAAACGGAGCGTACTGCTTGCTGCAGGAATAGAAGGGAAGCAGTCTCCGTGTCCTAACCTCTAACCTCAAACGCAAGACATGCAAAAAATAATGGCCCTACATCTCAATAAGGGGAAATGTAATGAGAAGGCGAAAGGAATAGAGATCTAACGTTCCATGGCTACTTTCATAGACTCGCAGTCACACGCAAACATGTCAACAAAATCGCCCATTCTCCCTGTGAGGAGAGACGTACCCGAAGGTCGAACAGAACTACAGTTCCGAACAAAATCGCCCAGTCTCCCTATAGGAAGACAGGTACCGAAGGACGAACAGAACTACTGTTTGAACAAAATTGCCCAGTCTCCCTGTGAGGAGAGACGTACCCGAAGGGCGAACAGAACTACAGTTCCGAACAAAATCGCCCAGTCTCCCTATAAGAAGACAGGTACCGAAGGACGAACAGAACTACTGTTTGAACAAAATCGCCCAGTCTCCCTGTGAGGAGAGACATACCCGAAGGGCGAACAGAACTACAGTTCTGAACAAAATCGCCCAGTCTCCCTATAGGAAGACAGGTACCGAAGGACGAACAGAACAGCTGTTTCGGACATTTACCGGCTCAATGTCTAACGCAAGCTTAGTAGAAAATACACGCCCTGCCTCTCAGTATAGATAAAGCCCTGTCTCAGTATGATAAACGCCCTGGGCTCTATTTTCAAACCAGCGCAAGGGGACGGTATAGTCAAACGCAAACTTGTTGACAGCATCAACGTCTTAAAACTGGCGCTATGGCGTTTCTCAGCAATACCGCTAGGATCAACAAATTCTCAACATAACATCCTTTCGGTTGCGCTGCAGTGGGATGGGTGGCGCTGTCGGGGGCGTGTTCTAAAATACTTTCGGCTCAGTGACAATTTGAACCAACGAAAACCCATTGCGTTATGATCAGCTGGAACCACCTCTTAGCGGAAACGCAATAGACTCTGGCAATTTGGTAACTTATTCGTCATGTAGTTCTATGTAGTGTCTATAGGTGATGCCAACATTACACTTCCATTTAATGAACAAATAGCCTATAATTATTATTAATTAATTAATTTTAATTTAAACTACTAGAATAAAACAGGACAGCTTACAAGAAACTTGCGATCATGTAGGCCACTAGCCTATAATATATAAATTACACATTGACACAGTTGAATCATAAGCCTACCATTTGAATCATAATTATGCCTACATCACCTAATGTAGGCTAATTAATGCATTCGTCACCTCCTCCCGTGCCTTCCGAACTTCTGGGAGACGAGGTGGTGTGGATTGTGATCCATAAATTACTACAGTCCTAGCCTGTACTTCTGTTGCAAGTATGTCTGATTCCTGTGCGGAAAATCTTGTCGTTGACGGTCCAGTGCGTTTGGGTTGCTCATTATGAAATTGCATGGAGCGATTGCGTTCCAACGCGATTGCGTTTTAAAGCATGAGAACAACAATTTGATTGGCTACCATAGAGACACACCTTTGACGTTTAAACCCAGCCTTTTAGCAATACCGCCATAAGGTGCGCCAAGATTGCCGTCATGAAATTACCAAATTTCTCGCCGACACGCCCTCAGAGCGATACCGCCAAGCGATTACTCTTGCGTTAACCATTGCGTTTGGTTTATTAAAATAGAGCCCCCTGTCTCTTAGTAAGAAATTACTGTATAAATATACCCACAAAAAAACAAAGACTCCTTTCGCTTTCAAGGAAGAAAGCAGACAGAGAGAGGAGGAAGAGACAGAAAAGGCAACAGGTCTAGGCAAAGAAAGAAAGGAAAGACCAGGAAGCGGAGACAAAAAAGAGCCATGGACGAAGAGTCCTAATAGCTACATACACAAAGGCAAGTCCCGCATTACTCCAATTAAACTCATTGGAGCAAAGAGGTCTCCTACAGAGCCTAGACCTAACCATACTGGCTAAGCAAACAAAGGGCAAAAAATAATATCAAACACAAAACATAAAACAATGCAAAATAATACAAAATAATATAGAAGCACAGAACGAAGGAAACGTGGGCTTAAATAACTCCCAGGTAACCACGCACAGGTGTGGATGCTGACAGAAGCTCCGCAATAAAGACGGGGCGGAGCAAACATCCACTAAAAGGGCAGCGCCCTCACATGGCTACCGAGGAAAGCGACTGCAAGGGAAGGACTAGTCAAAAACCATTACAATTCCTTACTGGCTATCAAAATCATTGCATTTATGCTAGTTCGTTGTTAGTATTTTTAAACTGAAAAGACAGAGCGACCGTCTGTTCCGCCTCCATCTGTCTGCTGAATCAATTGCATCAATTTTGCCATTCCGTGAGCCCAAACTCGCCACGTAATTAATAAAATGAAAATGTGATGTTTTACACCGCAGAAAAGAAAATGTTTGAACTAGGCTTGTCGCGGTGTTCGGTTTAACCAGTGGCATACTAAAAGCATATTAAAAGCTATTGAAATGCAGCCACATCCAGAGACGTTTTTTCCATCAAATGTTTTTTTCCATTCAAATGTACTTCTAAAAAAAAGAAATCTATATCGGGATCAGTATTGGCCGATCTTTAAAAAGAAAATCGGTGATCGTTATTGGCCCCCAAAAATCCTGATTGGAGCATCCTAAATATTATTTGCGTGTCTTCATTTAACTTACCACAAGTTAGAACTATTATATACATATATTTGAAGATATTTTGTCAATGAAAAGTATTGAAAATGGGGAAAAACTGAAGAATTAAAAAAAAATAATGAAAAAAAACGGAAAATGGCTTAAAAGAAACCAGAATTTGCCATTTTTGGAAAACTTAAAAAAAAAATGGAATCCTAGCAGACCTATCTTAGCCGTTAAGGCATAAAGAATGTTAGTGATAGCACACCCGCTCACACATAACAATAATAGCTTTAACAGGTTAAAAGATTCCCACATCAATTTGCATTGGTAATTAGGGCTGTCACATTGACCCAAAAATGAAATTCGAATTATTTAATGTAAAATACATATTCATTCTAATAATTTTAAATATATATATATTTATATAATTAATAATAATTCATTTAAATACAGCGTCAGCAAAATTCTCTTAATTATGATGTAATGCTCAGATGAAGTTCTTAATGGGAGATGGATAGCAAAAAAAAAACACTATATTGATAAGATACATTCAATGAACAATGTGTTTCCTTACATCCTTACGAACTGCCAGCTAGGTTTTGTAGTGTAGATTTGTTCTTTACAATTTAACGTTAGTTGCAAGTGTTACAGTGTTTCGCATAGCCTAGCTACAGTAGCCTATGCTTTGTGTTTCCCATAGCCTTTGACTTTTTAAAGATTTACTTATACTTATTAACTTTATATGATTTGGCTGAGCTAAAAATTAGCAGACGTGGGATGAAGTGTCATTTAAAATATCTCTGTGCAGCTCAGGGGAGAAACGAGCAGCGTCAAAAGTTACTGAAACTGAGACAATGTGAATGATATGACGATGTGTTAGTGTTGACTAAACACTGTGTTAGTAGCTGGCTGTGTTAGTAGCTGGCTAATAAGTTCAGGTAAATTACCAGCTGGTAATTAGTACACATCTGCAATGTAGAGAACGGATAAGAGCAGTTTTCATTGGGATATCATTCATTACTTGCAGAAACATACCTCATGCAAATACACGAACGTGGACGCTTCAAGCTACATGAAGAGTTTTTCTTTTGCCATGACATTTGTGAAAGACAACCCAGAGGAAAGCACAGATTGAACAAGAAAGTAGTTTACTGTTGTTGGCTGCTATAGCGTCCCTCGCTGCAACGCTCTGGTTTGTCTTTTCACAAATGTCATGGCAAAAGAAAAACTATTCGCGTTGCTCGAAACGTCCACGTTCGCGTATTTGCGTGAGGTATGTTTTGGCCCTTATCCTCGCCTGAGAATGCATCATGCATGGTCAACTTTTTTTTTTTCGAATCTCTTCTTTGAAGTTTGAATATGGCCCTCAATGTACCTATTCCAATACGATTCGAATTTAGAATGTAAATGTGACAGCCCTATTGGTAATATGTGAAAAACCACCTAAAATGGTTGCCTGGCTCTAACAGCCATGTTGACGCTCCTAGACAGGATCATCTTTAACCTAACACTAATGCAATATTTGCATTGTTCCAACTGATTTGTCCCTAACGTGACCTTTATCTCCCCTGAGATCGGAGTATGTCCTAGGGGAAACAAAAATTAGGTTGTTTCATGTTTACAACCAGAGCCCATGAAAGTACATCGCTGTGTAAATGTACAACTGTTCCAGGTACACTTAACCCTGCTGTAGACCCTTTTCTATGGGTGAAATCAAAACCAGGCAGCCTGGGACTTTGAGCACTGTGGATAACTCTAACATTGTGGTTAGTATATGATTAGAAAGGTCAAAACTGAGCTGGGCCCAGTCTGTATCTCTGTCTCACTCCACACCTGAATGAAGAACTCTTTTCTAAACAATTAACTATCCATTTCACATTAGGTGCCCGTCATAGACTTTACCCATTCTGTTAGCTTCAAAAAGATCCTGAACTAATACCAACGGCTATCATGTGTTTCTGACTACAATATGGGCAAGTTATCTTTTCTTACTCTGGTAACCATGTGTTATCTGTTAGGGTGTGTAAGATGTACAGTACAGCAAACATGATCAGCTCTGTACAGCTTTGGAAAAGCATTAACAGGGCGTTGCTGTAAAAGAGCATGTGTGCTCAGTCAACCTACCCTGTATAAATAAAGGTAAATAAAATGAATAACAGCACAACGGAAATTCAACAGATTACTGTCACAAATACCTTGGTCACTCTTGATCACTCTTAAAAATAGAGGTTATTTGTCCTTGACTCCATAGGGGTGTCTCTCTCTCTCTCTTAATTCTGTTTCCTGCGCTCTGGCTCTCTCTCTCAGTTCTGTTTCTTGCCCTCTCTCTCTCCCCCCATTCTCTGGCCTCTCTGCTATCAGATTACAGAGTTCTTTCCACTCCCCTTCTGCCTTCAGATAATCCCACCCAAGACCCCCCGGACTCAGCCTGTCCTGAGCTCACCTCTCTCCTCACTTCTTTGTCTTGCCCACAAGCGGGAACGCCTCACACGAAAGACCATTCTCGCGAAAAGGTCAATGCACGCACACAATTAGCATAAACCCCAGGGCCTGCACTGCTGCTGTCTTGTACAGACTGAAAAGGAAAAAGGGAGAGGGAAAGACAATTTTTCCCACATGACTTGCACGCTCTCTCTCTCTCTCAGCCTAAACAAGGGTGAAAAGACCCAAGTGCGTCAGACTCTCCTCACTGTAAGTACGCTCGCACAACCGTGGGCCTCTTGCCCTGTCCACGGAGCCCCATCCATCTCTCACGACCCCAGAAGAAATGAGATCTTACATCTCGAGAGACACCCTCTGAAAGGCACGCTTAATGGATATGCAAATCTTTGCCTTTCGTCCGCCGTTCTTCGCAAGGCTCTCGCCCAGACAGGGCGACCTCATAAAAATAATAAGCATGCGAAGGCTAGACAAAAGGGAAGAAAAACCAGAGCAAGAGAATTGCGATGGTTGACACAGAGCCAGAAACAAAATGAAACCTGTAGCTTTCTAAAGAGGAGCGCATTAAAACCGGAGGGGAGGGAAAAAAACAGAGTGAAACCTAATCTCTCCATCCTTCCCCTACCCCGGCCAATCCCCCCCCCCCCCCCCCCCTTCCTCGCCTTCCTGCCGCCAGATGTACCCCATTGCCTGCCGGACTCTACCTGCGTTGGAGAGACAATCAGGCGTACAATCGGGCCCTTGTCTCTCGAAGGTGAAGCCCCGGCCCCGTGGGAGAAACCGGCCCCGGGAATGTGCCTTTTTTTCAGCGGGAGGCTGGCGCACGGTTGGCTCGCGGCGCCCGTTCCCGCATGCCTGCGCGTGCTGGCGAGTATGCGTTTATTTAATGTAGTATTCCCCAGATAAGACACATACAACACATGGGTACTTGTAGCGTAAGGCGAACATGGAATAGGGGAGCTGAGGGCGGGGTAGAGGGGACAGGAAACGAAAGGGGGGGGTCGGAGCTTACTGGTGAGGTGCACGGTGAGGGTGCGGCTGGTGAGCGCTCCGAAGGGGCTGGCCGAAACGCAGCTGTAGCCCCCCTCCACCCCGGGCGGCAGCTTCCCTTCCGTGCCCAGCACCGCCAGGGAGCCATTGGGGAGGGTCCGCATGGCCTCACTGTCCTGCACCGGCTCCCCATCCCGCAGCCAGGTGACATTGAACGGGGTTTCCGTGGCCCCCAGGTGGCAGTCCATCAGGATGGGGTGTCCGGGCTCCAGCACCACATGGACAGGCCCTGCCTTGCAGCTCAGTTCCACTGATGCTGGCTTTTCTGTACGAGAAGAGAGAGAGAGAGAGAGAGAGAGAGAGAGAGAGAGAGAGAGAGAGAGAGAGAGAGAGAGAGAGAGAGAGAGAGAGAGAGAGAGAGAGGGTGGGGAGAAAGAGAGAGAGAAAGAGAGGGGAAGACACAGAGGGAAGGAGGGTGCCAGAGAGAGGCAGGGAGGGAGCGGGGGAAGAGGAGGGCGAGAGACGGTAAATCCTGGCTGACGTGACTTCTCACCGGCATTGTTGCAGCACACAGACAAGTCAATTCCAAGGCAAAACTTTGTGCAGCGGAGAAACGGGTTGGTCAGAGATTTAGAGAGAAAGCGGAGGAGGTGGTTAAAACAGGGTAAGGAAGGGGGGCCATTTGGGGGAATAAGGAATGTTATTGTTGCCAGAGCGTAAGAAGGTCAGAGAGAGGGCAAGCTGGTTCAACATATAGGCAATGTGAAACAGTAAGAATCAGACAGAGAAGAGAGTTGGCTACATCTAGAGATGACCTAAAACTAGATAAAGCACACTCCCCGTCTACAAAATTAGCTTAGGTGAAGAGTGATAGCATTCTAATGAGTGGTTTATTTTGTAAGTATAGCATTTCAAATGGGCTTGCACTGGCTTTTCCCTGAAGGTTTTCAGTATCATGAGTAACTGATCTTTTTTTTGTTTTGTTTTGTGCACAGCATAGCGGAGACCTGGCAATAAACGTGTGAAATTTGAAATAAACTGTAAATGAAGAAATCACACCTCAAGGTCCAAACCACACTGTCAGGAAAATTGAGGATGCGCTGTCACGCGCACCCTGGCACGGATTCCTGCGTGTTCTTCTGACAGTGAGGATGCCGATTAATTAGGCTAATGGGCAACAGAATGATTTCTTTGATTAAATCAGTGCTGACCCTCTCATTACCTCTCCCTGTATGTAGCCTACTACAGTGGACACAAAGGTATCTCATTGTTCTGAAGCCATGTTCCTCAACCTGAGGCCCAATCTGGAAAATAAATAAGTACATTTGGACATACAGACGGGTGACAAATTAAATGTAGCTCTGTAATGCTGTGGGGGGCATTTTCCTGGCATGGTTTGGGTCCACTTTCCCCTTAGAGGGAAGGGCCACTGCAAATCAATGCAAGGTTATTCTGAGTGATCACCTTTATCCTATGATGAAACGTTTCTATCCTGATGGGAGTGGTCTCTTCCAGGATGACAATGCCCCCATCCACAGGGCACGAGGAGTCACTGAATGGTTTGATGAGTTTGAAAATGATGTGAATCATATGCTATGGCCTTCGCAGTCACCAGATCTCAACCCAATTGAACACCTATGGTAGATTTTTGACCAACGTGTTAGACAAAACACCACCATCATCAAAACACCAGATGAGGGAATATCTTTTGGAAGAATGGTGTTCCATCCCTCCAGTAAAGTACGAGAGACTAGAATTTATGTTAGACTAGAGGTAGAATCTATGCCAAGGCGCATTGAAGCTGGTGGCTCGTGGTGACACTTTATGTTGGTTTTTTCCTTTAATTTGTCACCCGGCATCTCTATACTATATACCATAACTTGCAAGTATTGACAGTAACTTACAAACCAGTGTAAGCCGTTAAGAATAATATTTCAGCGCTGATGATGAACATAACAATGATCCAAATAATTCATAGTATTGTTTTGTTATTCGTCAATTCTGGTCTAGTCTGCTGTCATGATATCACTGTTGTAGTATGTAATTGAACAACAGATCAGCATTAAATACTGCATTACCCCTAGAACCCACCAGACGCGCAAGCACAAGCGCACGCACACGCGCACTGCTGCGCTTCACTTCCGCTCCCATGTTAACGAATTGCCGCGGTTCTCACCGGCCACGCACGCACGGCAGGCGGGCGGACGGCTCGCAGACGTGGAGCTGATTTTTCCGCTCCGGGCGGAATTTTCTGGCCATCCGCATGCGCAATCTCATAGAAATACATTGAATATGTTCAATATCTGCATTATATCACCACATTTTAATGTTTTTCAACCTACTAATAGTTTTACAATTGTTATAAATTATTTTAATACATATTATATTTTAATATAGGCCCTAATGAAAATGGGAACAGAGACAATCACCATTGTCCATTGTGGGATGAATTAAGTTAAATCAAGTCATACATTTTGCATATAACCAGTTATTCTTGTTTTATAATGCTTTTTCTTTATTATAGTATACATATATATATATATGTTCAATGAATTAACCCTATTCTTACTTGTTTTTATTATACTGATATCACTGTATCGATTTAAGGTACTACATAATCAAAATAGCTGCTAATTCTGCTAAAATTAAATGTTTAGAACATGTTGATTACTGTCTTAAATAAATAAATAATATTAAACGGACTTTATAAAGGAGGCATTGTCTCGTTTGCTACATTTAGCTTTAAAAAACAACATTCTATATAGTTTAGATATTTGTTTTAATATAATCAAAAGTGTGATCAAAGTAAAGTGTGATCAAAGCAGTTCATGGGGTGTAGCTACCCACATTCTTCTCCTCAGGAGCATTTGGAGCAAGAGGTAAACCGTAATTGCCTTCCTCATGTTTACAACTCGTATTGAAACAAACAAAAAAACTACTATATTAATATTGCGAGATAAGGTAATCACTCAACTGATTTCGTTATAATTACATAATTACATTAGCTATAGGCTACGAAGTAAAAATCGAAAGTAGGCCATTTGCTGCCAGCCAGTGAAGACTTGTTTGTTGGTCTGATTCATGTGTAGCTATTTTCCCATGTACTATATATTGACAGTATGCAAGTTTTCATTTTAATTAACCTGTCAAGCAGTAAGACATATGTAATAGCAATATTTACTTATCCATTATTAAGCGAAGCTCACAAATCCGGAATGTAGACTGTTTGTTTGTATAGCGCGTTTTGTGTCATTCACGGAATGCGCTCCGAAAAAGCAATAAAAGCGTTTGTGCCTTTGCGCGTCTAGTGGGTTCAGTTCTGCTCAAATCTGCGCGCGCAATAAGCCTCTGTGCGCTTGCGCGTCTGGTGGGTTCCAGGCGTTAGCCAATGGCAGTTGGGCTAATATGCAACCATTATTGCCAAAAGGGTCAAAACCACTGTTTTAGAGGGATGGAGAGGGCGAGGAAGTGAAAGGAATGACAGGGTGAATGAGTGAGCATGAGGGACCGAATTACTCATTATTATTATTAGATGTTAACATTTATTCACAAGTTTTCTGTAATTTATACACATTTTCGATTTTTGCCTTGACAACACTGGTGTACCTATTGTGGTCATGGCAATAAATAATTTATACTAGTTAATATAATAGTTCTTTCAGGAACCGCTTTCCAAGATACCGGCTACAAAGCGATGTTACCATGAAATTAACTTTTTCAACCACTGGCCAGAGTGGCTTGTGGATTCTTGAAATCACCCGCCATTTTCAACATTTCAGTATTTTACCAGCCAGGCAGCCACATTAACATTTACAATATAACAGAACCTGGTTGGTTACTGGCCAAAGTGACTGCTAGCGTACAAAATGTTACCAGCCGCAATCAAAATGTTACCAGCATTTGGCTGGTGGCAGGTGTTAATTTCACACCTTGGATGGTACCCCACAATGCTTAGTGTGAATACTGAGCAGCTTGGCTGGGTGATTCCTCATAAACTCAGATGTTCTCACATGTACATAAGGTAAGCACCTACCATGATTACACAGCCTAATGGCCTATACAATCTAATGGTCTGCAAGCCTCGTCCTGAAGACCAGACTTTGCTGGTTTTTGTTTTCATTTTTATATCAGAACCACTTCAGGCCCAATAACCCCAGTGTGGTGACCTAACCACATAGTAAATTTTAAATTTCATTCAATCAATTTTATTCCATAATGAGGCATTTCTCATAGAAAGGACAGACTGGCCTGAGCTACTTAACGGTACGGTTCAATCAGCATCATCTACAGTAAAGCTACAGTGCTTTTTTTCAGAGGGGTCAGTACATGTTCGTTAAATTAACTAATCCAGTGAGCCATCAAACAGGTTTAAGCTTGCATCATGTTGAACTGAAAGTATATTTGACCACCTAAATTGACTGTCGCCCTTTTCCATTTCCCCAGCAATAAACTAGTAAAGCTAATTTCACAAGAGGTGGAAAATCCAGGTTCAGAAAGTATTTTATTCCACTCACCTAGATTTGATAATTAGCACAATTCTTCAGCCAGGAGGTAGAACTAATTATTGTTTATGAAATCAGCTGGCTGAGTTAATGGGCGGAACAAAACACGTGGCAGGACTTTTACTTTCTGACACCTGAACTTTCCACCTTTAACATACCAACTTTTTTTTATTTATTTATTACAAACTGGCTAGTGTATTACCAACCAAGCAAGCAATTTCTTTACAAAAAAAAGTCAACATTAGCGAGCGGTCGATACGCGTTATTGTATTTTCAAGTGGAACTCCTTTTATAACGTTAGCGGACAAACATAAATCTAATTGATGGAAAATGTGCGTGATCAGCCTTAGGTCAGTATAACAACTAGAGAGGAAGCAGCAGACTAAATTAAGCTTTCACCCTTGCTAGCTTTCACTGGAAACAAGAACTTTTTTTTTTTAAATGTAAAACATTTGATATGCTCCACACATACCTCTTCACATGTGAGTTGCCACAGAATCAAAGTTCAAAGCTTAGGATAACCCCTAGGATATCTTCCTGGTTCTATATTTACTCTTCAGTCATTTTCATGCAAAGTCTTACAGGCAAAGAATAAAGCTGGTATATTTCTTTATTCAATTTATATTATGTTATTTATACCCCAGGGTGTGGCTAAAATGTAACTTATATGGCACCATGTTCTGAATATCACAGTGAGACCCACATTTGTAAGAGGGCCCTTGATGAGAAAACCCATAGTTCTGAGCTTCAGCAGTGGGTTCCATTAATTCCTGCCCCCTTCTCTGAACACTGGAGACAGAATCAGAATTCATCAACAAGGAGGCAAGGGAACATGATAATTCCATCCCCTTATGTTCATCTGAGATGTGCTAGGCGGCTTTGTGCAAATTCATTCTAAATCCAAAGGGACATTAAACTTGATGGGTACATGAGGTAGATGGTATTGTTGTGAGCAGGCCAAGAGAAATACATTCACTCTAGCACATTCATGAAGGCTCTTGGATCACGTTGAACGTCTGATCTCCGTGTCGAAGCAAACCCACAGAGTGTTATGTTCTTATTGAGTAGCATATATTCAGAAAAGGAACTAGCCTACTTTTCATCTGGTAATAAGCAGAGAGCGAGAGAGAGAGATGGTGCAAGTACGGCAGTCAGTATGTTTGTGGTGTTTCTGATATCTTTGAGAGAGCGAGAGCAGTTACTCTTTCACGTTACACACTGACCCCCAAGTCATTTCTGAAACTCTTCTCTTCTCTCTTCCATTTTGATGTTTAACTATGTTTTTGATGTTTCAACATGGGGGAATCTCAAAAATACGTCTGCATGACAATACGCAATTCAAATTGGGAGCAGTAATATCTTGAAACTAATTGTAATTGATTGACAACCTTAATATCCAAAAAGAAGGCATTCTAAGCATTTCAAAGAAGTATAATATATAGGTCATTGGACAGTTGGAAGCGCTGTCAGGGCTGTGCGTGTCACAAGCGTATTTCAGAACATTACGCATCTACAAGTGTCTGCGTCTCCATGGTTTTGTGCATGAGGGCGCGCTATACGCATAGCTTACTGACCACCGGTGAGAAATCGCTTTGTTTGTACAATGTCGAAGCGACAAAAAGATTTTCCGTGCTTGAGGCTGCTGAATTCTGGATTCGTTTTCTGGATTCAGATGAATCTACGACTCTTCATCTGAAGCAGAAAGCATGGATTCCAAGTGTTGCTGTGTGTAGGCTACAAAGTGCATGTGCGCGTGTGTTTTACGGTGTTGCATTCATAGTAGTATAGCTAATTAGCCACAGAAAGGCTAGCTAGGTTATGTTATATTGTTTATGATGTATTTATGAGTTTTACAGTAGTGGCGCCGAGTTCAGAATTACAGGACCTGTAGTCCGTCTTATTCTGGTTTAGTTTATACCTAGTTAGCAACCTCTTATGTATTAGCTATAAAATAAGCCTGATTAAGGCTCAATGATAAAGTATGAGCAGTCTGTGAGAAAAAAATCCCTGCCTGTGTTGACTTGGATTTTTATACCATAAGTAATGACAATAGTGGTGAGTTGTCAATCTATTATGGCCAGTGGCGATCCATTTGGCCCGATTTCAGATTTAGCTTTCTCAGAATCTATCTACGTATAAATAAATCTATTTTATTTTATTTCAAAATGTTATTATATATCCAAAAATATTGCAAGATGACTGCATATTCCCTCAAAACTATTCTCTAAACAGGATCTTGTTATCAACTCCTATCATTATTCCTCTGTGCCCCCTTTTTTAGGTGCAGGTTACCCTTGATTACGGCAAGACTGTAAAGTTAATAGGAATTTATACTATATTATAATAGAAGCTTCCATGTGTGGCCTAGCCATTCATTATGTTGGGTGAACCAGCATAGCTAATTTAGGGACATAAATGCTACTTGGATGACATGGCAGCTACTTGTCCCATATAGTAATCCATGGGCTGGCATATGTTTATATAGGAGGTAGTTTTGGGTAGATTTTTGGACACCAAGGAACACTGTTTCAAATTGCCTCATGGCACTTGATCAGTACTACGTATCCATTTCATATTTTGTACACATGCAGACAGGAGGTTTGTAAACCAGAAAATGTTAAGTTTTACCTTATTCACATATGTGACTTTCAGGGGTTCACTGTAAACTAGAGTGGTGGAACTTTGTTTTTTACTGGGGGTTGTGTATTCATTGCTCATAATTTACATATGAATTATGAAAATAAATGAATTTAAGGAATAATAAATGGTACAAGGGTCTTCTTTAATGTCAGCTATTCTTGGTGTCTGTGTACCATTGACATCTGGAGTTATAAAGCTTTAAACAGAACGGTACAATACAGACAAACATTTGTAAAATTAAGCATCTGCGTAAAGGGGATAAAGAAAAAAAAGAAAAACATTTGTATTTATTTTTTAAACATCTCTCCCTTCGACCTAAACAGGCTTTTTTTTTCCTGGGTGTTGCACATTTATTTCACATGCTCTGCTTTGATTGGTTATCTGACTGGGAATTAAAGAAGCGCTCCTCTCATCTCCTGCCTACACAGCTCCTGCCCTAAAAGTGAACATGACGTTTGAAAGTTATCTGCCAGGGATTACACCATACATTAGGGTTGCCACCTTCAATTGAGAAAGAAATCTGGAATGTTGACAACATTTGCACCTCTGCCATAAACTGACACACACAGCAGCATTGCCTACTACCACTCTGATTATGCGTCTCTCAACTATTTCACGTGAAACTGGTTTGATTTTATTCATGGTTACGTTATTCTCATGATTGTGAAAGACTGTGTGTATGGAACTTTGTGTATGAAAATACAGAACACATTTATTGTGTCCTGTATTGCTTGAATAAGAAAATTTTATTCTTCAATACGGGACGGTTCTGTATTATAAGGGAGGGGTGGCAACCCCTACCACACATGTTCGAGCCACAGTCGGATCCAGAAGTTGAAGGCAGAGAGGAGAAACAGGAGCCAAGTGCCCTGCAGGAAGTGTCCGAATGGTAACCTTTTCATATCTATAGGTTACCTATAGCATACCAGGCTACTTAGCTACAGAGCTGTAAAACGCATTGAGAGCTTACATCCGAGCTCTTACTATTGCTGCTGATTATAACTGCAGCTGTAAAGATTAAAAAATGCCCGATCAAAGTAATTATCTTCTAAACCAAATATTTGTTAACCATTAGGTGACTGATCGATTTGTCCGCGAATCGCAAACAGGAGCACCTGCGGCCATTGTTCAAGAATGCCCACCTAACAGGAAAATATGTTCCACTCAGGGAGTGTTTATACAAATAGTAGATCAAAGATGACTGGCTTTGATTTAAATCCAGAACTGTTAGATCTGGAGCCAAATCTAACTTGCTTGTTTTGTCCGGTGATTTTTTCTGGGAGCAAATGTTGTGAAGTCATGTTTTACAGATTTTACGTTTTACCAGCTTAATTGGGACAAGTTACATAATGCAAGTAAACAAGAATTTAATAAAACTTGAAACAAATATCGGGGCAATTAGTTCATGCCATGATTCTGGATCAGTCCACACCAACACACGCACCGCGCATCACACACAAGCCAGCCGTTTCTATCGCCGCTACGCGAGCCACAACAGTAATTTCTGCCGACCCCTGGAGAAATCTGCACATGAAAACACAAATTGCCAATGAGGACAGGAAATAGCATGCTTCACCAGATTCATTTGGTAATTTGTGTACGAGATATGCTGACATACGCACATGCACTCTCTCACGCAAGATTATCAGACATGAAAGCCAAACCCTCAGACAGTGGTAAAAGCTTGAATGTGCAATCTGAGCATGTACAAAAAAACAAACAAAAAAAAAGGTGGTGGGGGACAACGCCCCCCGAGTACCCCTGCTGTGCGTTCACACCGAGACGTTCTGAATGGACAGGGTGGCAGCGTGCCAGACATCTCATACCTCATACACTCAGCCTACCCCCGAGGGCAAGGGAGAGAGGGGGAGGGAAACCGAGATGGGGGCGAATGAGGGAGAGGTGGGGTGGGGCCTGTGGAGAACAACGTGTCACAGGCCACCTTCATCTGCCACCATCGCTGCCGTCTACATTACAGCCATCATCATAGTTATCATCACCGCCGGTTTTCTACTCCAACAACTCCTTGGAAACACTGTCAATTTATTGGTGTGGTATAGCACCGCGTCCGGATATCAGTGTGCCACACGTGTTTGAATAATTGGCGGTATACGACTTGAGACTCATCTCTGTCATGCTATTTTATAATCACGCAATAGACACTGCAAATGGGCGTCCTGTGGTTCGAATGTGAATTTCTGCTGAAAAAGTCATGCTGAATTGTCAGGACGGTCGAGGATAAAATAAATGAGTAAAACAACAAATCCCTGTTTTTCACAAACAGACAGACAAGGCTTTACAGGTTTGTTTCCCACTGCAGTATTTACATCCTGTGATGTAATATATTGACATTCCCTTCAAATTTATTGTATGGTTTTAGCCAGCAAGATACAGTAGGTGGAGGAAAAACTAGGTCTAATTATTCCAGGTTTTCGTATTTAGGCTAGTTATTTGATGTTCTCTGCATTATCATATAAATAACATTTTGTAAAATTTTCTGTAGAGGTGGAACAAGAGCAAAATGATCATCCTGCTTAATGTTATCACCATTAAATAAAGACCTTCTCACACGTTAATATTTGAAACTAGTTCTTAGGATTTAGGCCTAATAATCCCACTTGATGGCTAAGAAATCACCCCCCACAACCAATCCCTATATCCAGCCACCTATACACACAGCGCTCACACAGAACAGCCAAGCGTGTTGAAAGTCTTAAGCCTGTTACTCAAATCACGGTCCTCGAGGGCTGAGAACTACTGGTTTTCCACCCTCCCTTTACCTGGGAGTCAGGTGTGAAGACATGTCTGGCCAATCAGAAGTGCTAATTGTTCAGTTAATTACCTAGCAGAAAAGAAAACCAGGGCCGGACTTTGCTTCAAGGGCCAGATTTGAGAATCCATTTTTTCAGGGGAACAGTGCCCTGGGGTTCACTTGCTCGCCAATTCACAGAAAGTAATTGTTCTCCAGCTCATTACAAGTGCTTCGTCTGCGCTTCACCTGCCCTGTCAATGCGGTGCTTTTAATTAAAGTATGAGAGGCTGGGAGTCAGGGCGGGGCTCAGGTTACAGGCCCTGCGGCTTAGATGTACTACCCCTCTGTGACCCCACTCACCTTTCGCAAGGCGGGCGGAGCAGGAGGACGACGCAGCGCCACTGCGAGCTGTGGGGGAGACGGGGTCAGGAAGTGCAGGCCATTCTGTGCGACCGTAAGCAGTCCTGACTGCATCGGCTGGCACACAGGTTTGCGCATTAGAGTGTATGCAAATGTAAAGGGGGATTGTGTGTGTGTGTGTGTGTGTGTATATATATGAATTTATAAAGCATGTTTCTAGGTGTGCATATGGGGATTTATAAAGCGTGTGTGTGTGTGTGTGCATATGGGTATTTATAAAGTGTGTTTGCATATGGGTGTTTATAAAGTGTGTGTGTGCGCATATGGGTCTTTATAAAGTGTGTGTGTGTGTGTGTGTGTATATGGGTGTTTATAAAGCGTGTGTGTGCTTGTGTGCATATGGGTGTTTATAAAGTTTTTATAAAGTGTGTGGGCTTCTGTGCACATTGAGTGTTTGTAAAGAGTGTGAGTTTGTGTGCATATATGGGTGTTATAAAGTCTGAGAGTTTGTGTGCATATGGGTGTTTGTAATGAGTGTGGATTTCCACACGTGTGCGTTTATAAAGTATCTTTGTGCATGAGTGTGCATGTACATTTGTGAGACACGTCTGGTATATGAACATAACTGTCTTTGTCTGAGCTTGAGAGACCGAAGGGGGAGAAGTTGCAGGCATCATAATTGACGGGGACGGGGGCGTACGACAGCCGAAGGGCTGATTGATAGCTATGCGCCAAATCTGTATCTGAAATGGGGAAAAGGGGGTGGACGGGGTGAGCGTACGCACGTGTACGCATCTGCATCTCCTGCGAGGAATGCTCACCCTCAAAAGCCTCTCGCTTCTGCTCACAGAGGAGTTATGAGCTGTCTCAAAATGAACGTGTGTCATGTCACAACACGGCGGCTAAAGGCTAGATGACTTATCCGATCTGTCACCGGTGCATCTTCCTAATAAAATACAGCGCAGAGTGACCATAGGAGGCCGGTACTGTGCGACTGAACTAATATGAAATCAATTGGCAACATTCGTACAAAAATGCAGCGGGGCGCGCAAACTTATTCTGTTTGCTCTTCGGTGACAGATGGCAGGCAATAACTGAGCCAGGAGGAGAAAAAAATAAATAAAGGGATGGAATGCCATGAGATTTCAACGCCATGAAAATTTCTCTTTCGCCCTCAGTGTGAGGCAGAGATAGCAGGAAATATAAGGGAGGGGGAGAAGAGAGAGAGCCAGAGAGAGAGAGGGAGAGAGTGAGAGAGACAGGGAGGGAGAGAGAGAAAGAGAGAGGTTTGTCGTTTCTTTGGAGAACAATGTGCTTCTCAGGTTTCAGCGCGTGCTTAGGGAGCTCCTAGCACAATAACATTGACATACAGCCAAACATACTTTGCGATTGTCTAAACATTTAATGTAATAAGGTTTCATCTGCGAGGCGGCCCGGCGGGAAGCGGAATACGATGCCGTCGGGTCTCTCCCGCGGAAAGAGAGCCCGCCCGCCCTGCCTGCCTGGCCAAGCGAGGGAGGGTCTCTGGGAGAGGAGAGGGAGGGAAATGTCCACACACTCATTTCTTTTCAAATATTTGTAATCAATTCACTATAAATCGTAATTACATATCGAATTACGTTCATTTTCTATTGCTACATTTGATGCTTCCATGCAGTATTCCCATATCAAAATGTGTGCTTGTTACGCTCAAGCGTGCTTGTAGCGCTCTCTGGGCAGGTCTCTTGGCTTGCTCCTTCAGTGCTAAAAGGAGCCCTGGTAGGGGCAGTTAAGCTAATAGAGGGAGAAAGCCATGCGGCGAAGGTGGAGAGCCGCGTGTCGACGGAAGACGCCGCTAGCTATACTGGAACGTGGCCATTTATTGAACCCCAGAGAAATTATCCCCTTTGGTGTAGGGGGCATGAGAGCATTGTGACAAAGAAGAGACGGACGGTGATCTCCGATTGATCCCAGGACTGTGACACCCAAGTCCGTCCCACCCTGGTCTGATCCTCACATTGTGCTGATATTCTACATTCAAGCAGCAACACTGGACAGCACGTGGTGCACTGCAACACTGACATCTCTACGCGAATATATAATTTTGTGGTATATATGCGCGCACACACACACACACACACACAACTACAACAGCATCAGCTGACACACCATCACACCACCAACACAGAAAAGTAATCTGGGAGTGTTGCATTAACGTTATATTCTGACTGGCACACATCCAGTAAGACGGGAAATGTCACTGGTCTTTGCGAATGGACTTTACAGTGTGTCTTTTTTTTTTTTTTCCTGTGGCACTGTCCGCGTACCAAAGTAAAACGATCGTGTTCAAAGACCAGGGTTTGAGTACGAGCGAGGGGAACACAAATGACAGCCGCCATTGCTGATATACTGCAGACACCGCTGCAGTGACAGGGTACAACATAATCCGACATGTCGCCGGCGTATCTGCCTCCCTAGACTTTAAAATGGGGGAACGTGTACACCCGAGCACGGTTAACAGTCGCGCCAGCCCTGGGGAACGGGGACTGCAATACCTCCCTTTTCCTTTATCTGCAGCACACACACACCTCACAGGAAGTTCAAACAAGTTAAGCCCCTTTTTATCATCTGATAACGGAAATACAATATGAAGAGACGGCTTGCACTGAATATAAATTCGACAGAACAGGGGAAGGGAAAAGAGTGAGAGAGAAAGAGGGGGGATTGAGGGAGGGAGGGGGGCTGGGAGAGCAGCGGACAGACAGGATGGGATTCGGGAAGCGGGGAGGGGGGGGGATTTGCTGGCGGTGCCTCGCTCTCCTCTGCCCTTTCATGCGGCGGCGTTCTGCGCACTCAGTCATGCGTGCGCGGGGGCCCTGCTCCTGTCATGGCCCCGCAGTCCGCCGGGCCCCGCCCGGGGCCTCTCTGAAAAAACCCCCGGACAGCTAGGCCGCCGGGAGGCCCGCCGAGTCTTCGTCCGGGGGGGTGGAAACATGGCACACCTGAGGCAGCGGATGGCTGGCGGGTTGGCGGTCGGCCCACGGCGCGAAGAGAAGAGGTGGGGAGACGAGACAGAAAGGGGGGGGGGGGGCGGATCCTCGTGTCTGTGGATTGGGCTGTAGGGAGTTCAAGTCAGGCCCAACCTTTCTGCTTTGTCTGGGGGTTGGTTGTACTTTCATCACAAAGGCCACCCCCCCTCACACAAACACACCTCCACCCCACCTCATCACACCCCTGGCTCCACGCTCCACCTACCACTAATTTATCTGTTGAATTAACCAACAAATCCCTGATGATAACCTACATACACTAAAGGGGGTTAATTACTCAAGTCGTGCCAGGCAAACTAGGCTGAAGAGACGTCGGCAACGTCACAAAGGGATTCTGCTGCATTAAACAGCGACAAGTGAAGAGGTTCTTCTGTGATGTATCACATTTCCTTTCATTGCATGTTTGTGCGATTCCCATGGCCACATACTACCACTGTTTCTCCTGGAGATACCCAAGCCATTCATCAAGTCATATCAACTCATGTGTCATTTGTCTCGCTGTCCTTTTCATTATTCTTGACTTGCTATAAAACTACAGTCATTTGTCCCAGGGATCTGTCAGAGCTGTGTGTATGTTTGTGTGTGTGTGTCTTCATTGTTGCATTCGGCCACTCACTGAGCCAGTGAAGGTTCCCTCTCCTCACATGCAGCCCCCCTCCCAACCAATAAACCCAGCAGTCATGTGACGCAGTCGCCAGCAGCTCGGAATGGAAGGAATGCGATCGCATGACTGTTTGCCCAACAAGTACCGTGAGGATGAGACCATCCTTCAAACAACACGCTCGCCACTCACAAATACATCGGCTGGCGGCCAAACACTCTCACACACACGCAAAAGCATACGGTCACAAACACGCGCACGTGCAGAGCTACCCCGCATCTGTACAAACTTAATCGAGTGCAAAAACAGTGTAGAGAAATATCCAATCAAACAGCCACACAAAAATAAATCAGACAAACCCCACGCCATGCGATTTCTCAGAAAGACAGGAGGCCTACATACAGCTGAACAAACAAGAGTATTCAGTCTCACCAACACCAGACCTTCATGCAAGACACGTTGGGAAAAAATCTCAAGAATAAATCCAAACTTTAGGGTGAGTACCGCAAAGTCATGTGATTAAGCAAGCCTCACTTGGCTTGTGACAAACTGACAGACAGAAAACTATTATTTTGATTCTCTGGTGTTTACAGGAGACTACCACCGTTTCACTACTGTTCCACAATGGGACAGTCACAAAATTTGTCATTAAACAAGCTAATTTGCTCAGTGTGGCTATACAGTATACTAAACATACATATAGTTCAAATATATATTGCCTGCATCTGCTTATTGTTTAGCCTAAATGTTTTACAAGTAGCCCTGTATAACTTATTAGCTACAGTCCCCCAGACTTATTGGAGCTGGGGATCAGAAGTTGCCTAATAAATGCAGTATGATTCCAGAAGGTTCTGATGCCAAGCTGAAGCTTTCTGCACCTTAATATGCTTTCCATCACTGACAGCGTCAGTCGACAAAAACAGCATGGGTTAACAAACACCGCAGGGCTGCAACTGTCACTCAACAAAACCCTGAATACTAAGTCGGATGTAAATCAAAACCGGGAGCTGAAGCAAATGAGTTTTTGCACTTCAGATATGTTTCGCACAGCAGCAGCGAGCAGTGGGACGTTCTGTCATCACCAGTGAAGTAATGCGCGCACGGTGTCCTCACGTTACTTATCTAATCGAGGGAGTTGTAGGCTACAGCAGCGCGTTTTAAAGAGGGTGCAAATCTTCCTCTCTCATACTTAACGGAGACGGCTGGTTTAACTTTTGACAACTCGGGGACGGAAACACCTTTACTAATTACCGTCTCAATTCTCCCCGCTACAGAGGGCGACTCGACCGACGAACCGTCCAATACCATCAGCTGCTACACGCGCACTTCGTAGTGCTAGCTCATGTTGAAGAATCCCTAACACTAAACCATTTATCCCCGTCAAACACGCGACGGGTTTAGGGGGATAAACAATTAAGTTTAAAAAAAGGAACAGGATTATAGCAGCGTTGTGCCAGACAAAGTTCATATGAGGCTAATGAGTTTTTAGCCACAAGCGCTTTCATTTATGAAGCAGAATTAGCATAATTACAATGTTTACAGAACAGCTCGTTGAAGACAAAAAATGTTGCAGTTAACTTTATTAATAATTAAGCAGGACCTAATTAAGAGCATCCTCCCAAGCAGGACCTAATTAAGAGCATCCTCCCAGTATACTATAGCTAATCTCAGCACCAGCTAACTGAGACTGGGCTATCATCAACCAAGTTTCCATCCTGTCCCTCACTAAGTGACAGGCAGACAGACTGACTGACAGACAGTCGCTGGGCTAGTCATGCAGAATCTGTTAATAAAAAAATATTTTAAAAAAAGGTGTCCTCCACAAAGGATTGATCCCTTGAGTAAACCCACCCATCTTTTTTTTTTCATGTGACACTGCAGGCAAGAGTCACGGGAGGAACCGAGGAGGAGGGCTGCACAACCCATGTGACGCACTCTGTACAATGGCTGCTGCGGCTTCCCCTCCCTTTCTTTCTTTTGCCCCCAATTGCTTTTCTTACAGCCGTCAAGAAGGCACTATGTTACTGGAAAGTCTGCTGTGATTATGTGGGGTTTGCCTTTGTGACAAACAAAAATTTGAGCACATATTGACTGGTGTTTTTTTCTCCTCGCTCACACAATCTTTCATGGGGAACTTTAAGGGCATGCTCGCTCTCGCTCTCTCTCTCTCACACACACTCTCACACTCTCTTAGAAACACACAAACACACAAAAATGGTGTTAAACTGTGCGTGATGAGTTCACTATGGGTTGACGTGTATTTTCATTTGTTCTTTCAATTGGAAAAACAAGCTCTTTGTTAATAGACGGGATGCAAAAATGCCCCCCCCCCCCCCCCCCCCCCAACCCCAACAAAAGCCCCCTCCCCCAAACCCCATCACCAGCAGCACTCCCTTAGATCAACCCACCCCCCCCCCCCCCTCTTCCCCATGCCCCATCGGTTCCTGTTCCCACAAAGCCCCCCACAACATTCCTGTTCCTCTCTCAAAGCCTGGGACATGCTCCCAGGAGTGATCCCACCAGCCCAGGGCCAGAAAGGGGTCTAGGCTTTTTTTTTTGGTTTGGGAGGGGGTAACACAAACAGTAGGCCTTGTGATGAACACTAGCTACTGGGCTCCACCGCACCAATACCATAGGGCCAAGGCTATAGCTCTGAGGGGAACCCACTTTAAATATAACTGCATCTTTTTTTTTTTTTTTTAAAGAGTACAATAACAAGAGCAAAGTTCAGCCACTCAACTGCTGTACCACATGTCCAGGGTCAGCAGTGGGGAACTCTATGAGGAGAGGGAGACAGAGAGACAGAGAGAGAGAGAGAGAGAGAGAGAGAGAGATGACAACCGCCAGAGAGATTTTTTCTAACTGCCGTTGCTCCTCTTTGCAGTTTAGACATTACCCACCCCCATACGCAAACACACCCATACACACACATACACCATGTTTGCTAATTAATCACTGCAATTGGCACCTCAGTGCCCCTTAAATCCCCATTTAAAAATTCGGGAGGAAAACCAAAAATCTAACGATTTTTCACAAGTATACTACACACAGGCTTTCATCCCATCTCAGCGACACGGGTGGCAGTGTGGTCTTGGTTTCTGAGCCCAGGTGAATGCTGCTGTTATACCATTGAGCTAAGTTCTTGACAAGATAAGTAGAAATGTATCTTCTAATGAAACACATTAAAACTGAATCCTGAGTCCAATAATACCAACAAAAGCACACACGATTACTCCAGCTTTCCAAGGTACGTTCTATTTAATTTCGTATGCTGTAGGCCTACTGATTACCCGGCCACAATGACACCTGCCTCCGCGGTGCACTGAGTGATCCTGTTCAACTTTGATGTTCAGAAAATATGAATAAATGGAAGAGGACCTTGCGCATCATAGCATGCGCTCTTAGGAAATTTCCTGGGAAAATGTCACAGCAGACGTGGGCTCCGCCTCGGGAGACGCATTTGGATTAGGAATTCGTCTGGCACTACTCTGGGTCTACCTCCACGCAGCATAGCCTACTCTTTCGGTAGCTACTTAATGAGTCCGGCTGTGATATAGCCTAGGCTACCCGCTTTCGGGTCATCGTCTTCGTCTGTGATCTGCACACAAACGAACGGACCCACCTTTTAACATTACAATACCTCTTTCGATCCATAGCCTACGTAATACCCCAATACGATTTACCAATATGCTATAATAACGGGCTATTATGGGGCGCGGATTATTGCTTTTACATTATGACATTTTTCGTTCTTATTAAAATGAGTTAATAGAAGTTTTTAATGCTACTGTGTAGGCTACGGCATGATTTACCGACTGCAAATTGAATCAAACAAAACTGGCAAAAAACCGTGACTTGTAGGCTATGGTACCCTAATAACCTAAAGACCCGCTACTGATCATATCAAATTCTCATTTATGCGTTTGGCCAACTGAAATATTATATTTGGTCGCCTGTTATACAGGGATTAAATAGATCAGTAATTTAACATTCCTCAATATGTGTATCTGGACCATATTAGATGGGTCAGCATGAATCAGCTACCTTGCAGCTTTGTCAATTAATATGTTAACCTAATTGTCTTTAATCCATCTTATTATTTAACTAAAGCATGCCATTTCCTTGCCAGCCCATGTGCATCTCCCAATATTGACTGTGCATCTCTCAAGATGCGCTGCACTGTGCTGAAGCGCCAGCCGTGTGCTTTTTGCGCTGTTCTTTGTCATGTAAATGTTGTGGCTGGTCTCTCTCTGCCGTCTCCACAGCTCCTCTCTCCTCCCTCACCGCCCTCCTCTCTCGCTATGTCCGTCCCGAAGTCTAGGCCACCGCAGTGCATACAACAGAAGAGGTAGAGATCAGCGCACACCCCCTCCAAAGCTTCAACAACACCGAGCACATGTCTGACATTTGGCACTTAATTTGAGGGGGGGAAACCCCACTTTATTTCGCGCGATTCAGTATTATTGTGGCACCTCATTCATTCTCAGAGCAGTGGCTACAATGTGCTGTGCATTGATGGTATTATCATCTGGCGCCTTTATAAAAAACCCTCTTAACTACACGATCACATATAAGACTTAAAGAAACATATCGTCTAAGTTAATTTTGATCTTTTAGAAAAGCACCCGGTTATAGCGCTATGGGCGCACGGCGCAATCCGTTGTGGAGGGCACCAGATCTAGCCTAGGCTACGGCTTGATGCAAAACTTCATAAAAACCCCATAATAGAACGTGCAAGAAACGACAAATACACTCTAATTAAATAACAAAGGCTTAAGCAACGGAATGCTTTTTGAAATCACAGTAGACAGCACATATACTTGTGCGTTGTGAGTGATCTACAGTAGCCTATGTGCATGTACAACTGTAATGTAATCTATGATATAAAAAACATGCGGAGCCGTTATAGCCACATGCCGTAAGCTCAGTCATTTCTTATTTGGGTTCCAGCTAATGTCAAAGAACGCGCCCACATTCCAAAACGAGCATTTCTTTCTCCAAACAATTCTTTGCACAAACCTTCAGAAAACTACTGTTATAGAGCTAATAAAAAGAGAAGTGGCTTGGAATGGTTTGCTGAATGTGTACGCTTATTAGATTACCGAGCCTACAAAAACCAACTTTGTTCCGCTCGCTAATGGGTGGGGAAAAAATCGTATCACCGTTATTGCACTGCCCGCTTCCTTCCAAAATAACAACCACAGGATATCGGTTAACATTAAAACCCTGCGAGCATAAGGGTTACAAAGCCGTCATGGTTTCTGAACAGCCACATGAGTAACGTTAGTATCAACCGCGCTGCAGCGAGCAAGGTGCAAAGTATTCATAGCTCTAGCTAGCTCGCTGGCTATCTCATACTCACATGCTCAGACACTGACACATTGGTTCCTAACGTTAGCCTGTTAGCTCTCGATAGCGACACAATGCAACATTTAAGCAAGCATGAATATTAACGTGGGTTGAAGTATTTACCTTGAACGGACAAAACACAGAACCCCAGAGAAAGTAGACAGAAAAAACAGATATTCTCCACCGCCATGTAAAGCCTTTGATTTCCAGCAGAGGGGTCAGCACCGTGTGGGTTTTTATAGCTAGCTATATCGCTAGCTACATACATAGATATCAAAATCCTCTGTAAACTCCTGTATGTATTCAGTTGGCTATTATTGCATGAACATTCCTTTTGATTGGTCCCCCGTCTTTTACACACAACAGAATAGTATCAGCTAGTTGGGGGAGAGATGTCGCGTCCCTCTCGGCTTCATCGCCATGTTGTGAGCGAATGTAGTGTGTGTTAGTTGCCGCACACACACGCGCGTGCGCGCGCACACACACACACACACACACATATATATATATATATATATATATATATATATATATATACACATACACACGGGCAAGTCCTGCTTAGGCGTCCACTGGAGTCGCCTGAAACGTTGCCAATAGAACAACACCCCCAGCACATCAAGAACTGCCGACTGATGTGACCCCGAGTACCAGAAACGTCCCCCCTAAAAGTGCACGTGTCACAACTACCTGCAGATAGCTGAAGATGACCATGCAGTAGTGCTGGGGGATTGCGCACCCAGGAAAAGGGTTGTGTGGTGTGTGTGTGTGTGTGTGTGTGTGTGTGTGTGTGTGTGTGTGTGTGTGTGTGTGTGTGTGTGTGTGTGTGTGTGTGTGTGTGTGTGTGTGGTGAGAATGAGCGTTAAGGTGTATTAGGGTCAATGCATTAAAGGGGTAGGGCAGCACAATGGAAAATGGACACATTGGTGCTGTATATTGCTTTATTGTCATGCACATGTGCACATACAGAAAAATATTTGCACTATTTGGAAACATACCGATCAACCCAAATAAAATCACATATTATGGATTTGCGTTAACACTGAAATTAATACTGTAGCTGGGTACTCCCTTCTGCTAAACCTGCACTCTAGGTCTGGCCTCTGACTGTAGCATCGGTCACCACCCACTAAAACCTTCATTTTATTATCCTGTGATAATCAGACATCTGCCAGACAGCTTTTTGCAAGTTTCTGTCTGGGCCAAGATCAGGACACCCACTGGCTTTTATACAATATACAAACAACCAGTTCGAAGTAGGTTGCACACCCCAACTGGTGTCAATAATTAAATATAAAGCGTTGTCTATGGTCTTCCTAAATGTCTTAGTGTGGGGGATGACGTAAAAACATGCCTGAAAGTCAATATAGTGGGAGGGGCCACCCAATGTTGGGGAGGAGCAGACAGCCTCCTTTCCAGGTGAGGTGCTCTTGCAGATGTGTCAATATTTAACAGTGCTAATTGTCTGCCTTTGTTATGATGGGCCATGCACATTGCCAGTGCATTTTAAGGGGAAGACATCTGTTCCAGAGAGCAATGTTTACACAGGGATAAGACATCTCCCAGAAACCTCTGTTGGTTTTTCTTCTATGGTATGACATACTCCAGCAAGGCAATTTTGACAATAGGCCAAATAAACTTGATATACACTATTCATGTCATTGCCTACACAGAAAACTAGTGGTTTCTGAACACCACACCTGTGTGATTTTACACCAAAATTGTGCTGTAAGTCACTGGAAAAAAACAATAAAAGGGAAAGTGTTCTGATAGATGATTCAAGAATGTGTATTCTGACCATAAACCAGGGCTTACTTACTTGATGTGTGCATGGTATAAACAACCAGATTCTAACCCGGGGTTAATTATCAAGTACTTTTTTTCTATAAAACAATTTAAGCTCCAATTAGATGTACATGCCAAATGGCAATTCTATAAGACTAATCGACAAATAATTTTGTCAGAGAACAGCCCAATGGGCCTTTTGAATCATGGTTATGGCCCTCTTGAAAGCACCACAGATTGTGCAATGAACATCTGCTGGATTGTTAGTGAGTGCTCAACAGCTCTGATCCCTGTCCTCGTCAACCCACAATCCAAAACCAAAGAACCTGCTAAAGACAAACTCTAACATCAGCACAGCCCATCTGCGAATGGTTAAAAATATATATATAATAATCATACGTGCTTGGCTTCTCAGACCACATCAAAGACATTCCTTTCACTGGTCCTTACATCGTGTGAGCAAAAAAACAAGAAGGCGGTTGTCATGATCACTTTTCCGCCCCATCTTTTTTTTAAGCCAACCTTGCAAATAAAAACCAGGTATATGGACGATGGCCTCAAGACAAGAGAACTCATTTCAAACACAAGCATTTACACACATCCAATTGTGGCCCATTAGATTAGATTGGGGACATTGTCAGGCATGTCTCAACAACAATTACTGCAGTTTTGTAGACGGAGCTAAGGATTTGTAGAATATAATAGAGTAGAATAACTTTTATTTTCCCGTGAGGGAACTTCAGTTGTAGCCACCAGCCACAACAACAAAAAAAGACATAGACAGTGGGGCAGACCTACAACACACAAACAAACATATCAAATAAAGACATTCAATAGAATCATTGAATTAATCAAACATATTAAGTGAATGAAAGTGAAGGTATGAGTCATGATTAAAAATTGATCATGGTGGTCCAGTCTGAATTTTCAGGAAATGGGGTTTATGAGTGCGTGTGTGTGTGTTAAACTTGGGACAGAGGGGCTCAGGTGCCCTAATTCCAACTCGTATGATTAATGTCGACAGCCTGATGGCTTGCCTTTGCTATGAACACCCGGCCGATCCCTCAAACCTTTTCAGAGCTAAGTGGTCGTAAAATCAGTGGTGCTGTGGCATCTCTGTTCACCAAAAATGGCTGCTAGCGTTAACACAAACTGCATCACTTATTTGTGAAAAAAGAAGAACTTCCATTTGCATTTAATTCTCTTGTCCTTTGTGGCCCTCATTCTGTTGCAGCTGGGTTTGTCTGTATAGTGTGTGTGTGTGTGTGTGTGTGTGTGTGTGTGTGTGTGTGTGTGTGTGTGTGTGTGTGTGTGTGTGTGTGTGTGTGTGTGTGTGTGTGTGTGTGTGTGTGTGTGTGTGTGTGTGTGTGTGTGTGTGTGTGTGTGTGTGTGTCATTGATCCCTTCAAAAGTAAGGCTTAATTTGCATTTTATGACGGGTTTGCACAGAGGCAGTGCACAGTGTACAGTCCACTGAGACATGACCTGGTCCTCACTGTCAGCCCTGGTCTTGATCAAAGAACGTCCCCTCTAACCAGCTGTAAACAGTGGAGTGGAGCTCATTCTGCACACCCAGGGCACATTGCCCCCTAGTGGGGGTAAGACCTTTGGGCATTATTAATTCAATACTTAAAAAAGACAAATGCACACACACACCAAACTATGTTATTGAATAAAAAATGTGAAACGTCTAATGTGATTCAACGTGTGTTTTTAGTATTTTTTATTTTTTTTTACCCCAGGGGATGGGTTATCTATAGTTTGTATGTTCAAGGCCAATTTTGGGAGTTTTTTGGGGAAGGTGTCCAGAAAACTTTTCCCAACCTTTCCTTTTGTTTGTTTGAGCACAGTCCTCCCCGGCCCCTTTTCCCAACACAAACAGAAGCTGTTTAAGGAACAAGCCTTCAGCCGTCACTCAGCGCACGGCCCTCCGTTTGGCAGTGTAAATGGAAGGAGGGTTTCACCCCGCCTATCTCCCTCCCCCCACTCCTCTCCGTTTGGAGGGGTGCCCGAGGGTCTTTGCTGCAGAAAAAGTGGTCTCCATGGAAACCAAGACTCAGGGGTGGCACATGGGAAGATGTGGCGACTGGACGGAAAGCTGGCGAAGCTGGCTCGATACCACCAAGGCACGCTGGCGCAGTTCCCAGAGAGGTGGGGTGGTGTGGGAGATGTGCGTGGGGTAGGTAAATGTATTCAGTGAGACATGCATGCGCTTTACATACGCCACTTTTACCTGGGGAAAATGACACGCCGTTATTTACCCACTCACCAAGGCTACTTCACAAGGCTAGAGGGGCAGGTGCAGTGCGATACAGCAGCAGGGGAGTGTGTGTCTGGTGCAGTGCAACCCATGGAACTGGGAAGTGTATATGTGTGTGTGCCACTTCCACTTGTGTACACAAAGTCTTATTTTGTATTCTGGGCACAACGCAGGACTATGGCAGGCACTATGAGCTCCTGTTTTCCTCCTCACATACCCCCTTCCCAGCGCCTGTATTTAATGCACTGCAACTACAGTGTAGAGAGAGAGAGAGAGAAAGAAGGACCGAGAGAAAGAGAGCAGATGAAGACAGTCTGGAGGTTCGGCCAGGCAGTGAGGACGCAGGGGGAGTGGTGGATCAGGTGGTGCCCTCTCCACTGAATGCTTTTGTGTGTGTATCTCTCTCTCTCAATAATACCGACAACATGGCAATCCCAATGGAGCATATGACAAAAAAACACAAAAATAAATTTCTACCAGATTTTTGCTCCGTTTATTAAATGCAATCAGAAAAACCGTAAAAACAATCGAAAATAAATTTGCTATGAAAACAAAGACAAATAAAACAACACCCCATTGAGCTCCAGTGGAGGAGCGACCGCCAATCCTGTAGAAGAACCCTGACTTTCATGTCCTAAACTGCAATTGAACAGACGGCTGAAGAGAGGGAGAATGAGAGAGGGAGGGAGAGAGGGAGGGAGTGGGGTGGGCTAGCGAGTCCCCCTCACAATCGCTACAACAGAAAGACCCGCCTCTTACCCTAATTAGCTTAAAAGTAGATTTTAAATCCCAGCAAAAGGCAACAGCGTGGAGAAAGGAGAGACGGAATGAGCTCCGGTAATGTGCCACTTCAAGTGTCCCATCTTTGGGGCCTTGTCATGGAGCGGGGGGGTGGGGGGGGGGGGGGGGGTGACAGGAAGCCCCCACCGACATGCTCTTATCTGTGTTTTGGCTCTCCATTGAAGGTGCATGTCATTAGAGCTGGTGTTAACAAGGACTTTTGAGGGCCTGTCCAGACTGTGCTTGTTGAATATTCATGAGAAACGGGGAGACAGAAAAGAAAGCGTGAGAGAGAGAGAGAGTGGGAGAGAGTGAGAGAGAGTAACAGAGGACAGTAGAAGGCAGAAGCAGAAAGCGCAAAAGGCAGGGGTGAGGGAATAATAATGCTTGACAGTCTGGAGGGTTTCACACAGCAGCCGTGAAACACAAAAAGGTATTCATGTATTTTGTGCCTTGTGCTGTACAGCTGGAAAGGTGCTATACAAATATAAACATTATTATTATTAATGTTATTTCTATTATTAATTTATTGCATTTATAATTTTTTGTTCAAAGGTTATGCTACTCCAATTGTAATTGGAAAAAAACCTACAGGAGCAAAATGACACCATCACGCACGCACACACACAGAAGCAAGGAAGGTGTCCTCCTGCATGTCTGGAAAGCAGAAAGGCATGCATGATGTCACAAAGAGAACTTTTGTACAAACATTGATTGTACCGGTTGTGATGGGCACCTCCAACAATATGGGATCAAATTAGGGTCAATAAGATTTTGCACTTGCAAAAAAGTTTTGTACTCACAGGTATAATTTGCACGTCTGTAAAAAAGTTTTGTGCTTGTGTAAACAAGTTTTGTAGCTGTAAAAAATATGTTGTGCCTGTGTAAAAAAGTTTTGTAGCTGTAAAAATATTTTGTGCCTGTGTAAAAAAAGTTTTGTAGCTGTAAAAATATTTTGTGCATGTGTAAAAAAGTTTTGTAGCTGTAAAAATATTTTGTGCCTGTGTAAAAAAGTTTTGTAGCTGTAAAAATATTTTGTGCATGTGTAAAAAAGTGTTGTACTCACAGATATAATTTGCATGTGTGTAAAAAAGTTTTGCAGCTGTAAAAATAATTTGTGCATGTGCAAGCATTTCTTCAACGGACACACAAATTTCCTACCTTCCCGTGTGACATTGACGTTACGAGGTTGCAACACTGAAGTTACAAGTTTACAACACTCAAGTTACGAGTACGAATTTTGACCCTACTTTTACGCCTGAGCTGAATAGCCAATCAGCAGGTTGCATATTGACTCGCTGTGCCCACCTACCATCCAATCAAGGCAATGGACTGGTCAGTGCAGGAGTTAACTAACTCCACAAGATGACAGTGAATGCATCATCTTGGACCCCAGAAGAACTAGAAGGAAACAGCAACATGGAGGAGCGTGGCAGCACACAGGTGGGTTAATATCGTATGAAAAGTTTTATATCATAGTTAACGTTAGATATATCAAGACAGCTTTGCGTCCATTCCACTTAATTTGCATTATTTATTCTCTGTGTTGGTTGCTAACGTTTTAGCTAAAGAACACAGAGAATAAATAATGCAAATTAAGTGGAATGGACGCAAAGCTGTCTTGATATATCTAACGTTAACTATGATATAAAACTTTTCATACGATATTAACCCACCTGTGTGCTGCCACGCTCCTCCATGTTGCTGTTTCCTTCTAGTTCTTCTGGGGTCCAAGATGATGCATTCACTGTCATCTTGTGGAGTTAGTTAACTCCAGCACTGACCAGTCCATTGCCTTGATTGGATGGTAGGTGGGCACAGCGAATCAATATGCAATTGGCAATAATTGCAATGCTGATTGGCTATTCAGCTCAGGCGTAAAAGTAGGGTCAAAATTCGTACTCGTAACTTGAGTGTTGTAAACTTGTAACTTCAGTGTTGCAACCTCGTAACGTCAATGTCACACGGGAAGAGAGGAAATTTGTGTGTCCGTTGAAGAAATGCTTGCACATGCACAAATTATTTTTACAGCTGCAAAACTTTTTTACACACATGCAAATTATATCTGTGAGTACAACACTTTTTTACACATGCACAAAATATTTTTACAGCTACAAAACTTTTTTACACAGGCACAAAATATTTTTACAGCTACAAAACTTTTTTACACATGCACAAAATATTTTTACAGCTACAAAACTTTTTTACGCAGGCACAAAATATTTTTACAGCTACAAAACTTTTTTACACAGGCACAACATATTTTTACAGCTACAAAACTTTTTTACAGACGTGCAAATTATACCTGTGAGTACAAAACTTTTTTGCAAGTGCAAAATCTTATTGACCCTAATTTGATCCCATACAACAAGGTTAATATTTTTTAATACGAGTGGATAAAAAAAAGAAAAACATCAGTCTGAAAACACACTTCTGTCTGAATATATCCAGAGTGACAGTTCAGAGGGGACCTTCTTTCCTGCTTCATCCAAACAAATTAAATCCCCACAGAGATCTGTCGACCTGTCAAGGTTAAAAATAAATAAATAAACAATGCGCACCAGAATTATTGGCAACCTCGTTGGCCTATTGCCAATTAATATGAGCAAAAGGTGCAGGATTAAATTCAGTTGTTTTCTAAGCTCAGAAAAATGAGAAAATTATATAGGTTAATTGTGATACCATTGATCAGAGGAAAAACAAATCTTCAATGCAAAATAATAATTTTGAAGATGTGCGTCACTCCTTCTCCTCTAATGTGTGATGAGGTTGGAGAACACATAGCAAGGGATTTCAGATAATTCCTCCATACAGAATCTCTCCAGGTCCTTGATCCTCAATTGTGGACTCTCCTCTTCAGCTCGCCCTACATGTTTTCAATGGGGTTCAGGTCAGGGGACTTGGGGGACTCGGATGGCCATTGCAAAATCTTGATTCTGTGGTCAGTGAACCATTTTTGTGTAGATCTTTAGGTATGCGTTGGATCATTGTCCTGCTGGTATGTCCAACCACAACCCACTGTTAGCCTTCTGGCAGAAGCAGCCAGATTTTCGTTTAAAATTTCCTGGTATTTGATGGACTCCATGATGCCATGTGTCCTAACAAGGTTCCCAGGACCTTTGGGGGAAAAACACCCCCACAACATCAAAGATCCACCACCATACTTCAAAGTGGGGATAAGGCTCTTTTCTTCATAACTATGGCTCTTATTACACCAAATCCACCTATGGTAACAGCTCAATTTTCATCTCATCTGACCATTGCACCCGGTTCCATTCTAAATTCCGGTAACATTTAGCAAACTCCATGTGCTTACGTTAGTGGTATGATGACAGCAGAGGCTTTCTTCTGGCAAGCCTCCTAAATAGCTTGTTGGCATAGAGGTGATGTCTTGTACTTTTGGAGACTTGGTGACCCCTGGATGCTTCTGTAATTCTCTAACTGTGATCCTTGGAGAAATGTATTCTCTCAAACCATCCTCCTCACTGTGCGTGGGGGCAAACTACACTTGTGTCCTCTTCCAGGCAGGTTCATCACAGCTCTAGTTGCTTTAAACTGCCCTGGAAATACATGCTTTCAGACATGATAGCCATTGCCTGATTTATGATGGTCAACAACCTTTTGTCTCATTCCATTTGTGTGTTCTCTGATCTTCCCCATATTGATGGATGACTAAGGGGTTTTGGTCTGTCTATCACCTCATATTTATACCCCAGTGAAACACTAAGTTGAGAATGACCACATAATAGTTCCTAAAGACTCATGTGCGCTTAAAAGTAAAATATGACTGGGAATATACTTCAATTAGGTTTTGTTTGTAACTATTTCTAGCATTGCCAATAATAGTGACAGAAAATTACTTTTTTCTCTGAATAATTTTACCTAAATTAACAGTTAGATTTTCTCATATGTTGAGTGTGAGGTCATGATGATAAACAACAAATACATTCTTCATAGCCTCTTTTGCTTATATTTTCCAGGGATGCCAATAATTCTGGTGGGCCTATATATACAGTATGCATGCTACTCTAATAACAGAGATCAACGAGGGATGTGAGGGTTCACTCTTAAAAGGACACAGTGACTTGTCAGAGCGGGTTGTCCAGTGGGAATACAGTGTTTGGCAGTGACGCCATTGTGCAGATCACAGATGAGACGGCAGTGATGAGGGGTCTCGCGTCTGTCATCTGTGATGTGACAGTAGACAGGCGCCCACTCATCAAGGCATGCTTTTCATGTGCTTGTTTCTCGCCAGCTATGGAATATTCCCCTCTACTCTGGTATTGTCACTCACTGCAGTAATTACCCGGCATATGACACATCACACAGAACGTTTAGCAAAAACCAGGGCAGCCAGAAGACTGTAGCTCATTTGACAGATGACTGGCTAGGCAGCTTGTGTTTCAAAGTTCCAGTGTGACATTTACTGATTCCCACCCCTGTCCTGAAAGAACATAAAAAAAAGGTTTATTGGGAAAACGTTCAGTATGCTTTTCTTTCATTTTCATTTATTTATTCTTTTTTTGGTTTCAGTGTTACTGGCATTCAGATCTGGAATTCTGACTCGACTCAGTGTCATGGAGCGATTCTGGGCTGAGTGATGTGGCCCGAGTCATTAGGACTTAACTATACTAATATTGTTATGTATTCTAAGAAATATAATTTTTTACATAGTGTGAAGACTATGTTTGGTAAAAAATTATAAAATAAGCCACTCTGGCCAGTGCTGGTCCAGGTTTGGCTGGTGCAGATACGACACATACGGCACAGACTCAGCTGTTCTGTGGCAGCCCGGACTCATCGCCAGATCACTCTGTTTGTGTGTGTGTCATGTAATGTGTTGGTCAGTTTAACTGTGTGGTTAATAGATTTCCATGAAGCAGCATCACAGTCGTAGGATATGGTCCCGATGTCCAGGAAGACCCACATGATTTATGTTGTTAAATAAAATGCTATAAAGGGGATGCTATAAAGGTAAGGGACAGCACCAACAAGATACCACACCGTGCAGTCACTGGGCCGCACTTCTGCGCAGCGTGTGAGAGCGAGAATGGGAGGGGATGCAGAACACTCCTCCGGACTCAAGTGAGTCTGGAGTGTCACTGGAATCCCAGCAGTCTCTGGGTGCCAATGGGATAGAACTCTCACAGCGTTCCCCACCGACTCGCACCCCATCCCTCGCCCTGAAGGGTCACTTTACAAACTCAGAGCAGCGGCCCAAAAACAGTCAGCACGAGGACAGTCATGCTCCGCAGGCGCTAAAGGTCTCGTTTTCCCACAGTAATTTCCCAAATGTTGGGGGAACTGCAGCGCACGAGGGAAGCGTAACATTTACATGCCACTGTTGGGGGTGGGTTGGTCCCGCCTCCAAACCTGACACCATCCCCGCCCCCCTCCATCTCGACTGATAGGGGTGACAAATCTCTGTTATGCTGGACCTCCAAATATGTGACCTCGTCCGAAGAATTCTCTCTGAAATTTCACCTGGAATAAGAGCAGCAGTCTCAACCCTAATACACCTGTTATACTCACTTCTTTCCTGCTCCATTTCACTTTTAGGTTTTTTTCTTTTTTATTACAGGGACCCAATCACAACATTGATTACCCCTTAGCGCAGATGGCAAATTTAACCTATTTAGGGGGTGCTCTGTTTAAGGCTTTATAACTCCAGGTGTGAGCATCACATAAACTTGGTAAATGGCTTAAATGAAACAAGACAGGTGTACCATTTACAATACAAGCTTAGATTTGTTGATTTTCATAATTTAAGTCAAAATAAAGTGCCACAAATGCAAAGAAACCTTGGGGAAAAAAATTAAAAAATTGTTTTTTTTAATTTTGCTGAGAGCTACATAAGTGAAATCGGTAATATATATACATTTCCTGGATCATAAACTCCATGTCCACAAGTTTTGCAAAATCTGAGGATGATATGCAGAACTACTAAAGGTCTATGATGCAAAATATAGCAATGTACCCTGTTGTCCATTAGTGTCTCAAAATCTATCCAAATGGATAAATTGTGCACTGCTCTAAATAAAAATATTTATGATATATTTAACTACAAATCAACAGTTTTGGCTCATAAAACTCACTTTTGCATAATTTTCAAGTGGGAATTACTATATTTTCATCAGTATAGGGGGGTAGATATCTATGGGTCCAAAACCCCTATGCAAAACATGTCATAAAATGAATAAGATTATTTATTATTGTATTATAAAGCATATACATTTGCTCCTTCTGATGGCTTAAGATAAAAAAACATTGATATCACAGTGTTACATACACCTAAATATGTGTACCTCAATAAAACATCACTTGTCCCTGTACTCTACAGTATGTATACTTTTGTCCTGGGATTGCATTTTTCTGTATTTTTTTCATTTTTATTTTCCTATTGATAATGACTCCAAGGAAATTTTTACCTTAATCTACCACATATCAGCGCGCAGTAAATTGGAATGAGCATCATGCCCTATGTAGGGACAATGGACTACATTTCCAATCACTCCACAGGAAACCCATAAGACATTTAAAACACGGCCACAGCCAATCATGTCTCTTGGAAATACGAGACACTAAGGGTCATAAAACTAAAACAGATAAGGCTGAATGCATTCCAGTCTCCCGATCCTATTCTTCTTCACTTCACTTCCTCGATCGTGCTGCACACAGCTGCACAAGAGGCAGCAACTCCAATTTTTGTATTCCCCCTTTTGCTAGCTACACAGCTACAAAGGTGGATCTACACTGCACCAGGAACACCGCGGCAGCAGCATCAAAGGCCGCGGAGAGAGACACAAACGGGTTAGCTTGCCTACGGCATCTAACCATAGATCTGAATTAACGCAACTCCGACAGAGGTGTGTTCCAGCCATGGACAAAGACGACGTCGGACAAAGACGCAAACCAGGAGAAAGACACCCTGACCATCCCTCACGTACAAGCCAGCTGTAATCGACTCACCGCGGACTTCAGTAAGACTGATCAAACATCCCAGGCATAGCTTAGGATTTTAGTCTGAACTGTTTATCGGTAATTTAATTGCATCTCGATTTTGTACGATAATAGCATAACGTATACGTATGTATAAACGTGTTGCGCTGGTTAGCAAGCTAGCCGGCTGGCCTACCTTTTATTGCTAATGTGGTACAACTAACTAACCCGAGCAGGCCTCACTGGTTTGTCCCTCTATCCTAACACGTATTAACATTTGCGTGATATGATCTCATTTTAACTTACTATAGATAAATACGTTATTTCGTGAAAGAAGTGCGTGAACTTATTTATAGTAACGTCAGATTTGAGATCAATAACCACCATCCTGCTGCAACACAGTTAGCTTGCTCCACGTGATTCCTTTGTTCCCTGAATGCACACGTGGCATAGGCCTACACACCGACACATACACACACATATGTGCATACACACAAATGCCACAATACGCACACCACACAATATGTCCATTTAGTAGAACGTAATATTCATGTTTGTCTTGTTTAATAAATCTATTTTTGTTAAACCTGGTGTCTGTTTTGATGTCGTATGAACACGAGGGCTGAGTCAAACCTAATCATTAGAACGTAATACCTTCAACCCTTATGAATTATTAGTTATTAGTGCTTTGATGGTAAATTGAAGTAGTAGTAATTATAATCCATAATAATCAAATGAGACTGATTTAATTTTAACCTAACTTTAAACCTCATTATTCCACAGTTATTGCCTATATTTCTGGGATCCCATGTAAGAGTTTATATATACAGATCCTTTCCAAAAAATTATAATATCATGGAAAAGTTTTTTTTTCATAATTCCATTCAAAAAGTGAAACTTTCATAGATTATAGATTCATTACACACAAAGTGAAATATTTCTAGCCTTTATTTGTTTCATTTTTCATAATTTTGGCTTACAGCTCCAGAAAACCCCCAAAACAGTATTTCAAGAAATTAGAATAGTGTGTCGAAAATCAGCATTTACTTCAGTTATTTCAGAGAATGAGTGGAGTGGCTTGACTCGAGGAATCCGACAGTTGTAGCCCATGTCCCGGATACGTCTGTACGTGGTGGTTTTTGAAGCACTGACTCCAGCCTCAGTCCACTTCCCTCTGCATCTCCGCCAAATTTTGGAATCGTCTTTGCTTGACAATCCGCTGAAGCCTACGATCATCTCTTTTGCTTGTGCACCTTTTCCTGCCACATTTTTCCCTTCCACTAAACTTTCTATTGATATGCTATTGATAAGAGACTTCAAAGGACAAGGGGGTAATAAATGCCCAGATGAGCGATCGCAAGACGGGTGGGCGGACAACTGCAAAAGCCACAACACAACGGAAGTGAGCAACAACGGATGTTGATAATGAAACGTGCTGACTATTACTGTATTGCCGGCAGACTATTACAGTATTTCATGCATATGTGGAAGAGGAAACTTCTTGCCCGTTTGAGAAGTGAAGCGTTGTTCGACAGCTAACTATGGTTACTATCACTATGTGATTGTCACACATGAAGGTTATGCCTAATATCCTCGCAATGAAATTTGCCCTTCGATTCCTTCACTGCTATGTATGAGCATTTATTTTCCACTGTCAATGTTGTTCAATGTATTTATATTTTTGTATTTTTAATGTATCCTAGTGTCACGATTCTAGCCTGTCATGTCATGTTTTATGTTTCATTTCTGTCTTAGTTAGATTTCTTGTTAATGTCACGTATTGTGTTTAGTCTAGTCACGCCACGTTTTATGTTTAATTCTTGTTACGTTTCATTTTCATGTCATGTCACGTTTATTGTTTGATTATTGTTACGATTTATTTTCTTGTCATGTCACATTTTATATTTTATTCATGTTACGTTTTCCGTTCATTGTTTAGCATACACATTTCCGTGTTTTTCCGCAGCCTTGCGTTCATGCTGTTTCCCTCTCTCTCTCTCTTGCTGTCGCTCACGCTTCCCTAATTGTTTCATTCTCCCATGTCTATTTACTAATCTACTAACATTAGATCACGATTGGGTAATACTAACTCTCTAACCATGTGTTCATGTTTACCTTATGTTTCTCGTGCATGTCATTTACTAATTTAATTAGACTGTCGTCTAATTTACTAACACTAGGTCAGGATAGGTTAATTACTAACGATTACTAATTATCTTGTTACCTCGTCAGCCTTCCACACCTGATTTCCATTCGCATACTGCTCTCAAGCTAAGTGTCTGCACCTGTCTACACCTGCATTTAAGCTGTGTTCATGTCTTGTCTTCGCAAAATTGTTGCCTCCTGTTTACAGTGCACTCTTGAGCGTTTTTCCAAGCCTGTCTTTTGTTTATGATCCAACCTTGTTTTTGACCACTGTTACTGACTTCTGTTTTGTTGACCACTGCCTGCCTGTACCACGAGTTATTGCCTGCTGTCTTTGTACTTTTGCCCCGCGGAGCGGACTCCGGTCTTGACTCTTGCACCGTCTTCGACCTCGAACCTGCCTACCGTCTGCCTGTACTACTGCCCCGCTGACATCTACTCTGATTACTGACTTTTTGCATGGTGTACCGATTCCAAGACTGCCTTCTCCCTCAGTACTGTACTTTTTTGGTTGGATTACCCGTTTATGAACATTGCTTGTGTTTTGACTACGCTCTTTGGATTTTCCTTAAATAAAGCCCTGACGGGACTATCATCAGTCACTGCTTCTGAGTCGTGCATTTCGGGTCTTACCCTCACAAACCCATCTCACCTAGTTTTTCATCACTATTGCACAAAATTATAAATAGGCCAAGCAATTTACAGCCATGTTGACAATACAATAGCAAATCCACAGGCAAACGGAGCAGAGAAGAATGCTTGGATGTCGTCTGTCAGGTGTTTCCAGTGCGCACTGAAACGCCAAGCCACTGAGCGCCGTCAGTCGCCGGCGTTTCTACTGCGGTCTGCGGTCGCCTTTAGTCATCTTGACAGTGGAAAATAAATGCTCATAGCAGTGAAGGAATCGAAGGGCAAATTTCATCGCGAGGATATTAGGCATAACCTTCAATTCTGACAATCACATAGCAATAGTAATCATACTTAGCTGTCGAACGTTTCACTTCTCAAACGGTCACAGGGGTGCGTTTCCCAAAAGCATCTTAACTTAAGACGCTCTTTGAAACGCTCGTAGATTAACGATTACTCCAGACCAGTCTTAGACTGTTAAGTGCGTTTTAGAAGCCTATAAATCACATACTTTATTTGATTCGTGTTAGTGTTCATTTCATTTTACGGTTACCATAACCACTGATTTTTTTTATAGTGATGTTAGATGCAACAATATTTACGTTTATTTTTAATTTACTTATTTTTATACATTTGGAAATTACCCATACAAGCCATTCCTTAAATAGCCCTATAAATAAATAAGTTTGAGACAAGTAAAACCAGTGGGGAAAAGATTTTATTTCAAAAGAAACTTTGACGTGCCTAACCGGCCATGTATTGGGCAATACAGTGGGGTTCGCGTATCCCAATCTATCGATCTATCGCCCCTCCTCCTCCCGTATCAGCAGCACCACAGACAGAAGTACAGAGAGGTAAAATCCAGGGATCAGAAAGGAAAAGTCCTGCTATATGTTTCTTCGACCCATGAACTCAGCCAGCTGATTTCACGAATTAATTCCACCTCCTGGCTGAAAAATTGTGCAAATTAGCAAATCCAGGTGATTGGAACTAAATACTGAGGAGGACTTATTACTTTCTGAACCCGGATTTTACACTTCTGGTTAAGTAGCACTTAGTTTTTTTTACTATTGCTAAAACACAATTTCTGAAACTAGAGCCCTCTGTCGAAACTACACACAAAAACCAAAAACTCACACAAAATACCTTACATCTCTTGCAAAAGCAACACTTAATTCAAAACTATATAAACTCTGCCAAAAATTGTATTTTTGCATCACAACTTTACACACAAACACCAAATAAATAGCTCTTTCCACATGCCAACCACACACTGATGTGCTAAGCATAAAACACTATTATCTAAAGTCTTTGGCATTTTCATTTGTAGCATGCTGTAAATATAGACAATGAACACAAATGCAATGGGGAAACAAACAAATTTGTTTATTCTCAATAACAGTATCAGACAATTATTTTAACTGAAGATTACATGATCGTACTGTAAACAGTAATACAGTATATTGAAATTATAGTCCATCTTGTCTTCGATGTGCATCTGGCCACAGCGCCTCATCAACATCGCAAGCGATGTCCGCTCTTGCCAAACATCGGGGGAAGTACCGTCTTGAGTGGCGTATCCAGCCTTGGCACGCCTCCACATCAATGTCGCCACAGGCCTCTTCCATCACCTGGAGGAGAGTTGTGCGTTGGTAGGGTCGGCGGTCATACACCTTCCAACGCTACGCCGAAAATAATTCCTCAATAGGGTTCAGGAAAGGTGAGTAAGGTGGAAAGGGGAGAACTTGAAATAGTGGGTGATTGTCAAACCAATTATGGACCACAGCAGAAAAAAATGGAAACTTACATTGTCCCATATGACAACATATCTGGAGTACCCTGGCACATTCCTCTGGTCATTGGGAATGAGGATGTCAAGTAATGCGATAATATGGGCTGTGTTATATGGGCCAAGAGTGGCATGGTGGTGAGACACCATTCTGACCAATTGCAGCACACATTGTTATGTTTCCACCACGCTGCCCAGGAACATGGACAATGGCACGCTACCCGATGATGTTTCTTCCCCGGTGTCTGGTTTTGGCTAGATTGAAGCCAACCTCATCAATATATATATACAGTCAAGCCGGAAAGTCTCCCCACCCTTTCACCTTCTCCACGTTTTATTAAGTTACAGACTTATACTACAATAGATTGAGTTCATTTTTTGCCTCAAACATCTACACACAACACCCCATAATGACAATGTGAAAAAAGTTTTTTTGAGATTTTAGCAAATTTATTAAAAATAAAAAAATAAAATTTCTCATTTACATAAGTATTCATACCCTTTGCTTTAACGTATTTTTAAAGTGGCCAGATATGGAGTAGATGTGGATGGATCACTTTAAGGGTTGTTTCTCCTGACTTTTTTCCCCATAGAGTTCTATAGGAAAATGAGTCCGGAGAAATAACCCTTGCAGTGATCCATCCACATCTACTCCATATCTGGGAACAGAGTGATGGTTTGGGGCTCGTTTCATAGCTCAGACCCTTGATAACTTACAGCCATTTAGCCAGCCATGTGTTCCATACTGTACCAGTGTAATTTACAGCTGAATCTAGTCTCACCCCCCAATTTCCATAGAGATCCATTCAAATGCAGAGAGGTTATAGTATCGCTTGTAACAGTACCTGAAAATAAGATATCGACAGTTTTTTTGATGTTGATGGTCACAGACTTCAGGAAGTAACAGCATGTAAAGGATATGCGACCAAATATGAAATATGATACTTTAAAAATACGTTAAAGCAAAGGGTATGAATACTTATGTAAATGAGAAATTTTATTTTTTTATTTTTAATAAATTTGCAAAAATCTCAAAAAAACGTTTTTCACATTGTGATTATGGGGTGTTGTGTGTAGAATTTTGAGGGAAAAAATGAATTTAATCAATTTTGGAATATGTCTGTAACGTAATAAAACGTGGAGAAGGTGAAAGGGGTGGGGAGACTTTCCGGCTTGACTGTATATATACTGTATACTGATAGTGGCCATTTACGATTTAACCGGATTGCATTTAGGCCCTACATGCATCTCATGTGTCCACATTAAGATTGGATTTAATTTTCCCTTGCAAAATGCAGATAGTCGGGCAAGTCACTTCCCCATTTGTTTCACAGCTAGCTTTCTAAAGATGGCAAGCGCCCGAGAAATTGTGTTGTACACAATAAATTCACAGCAAAATGTCCAGTGTTAATTCAACTCTAATTAATCTGCTCTGGACAGATTAGGCTCATATGTTCACTGTTAGAGTTGAATTAACACTGGACATTTTACTGTGTATGCACCTTTTTTTTCACATTGAAAACGACTGATACTTGCTGAGAAGCCGTCAAGTCCTGATAGATGCCCACAGAACTGTTCCATGTACAGGCCCCAGGTTGCAGCTGTGGCATATGTTACTACAGTTTCCGCTGTAGGGGACACAGCCATGAAAATGGGGGCATAGGAGGAAATTATTTCATGTTAAATTCTACACTGATATCCTGAAGTATTATGTTTTCAGAGTTGTTAATGCATGGAATAGCTTGTCAGAGCATATATTACAAGCAGACACTTGGGGTGTTCAAGACTTTTACATAATGCTAGATAGTATTGGTTAGTGAGAGCGTATGTATATTGACAAGCTTGGGTTGACTTAATGGCCTGTTCTTTTCATCAAACACTCTTAAAGGGTAGTTCCACCAAAAAATAAAATTAACCTTATTTAACAGATCAAGGCGCAACTAATTAAGTCTCTCTTTGTTGCTGGCCAAAACAATATGTGAACAGAAATATTGACAGCTAAAGTTTGGTAGAGGTATACGTCAAAATGACGTACACCTCTACCACTTCCTCGTTTTTGAAAGACTACAGTGGCTTCAAGTGGGCGTGTAAATTACATAGGCACATAGGCAGAGCCAGCGTGGGAGGAAACAGTGCTGCGTCGGTCACTGTTCTGAGTAGGGACACATCATAGAGCAAGCTAGCTATCATTGCTATTTTATTATAATGTCAGAAAATGAATACCAAAAGTAGATAAATGAAGGGCCGTATTTCCCCCATTTTTCCGGAGACTCCAGCTAATGCCTGGTGGTGGTATTTTTTTCAGTAAAACTGTTACATTAGTGCCTAACTTGCCAGCGTGTAACGTGGTGCAGGATGAGCAGTAAAATGCCTAGACCCTCCGCTCAGTGTTTCCATGTCCGCGGTTTTGCAGCCAAATCAGACTACTTTCCAAGTGCAGTCGTGAAGGGAAATGAACAGTCAGAAAGCACACACTTTTCAAAGGTAAAAAAATATACGTTGATTTCTACATAAAATACGTTGGTTTCAGCTAAAGATATATTTTTGGCTAGTTTTGAGTCACCATTTGGCTGGAAACTCTTGTAAGACCTGGCAACCCTACCTCCGCTCCGGTCGTAACGTTTTTCAGTGTGAATGCCGTTGTCTGACATCGCCCATAAACTGTAAGTGCTCTTGGCCATTGTAGTTCATTGTAGACGGCATACTTCATCAGACATAGTAGACAAAAGACGTTTAGAGAAAGACAAAAGACGTCCACAGACACCTTGAATGATTTACTTGAAAAGACAAACTGGTTAGAACTGTGATATTTAGACCAATTGCAGGCAGGGGCGGGTCAATGAATAACAAACTTCGCCTGAGAAAGATTGCCTCAGCAGCCTGCGCAAAGACATCATACGAAGCAAAAAAAATTAAAAATCTTTCTGTTCTATTCAATGTCTGCAGACGTCTAAATGACAGTGTCTGATGGAAGTATGCCGTCCGCTTTAGTCTATTAGGTACATCTGTACAACATTGATTACAGCGCCCTCTAGATGCTCCAATATTGACACCGCTACTATGCTGACCCTTTTTCTGTGTTACTGCAAGAGCCCCACCACACATCACAGGCCCTTTGGCATCCTGCTGTCTGCTTATTTTTAGCAGTGTTTTCCAGCATAATAATTGGGTTACTGTATTCGTTATGCAGAACAAAGGCCAAGTGAAAATAATTTACAATTTCGCGACTTATCGAGAGCTTCTCTGGATAAGTTAAGCTGCTCAGCCCTTTAACCGTGGAAACACCAGTGGCCTGACTGGTCACGTGTGAGCATGTGAGAGAGGTGCGTGTAGAGAGAAGATATAGGGTCCTCACATCAGGGGCAGTGGGAGGGAAGATAACTTAGTCTTAGATAGAGATAGCTTCACTGGTGATTCATTTGTTGTAGAAGATTGATAAAAGTTGGCCAGGTCTCTGAAGATCTATAAAGTAGTCTCCACATAGCTCCAGGACATAGCCCATATGGGGGTGGGGTTATGGTCTCACTATAGCTTCAAAAGCACCCCACAGTGAAGATGTGCAGGGCCTTATCCCTCAACCACAGACGAGAGTGTCTAGTCCAGGGGCAGTCAGGTCAGTAATTTAAAAATAATTCTATAAAGGGGGTTAAGGGGGCTCTCCCTGGTTCTTGAGCCCCAGTTCTCCCTCCCACTTCAACAAAGACAGATGGATGGCTTTTCAGGCCCTACTCCCAAATGAGGAATTGAACAATTAACAATGTCTATGGTATGGGGTGCAGGGGATGCACACACATTAAATATCACCCTCCCGGGCTGGCCAGCGTGGTCAAGTGGATCGGTGACCCTGTTCAATGAGAAAGTGATTGCAGTTGTAATTCCCTGACCAGTTCCATTGCAGACTATGGAACCTCTTATCTATGGATCCATGCTTAATAATCTGATCAACTCTCTAAATAATCTTGATAGGATTATAGAACCTGTCTCCATTGCATTATATTGCGACTATTCAGCATTGAGCCTTATACTGTAAGTACTGTCGTTTTTCTACGGAATGGTGCAGAACTTGTGCTGTCTGTAATCCTGTAAGTGCACAATGAACCACAATGACCAAAATATGTACACTGTGCAGCAGTCTGTCTTGTAAACTGATTTACAGTAATACACACAGGCTGAGATAATATCGACACTTGTTCTTTGAGAAACTGGCAAACAATTAAAAGCAAGAATTGTTTTCTTCTCACATGCATGTGGCGAGTTCAGCATTGATTAAAACTAACTCGCCAAACTGAGTTTGTGTGGAAAAAAGTATAATTTTTGTGTTTACTAAGTAAGTCAATGTTGAGCGTAAATGTTGATTGAATACAGCCCACACTATCATAAAGGAAGCCACTTAAAACTTCCAGTATCCAAGTAAACAGATTTTACATTACTAATGAAGTCCATTAAGATCTGAGGGGAAAAAACCACCAAGGCTAAAATCTGAATTTCAAAAAACCTCAAAAAACTGAGGCATGTGTGTGTGTGTGCGCGCATTTTGATGAAAAGACAAGGATGCAAAGGTTAAAGAACTGGCTTTGTAACCTGAAGGTTGCAGGTTCGATTTCCAGAAAGGACACTGTCGTTGTAACCTTGAGAAAGGTACTTAACCTGTATTGCTTTAGTATATATCCAGCTGGATAAATGGACACTATTTAAAAAATGCAAAAGCTGTGTAAGTCGCTCTGGATACGAGCATGTTAATTTAATGTAGAAAGAAGGACACTCAGTGAAACCGGGAGGCTTCTGAAATTACTTCATGCATCAAGTGCCCCGGAAACGGATCTTTGTGTCCTAATCTAATGTTGCTGATTTCATATTAATAACATATTAATTGTTAAATATTAATTAATGTCTGAATGTGAACCGCAATGTCAGGTATATTGTATACTGTACATGCACTACTTGTACTTGAAACGTACAGACAATTTAGCATATTTCCGGGTAGGAGACGAGTGGAGGAAAGGAGGTGGGGAGTAAAGAATATTGGGATGCAGCCCATGCTTTACAAAAATTCCATGCACTTCCTGTCTCCATCCCTACCATCTCCTAATGGGTGGAGAGGTGGGAAATGAATTGAACTGACATGCACAAGCTGTTCCACAATTGTGCCATCCAGACTGCGAATGCACTGCAACCCAAGATAATCCACCCTTCCGGCTCACAGTTCGCCATCCATGCAATTGACAATCAGCTTCACTTGGCTTGATTTTTGGCACAGAGTACTAGAAGTCTTTCACTAGAAATGGAGGATATTTTTTTCCTGTTTCACCCACCCCTGAATATGGCCACATGACCAGAAGTGAAACTTCTGAGGGGTTTTGAGGTCTCCTGGGCTGAATCCCATTCTCTGGACTTGCAGACTCGTGGACATAAAGGCGCATTCTCATCTGTAAGTGTGTTGGGCAGTCCCGTTTTGAAAACAGCGTTTTTGGTGTGCTCTTATACTGACTTTTCGCACCCTCTACCCGCACTTTGTACAAGTCCGCATTACCTGCCCTCACAAATACGCCATTAAAGTCTGAAAGTCCACAGTTCACGAGCCCACCAGGGCTCAGTTTGGGATTCAGCCCTAAAGTCCTGGTATGTGTTAAAAAGAAACAAAAACACAACAAAAACACATTGCCAAGGGCACCACATCTCCCTTCCTGTGCGTGCTCTGACAGCACCGCCATGCCTGGGAAACAGATTTAGCCTTCTATTCAAACCCTCTATTACCCCTTTGAGAGACTAATAAAGCAGTGGTCCTAGAAAGCTCACAGAAGGGTGACTAAGTCATCTGGAATGCCTGGGGTTTGCCACTCGTGTGGGGCATCCCCCTCTGCTGGCCAGGAGGAGGAACTGCATGGTCAGGTCAGGACGGATGGTTGATGGGAGCCATTTCAGCGCGCAAGTTCTCCTGTAGGTGGTGTAGCTGGTAGAGCTCATCATGCTCACCAGTTTCCCCTTGTCAAATGCTGTGCCTCTCCTGTGGATAGTGCTGACCCGGGTGAGAGAGGACAGTCAAAACATGGAGCTTCTTTAGAAACTGGCCTCACTCTTCAGAAAACTGCCTTCATCTGTACTTCCCTTTGACTTCAGAAAGTAGCCGTCATCCTTCAAAAAACTTCACTCTTCAGAAAAATGGCCTTTCTCTACAGAAAGCTTCCATCACTCCTCAGTGGAAGGCCTGTGTGTCCTTGTGTGTGTGTGTGTGTGTGTGTGTGGTGTGTGTGTGTGTGTGTGTGTGTGTGTGTGTGTGTGTGTGTGTGTGTGTGTGTGTGTGTGTGTGTGTGTTTGTGTGTGCATGCGCTTGTGTGTGTCTGGGTGACTGGGTGTGTCTGTGTTGGTGTGTGTGTGTGTGTGTATGCGCTTGTGACTGTGTTGGTGTGTGTGCGTTCGTGTGTGTGTGTGTGTGTGTGTGTGTGTGTGTGTGTGTGGCGTGTTAAAGAGCACCACTTGTTAGAACACACATTGTCTACTCTAGCTGGCTGTCAGACTCTCCTTCACTGAGTTGCACTTCAGTATTGTGTGGAGTGCTGGCTGTGATTTGCAGAATCTCATTACATGGCACTGTAAGGTGACCTGGTTTGCAGGCAATGGAGTCTGGTTTCTCAGATTGTCTTAGTTACATCTCTGGAAACATTCGGTTCACATGCAGCCATTCGGGACAGCACATGCAGTAGCATTGCAGTGATCAGTCTCCCTGTGATGGGAGACTTACTGAGGGTGGACCACTGTGGATGTTCTAGAAAGGTACAACAGCTCCCACACAAAGCATTTCTTGGCACAGTTGAAGTCAGAAGTTTACATACACTTAGGTTTAAGTCATTAAAACTCATTTTTAACCACTGCACAGATTTCATGTTAGCAAACTATAATGTTGGCATGTCTACTTTGTGCATGACACAAGTAATTTTTTCAACAATTGTTTACAGACAGATTATTTCACTTTTAATTCACTATATCACAATTCCAGTGGGTCAGGTTACATACACTAAGTTGACTGTGCCTTTAAACAGCTTGGAAAATTCTAGAAAATGATGTCATGGCTTTAGAAACTTCCGATAGGCTAATTGACATTATTTGAGTCAATTGGAGGTGTATCTGTGGATGTATTTTAAGGCCTACCTTCAAACTCAGTGCCTATTTGCTTGACATCATGGGAAAATGAAAATAAATCAGCCAAGACCTCAGAAAGAAAATTGTGGACCTCCACAAGTCTGGTTCATCCTTGGGAGCAATTTCCAAACGCCTGAAGGTGCCACGTTCGTCTGTACAAACAATAGTACACAAGTATAAACACCATGGGTGTGAGGGCGGTGGGTGTGGAGGATCAAACGCGACTGTGAGAGGATTATAATAGTTCTCCACAGAAGTGAAAAAGGGTAAGGGTAAGGGAGAACTAAAAAAGGAAGAAAGAATAACTGGCAAACAAAACACGACCCAGGAAAAGTGGGCGAAAAGCTCGCAGACTCGAGCTGTAGACAGGATGAACCCCAAGCTCAATAAACAAGCTAAAATAAAGGGGCAGGCAGAAACAAACAAAAAAGAAAATAACCTCTGGCACGTTAGACTATATACCAAATAAGGAGGTAAGAGAAAGGAAAAATGCCTCTTGCTCAACATGCACATGAAATGAGCAAATAACAAAGAGGCAAAACAGGAAAAGGTAAACAGAGGTACTATCTCAAAGAGATAGGTGTAATGGGGCGTGACATGTGAGGTAGGAGGAGCCAAACGCAGCAAAGGGATTCTTTAAGCCCTAAGGCCACTAAGGCGGGAAACCCCGCAGTTAAGGGAGGAGACAAGACAGGGAAAACACATACCAACGCTACAGACCGACTCACTGTCACACACCAATGAGTAGAAGCGGAAATGCCAGGTTTCAGCAAGAAAACCAAACAAGGCTAATGGACAAAGCACAAGACTCCCATACTTCCACGAGCAAAGTGACAGAAGAAAGAGCCAGACGAGACGCATAAGAACAGGCGAGTAGCATAATGGCACAATCAACACACACCAAATGTACCAAAGCTACGAACCGGCACACTAACACGTAAATGAGTAGAAGCACAAACGCCTGGTTTCACAGCAAGAAAACCAAACAAGGCGAAAGGGAACAAAGAACTGCTACCCTATACTTCTGCGAGCTAAGTAACCAAAAGGCCAGCAATAATAAACGCCCTGCCTCAGTAATGAGGCATTAGAATAGGCGAGTAGCATTAAAGGTACACATAAAACACACAGCCAACAAACACTGAAAACTAATAAGCATTAGTATACGAGGAGGCAAAAAAGAACGGAGATCTAACGTTCCAAGGCTACTCTCAGGGACTCGCAGTCAAATGCAAACCTGTCAACAAAAACGCCCAAGCTCCATATAAGGAGAAACATACCTGGAGAACGAACAGAACTACAGTTCCGAACAAAATCGTCCCGCAAGTAAAAAGGACGAAACAGAACAGCTGCACCGGAATTACCGGCTAAAAGACCAACACGAGTTTGATAGAGAATAAAAGCCCTGCCTCTTGGTAAAGAGGAGATGTAACAAGGCGAAGGAACAAATATAATATTCCATGGCTAGTTTCATAGGCTCGCAGTCAAATGCAACGACCAGGAAGCAGGAACAGAAAAGAGCCAGGGGAAATTAGTCCTAATAACTACATCTACATAGGCAAATACGCCAGGGGGGACGAGTCCTAATAGTTACTTCCACATAGGCAAGTACGCCAGGGGGGAAGAGTCCGAATAACTACATCCACATAGGCAAGTCCTGCATTGATCCAGAAAACGTAAAGGGGTAAACGCCCAATCTCCCAGGAGAGAGAAACATTTTACAGGCGAGCTGACGGAGCACCATCATCCCATAACTTTACTAGCAAAATGACTAACAGAAGCTTGGTAGAAAATAAATGCCCTAGCCTCTAAATAATGGGAAATGTAACGAGGCGAAAAGAACAGAGCTAACGTTCTAAGACTATTTTCAGAAATGCGCAGTCACACACAAACATGTCCACAACATCGCCCAAGCTCCAAATAAGGAGAAACATGAGAGAGAACGAACAGAACAGTTCCGAACAAAATCGTCCCGCAGGTAAAAAGGACGAAACAGAACAGCTGTAACAAAAGACCAACGTAAACTTAATAGAAAATAGCACGCACTGCCTTTCAATATAACAAAAAACCCTGACTCACAACAAAGGGGAACGTAGTCCACGAGAAGGAGACAAAACAGGGAACAAACGTACCAAAGCTACTAACCGGCTCACTGTAACACGGAAATGAGTAGAAACCCAAACGCCAGGTTTCTCAGAAGGAAAACCAAACAAAGGCGAAATGGAACAAAGAACTGCTACCCTATACTTCTACGAGCTAAGTAACTAAGTAGAAGCGTGAATGCCCGATCTCCCAGGAGAGAGAAACATTTTACAGGCAAATTAGAGCAGAGATCTGCGGTCCCATACTTCTACGAGATAAGTAACTAAAGAGCCAGCAAGAATAAGCCCTGCCTCAGCAATGAGACGTTAAAACAGGCGAGTAGCGTAAATGATACAAATACTCACACCAGACAATGCAAATAACACAAAGACAAAACAAACCATACAAAACAATCACAATCAACAATCACAAAACAATCATCATCAACAATCATCAATATCGAAGCCCAGAACGGAGGATAACGTGGGCTTATATAACTCCCAGGTAACCAAGCACAGGTGTGGATGCTGACAGAAGCTCCGCAATCAAGGCGGGGTGGAGCAAGCATCCACAAAAAGGCAGTGCCCTCGCGTTGGGTACCGAGGAAAACGACCGCATGGGGAAAAAGGCGTCAAAACCATGACAATAGGAAAACGGAAACCAAGGAAGAGACTAAATGTGAAAGGAAAAAGAAACTCAAATAAAGAGATCCCTAACACACTAAAAGGCAAGTCCTGCGTGTCGATTTAGCACTATAGCGAAACCAACAAGTGGTCGCCTTAGTTCCTATACCTGCGTTACCTGGCTTAGTGTGGCAAAATTGACACAGAAGCAACAAACCCGGAAATCACTGTGCTTAAATAACCAGCTGACGTTGGAACAGGTGGAACGAATGAGTGCAGGTAAAAAGAAAAACACGGCAAGGGCGCCGTCCCGCGGACCCGAAAGGAAACGTCCGCAGCTGCACCGGCGAGCTGCAAAACGTGCTTTGGTCCGAAAAGTGCAAATCAATCCCAGAACAACAGCATAGGACTATGTGAAGATGCACATGGGGACAAAGATCTTACTTTTTGGAGAACTTTTTGGCCATAATGACCATTGTTATGTTTGGAGGAAAAAGGGTGAGGCTTGCAAGCTGAAGAACACCATCCCAACCGTGAAGCATGGGAGTGCAGCGTCATGTTGTGGGGGGTGCTTTGCTGCAGGAGGGACTGGTGCGCTTCATAAAATATATGACATCATGAGGAAGGAAAATTATGTGGATATATTGAAGCAACATCTAAAGACAGGAGCCAGGAAGTTAAAGCTTGGTTGCAAATGGCTCTTCCAAATGGACTATGACCCAAAGCATACTTCCTTGGGTCAAGGAAGTTGTGGCAAAATGGCTTAAGGACAACAAAGTTAAGGTATTGGAGTGGCTATCACAAAGTCCTGACCTCAATCCAATCGAAAATTAGTGGGCAGAACTGAAACAGCGTGTGCAAGCAAGGAGGCCTACAAACCTGACTCAGTTACACCATTTCTGTCAGGAGGAATGGGCCAAAATTCCAGCAACTTATTGTGAGAAGCTTGTGGAAGGCTACCCGAAACATTTGACCCAAGTTAAACAATTTAAAGGCAATGCTACCAAATACTAACAGAGTGTATGTAAACTTCTGACCCACTGGGAATGTGATGAAAGAAATAAAAGCTGAAATAAATCATTCTCTCTACTATTATTCTGACATTTCACATTCTTTAAATAAAGTTGTGATCCTAACTGACTTGAGACAGGTAATGTTTACTAGGATTAAATGTCAGTGAAAAACGGATTTTAGTTTAAATGGATGGATTTGGCTAAGGTGTATGTAAACTTTCGACTTCAACTGTATTTGCCTTTGCCTTATTGTACCTGATTTTCAGACTGATTTTCACTGTAGTACCTCACAAGCTGGAATTCCCATAGTAACCGCTGTGTGTCACAGACTGCATCATCTGGGCAGGCAGCCCATGGCTGGGGTTAGCTTCCACGCGGAGCTCCGCTGCAGGCGATAGTCTCCCTCTGCGCGTAGCAGCGGTGTCTCTGCCTGCGTTCACCTAACCTGAAGGAGGTACGGCTTCCCCACACAGATCAGCTGACTGAACAGCATGCTGGTGTGGGTGAAGTGGACATTCCCGTCCAGCACGCCATGGAGGAGCAGCAGCCGACCAGGCCTGGAACAAACCGGGGGCGGAGATAAGCCATACGGCATGTAAATCACACACGCTGAACAGAAATTACATCATTTTTACCGCACACACAAATCCACACAAGGCAGACCATACAGGGTCATTACCGCTGCTAATAGCAATCTCCAAACATACAAGAATGGAATTACACCATTACCATTCATACCTATTCACACCTATCCTGCTCATACTCGCATGGTACTACTAACCCTATTCATAACTATATCCACATACACGGGACAGAAATGGCCTTTGTGGTATTGCCGTTCTGTCGTGCTGACTTACACCTACAAAATAAATTAAGAGGAAATGGACAAAAAAGGTATCATATCATATCCTTAGTGCTGTTCATACCAAGACACAGGGCAGAAACAACGAGTGCAGGCAACATGGTATGTTTACCTGCTAATAACACTTACCTCCACAAACAAACATCACAGCCTAAAAAACACAGAGGACAATAATGACAGGAGCAGCCCACAGAGCGGGTGGTGTTTGAGTGTCTGGGGTATAACGCGCAGAAGGAAATGCGGCAGACAGCGTGCGTTTCTTCAGGGTCTGCTTTCTGATGCCTGCTATGAAAACGGTGCCTGTTACGCGCATGCCGGGAGACAGAGGTTTTTTAAGCTGCCCGCTGGGACGGCTAAATAAGCGCACTAAAAGATTTATGTGACACTTCACAGCCATCCTGCGCTGGCGGAGCGCTCGTGAGCTGCGCAGCGCCGCTAAATGTTTTATGAGGGAGGCCTGAGCCTCTCTACCCTGAGAGAGAACCGGGGTGTGTCTGCTGGAATCCGAGGAATGTGTTTGTGTTTTTCTTAGCGTGAGTGGGTGTGTGTGTGTGTGTGTGTGGTCAAACGCATGTGTGTGTATGCACATGGATGCGTTTGTGTACGTGTGTGTTTCTCTGAGCTGTGCATGAGTGTGCATATATTTGTGTACGATGTGTGTTTATTCTTGTAGCTATATATATGTGGATGTCTTGTGTACCTGCATGCATTTATTTGATTTATGTGCATCTCTGTTGTGTGTGTGAGTGTGTGTATGTGTATGTGCGTGGATGTTTGGGTGTACATTTGTGTTTCCCTGAGGTGTGTCTGTGTGTGTGTGTTTGTGCGCGCATTTATTTGATTTATTTGTGTATCCGCAGTGTGTGCCTGTGTCTCTTGAGCAAGCATGATTTTGTAAGAGGTGGGCCTGCACTGCGATGGACCTCTGCTGGTAGCTGTCCTCATTGTGGTCAAGGTGACCAATGTACATCTCAGGGTAGCCCGTGTTGTTGTATGTCCACACGGCGACTGGCGCCTCGACGACTGCCACCTGCACGCATGCCAGGACACCAGATATAACCTGCACCCCCACATGATGCACAGCAACAAATTAAGACATGAAAATCAATCAATCAATCAATCTTCATTTTGGTATGGAGCCATTTACAAAACAGTTGTCACACGGTATCTCTAAACTTACAACGCTAAACCTCAGGGAAGACCAGCATGTGGCTCCTGCTCTTAAACCTGAAGGAGTAGAGAAGAAAGTAGCAGAGTAGAGAGAGAACTAGATTAGGCTTAAAGGTTGTAAGACTGGCCTTGAAGACATCCGGCCTCTGTAGCAGCCCCATGAGGGACAGGAAGCCCCTGTAAGACCAGCTGTGGATGGCCATGCGCCTCCATGTCCAGGAAGTTGTAGCGGGAGGACAGGAACCCCCAGCCTCAACCTGATTGAGGCCCTGATGCACACAGATGGCAGACACTGTCACAGTGTGAGCCTTACACACAGTTCCAAAACACACACGCATGCACCTGTAGTGTACTCTGACAAACGCACTTGTGCACACACATGCATCGACATCAGACTGTCTCATGCAAACATAGGGCAGATGTGAGCAGTCAGGTTCTCACTCAGACATTCACAAACACACAGATACTCAACAGGTGTAAAATCAGTGGCTTTCACACAACTGTAGGCATTATCTTGATGAGATGTAGTCACACACACACACACACACACACACACACACACACACACACGCACATTCACAGTTTAAAGAAAGGCACATGGGTATGAAGTGGACTGGTGAAAAAATGGTATAGCTGCACGCAGTATAAAATGCAAAAAGTCTTCATGGAGCAAACAATGTTTCAACCTGCAATGGTCATCAGGTATAGTTATTCCTACAAAAGCTGCGCACAGTAAAATGTTCAATGTTAATTCAACTCTAGAGTACATATAAGTCCAATAGGGACCATAATACACCATATTGAGTTGATTTAACACTTAAAGCTGAAGTAGGCAAGATTATTTCACTATAAATTTGGCCAAATTATTAAATTTACTCATTACATTCCAGCAGCTATCAATAAATCAAGTGTTCTGTGAAATAAAATCTGGTTGCTGTGAGTGTCCTGGGCTCTGTATTAGGCTGTCAAAAAATCTCACCCCAGTCTTACAAAAAGCAACCAATCAGGGCTAGCTGTGTAGCTACCAATCAGGGCAACTATCTACAAGCAAAAGATCCTCCCTGTAGAATAAGAACCCCCTCCCCCCCCCCTGTCTGCCTGTCTTCGCGTGTGCACGGCGTGTTTGTGTTTTTCCTTTACAGCAGCACTCTAAGCAGACGGAGACTTCTCTCATGATATGGCTGGATAGCTAGCTAATGTTAGCTGGCTAGCTAATTAGCGTGAGCAAGCTTAGCTATAGAAAACACAAACTTCCAATTCCACCTTTACCGAAAATGGTAAAGGCAGCTGCTGACTCCAAGGCTGCTTACAAGCTAGGTATTTCGCTTGTAGTTCGCTAATTCTTAGAAGGATTGCCCTTGTACACAAGGTGGGTCTGTTTCAGAATGGCATGTATTTTTCCATATAACTTTAATGCATGTGGATGTGGTGGCTGCCTTCCAGTCATCACTGAGGGAAGGAAAGTACCCCTTGGGTGTCATGGTTTTGACCCTGTTTCCCCATGCGGTCGTTTACCTCGGTGGCCACGCGAGGGCGCTGCCCTTTTGGTAGATGCTTGCTCCGCCCTGCTGAGTTGGCGGAGCTTCTGGTTAAGCGTTTACACCTTTGCGTAGTCACCTGAGAGATACTTAAGCCTTCCGTTTCCTTCTATGGGCGCTTCGACATTAATTGTTAATTGTTCGTACTGTGGTGTTATTGTTGGCTGTGAGTTCTCGTACCATTTTGGCTACTCGCCTATTTTTAACGTCTCTTTGTTGAGGCAGGGCTTATTTCTTGCTGGCTTGGTAGTTAGTTATCTCGTAGAAGTTTGGAACCGTAAATCTCTGCTCTATTTCGCCTTTTGGTGCTTTTTCTCCGTGTATGGAGTTTTGGGCGATTCTGTTCGGAACAGTAGTTCTGCTCGCCCTTCGGCACATGTCTTCCCATAGGGAGATCAGGCGTTTCCCTTCTACTTAGTTTCTTAGCTCGTAGAAGTATAGAGTAGCAGTTTCTCTGGTCCATTTTCGCCTGTTGATGGGTTTTCTTACTGAGAGACCTGGCGTTTTAGCTTCTACTCATTTCCGGGTTACGGTGAGCCAGTTGGTAGCTTCGGTACGTTTGTTCCCTGTTTTTGTCTCCTTCTCGTGGACTACGCTCCTTTGTTGTGAGTCAGGGTTTTTCTTTATATTTAGAGGCTGTCAAGCTATTTTTTTGCGTTAGTCTTTTTGAGTAAAGTCTATGGGACGACGGCGCTCCGTCGGCTCACCTGTAAAATGTTTCTCTCTCCTGGGAGATCGGGTGTTTACTAGTGATGGCGAAATGAGGCTTCCTGAAGCACTGAGGCTTTGCAGCCAATTGTATCGCAAATAGATTCATTACTCAAAGCCTCATTCAACACAGTGTATACTAGTGACACCTGCTGGTAAAAGTAATTTAGAGCAATGAAATCATTACAAATTCCACCCCAGGTTCAAAATAACGAAGTTGCCGCAAGCTAGCAACAAGCGACCCTTTAGCTTACTGGTAACGCGTCGAACTTCAGAGCCATTTCTGTAAGGGAAAGTACCAGTTCAAAACCCCGCTCCGGCGATACTAACATACTCATAATTTATATTTGTAACTGTCATTGGCTAGATTTGTTTTATACTAAGATATATTATAAAATAATATATTAACTTTCAAAATGAAAAAAAAACAGGAAGATTGATATAAAGGGGGACAACATTTGTGCGGGGTTCTATTGAGCAGTAAAAGTTTTTCTGGTCTGGGACTGGGAGTGCTTCTGTAACCAGGCAGTGAAAGTGAATGTGCTTCAGTATGGGCAGTGAAAGGGAAGGTGCTTTTGTGACTGAAAAGGGAGGTTCTTATAGATTTTTATTAACGGCCTCATCAAGTTCTTGCTTTCTGGAACCTATGGCAAAATAACAATATGCAAATGTATTTTTATCAACATGTATATCAGTATGATTATGATAAAGCAACCATAACTGCTATTAAAAAGTAAAATAAATAAATAAATAACCGCTGGTTTCTTGCTCATTGGCAGGTGCATTATCATGCATTGCCCGATAATGCCTGGACGAGGTATTATTGCTGTAAGCCAGTTCCTTTAGGCACAGCAAGCACTTTACCTTCAAAATTAAATAATATGCCATTTGAGAAGGAATGCAGATGATAATGATAATAAGAAAGAATAAGAAATAACAATCAAATCATAATAATATTAAACAAATCGTAATAACCTGCTTTAGTTACGTTAAAATAAGAACCAACGAACTACATGCACAGCCGATTGCTAGCCCAGTGTTCGAATAGCGTTTCAGTGTGTTTTTATATCTACGCCACTTAGGCCTGCCTTATTTGGAGATATCGGGTCAAAATATTCCCAAGCAGGAGATTTTCACTTCCATGCAGGTTCCATTAGCCTATTTTTGTACAAAAACGACAAAACTGTACAAAAGTTGTACAAAAAAAATAAAATACTCCAAAAATTCCTCAAAAAATCCTCCAAAAACTTTCAATAGCATTCATACCAATAATAATACAACCCTCGAAATAAGGGGGGTATCGCTCCTTGATATCTACAGTTCAAAACCCCTAATTCCGCCCAAAACGCAAAACAAACCGATCACATGGTTCTACAGCACCCGAGGCCTCGTAGCTCCGTGAAGCTAGCAACACTTCTGTGGAGATCACGTGACAATTTATATCAAAATAAAAGCTTGAACGGGTATCGTTTGAAAACATCGCATAGGAAGTTTAATAGAAACACTGGTTTGGGGAATCTTTTAGTTCGTCTTTCATAGAACATAACTGTTGGTTTTAAGGTTAAACAAACATTTGTGACACATAAGGTTGCACAGTGTTACGACCGTATTATTTTATGTGAGTAAGAATACTTTTCTTCATATTAGCTGGGCTATTTAGCAAGCTTGTAATATGCTGTAATATTGACGTTATCGATCTACGTTATGTCAGGGGAATTTTGCATGCTTCGTTAACAAATACGATGCTTTCGTAAAAGGAATAATTCGTTTAAAAAACATTTATATCGATGTAACCTGCATGGTAACCTGACGCAACGATGGTTATCTCTGTGCTGTGAATTGAGCAGGAATCGCATAATTTTCCAAAAAGGGCTAACGTCAGCAATGTAATGTTAACCCCTTGGCGCAGATGGCAAATTTCACCTATTTAGGGGTGCTCTGTTTAAGGCTTTATAACTCCAGGTGTGAGCATCACATAAACTTGGTAAATGGCTTAAATGAAAGAAGACAGGTGTACCATTTACAATACAAACTTAGATTTGTTTATTTTCATAATTTAAGTCAAAATAAAGTGCCACAAATGCAAAGAAACTTAGGGGAAAATAATTTAAAAATAGTTTTTTTTTATTTTGCTGAGAGCTACATAAGTGAAATCGGTAATATATATACATTTCCTGGATCATAAACTCCATGTCCACAAGTTTTGCAAAATCTGAGGATGATATGCAGAACTACTAAAGGTCTATGATGCAAAATATAGCCGTGTATCCTGTTGTCCATTAGTGTCTCCAAATCTATCCAAATGGCTAAATTGTGCACTGCTGCAAATAAAAAAAATTTACAGCAATTTATGAAATATTTAACTACAAATCAACAGTTTGGGCTCATAAAACTCACTTGTGCATAATTTCCAAGTGAGAATTATATATTTTCAGCAGTATAGGGGGGTAGATATCTATGGGTCCAAAACCCCTATGCAAAACATGTCATAAAATATTATATTATATTATACATTATAACGCATACACATTTGCTCCCTCTGGTGGCTTAAGATAAAAAACATTGATATCACAGTGTTACATACACCTAAATATGTTGCCTAATCATTCACTCTTGTACCTCAATAAAACATCACTTGTCCCTGTACTCTACAGTATGTATACTTTTGTCCTGGGATTGCATTTTTCTGTATTCTTTTAATCTTTTAAGTTTTCCTATTCATAATAACTCCAAGGGAATTTTTACCTTAATCTACCACATATCAGCGCAACAGTAAATTGGAATGAGCACTTGTCATGCCATAAGAGACTCGTATACATCATAGCCTATAATATGTATGATAACAAAGGCGAGGATATGGCAAAATGGCACTATATTCGTCAGCTGTTAGCAGGGTTTAGTCAAGTGTTGCTGGTGCTGCGACCTAAAATTGATATAAGTAACAGGAGATCCACTTAGTGCAGTGCCTGAGGTTATCAGAATACCCCCATTATATAGTGGCATTATCTCCAGCAAAGGCAGTACAGACCAATCAAAAGGCGAGGATATGGCAAAATGGCACTATATTCGTCAGCTGTTAGCAGGGTTCAGCCAAGTGTTGCTGGTGCTGCGACCTAAAATTGATATAAGTAACACTAGTTCCCCTTAGTCCAGTCCCTGAGGTTATCAGAATACCCCCATTATATAGTGGCAGTATCTCCAGCAAAGGCAGTACAGACCAATCAAAAGGCGAGGATATGGCAAAATGGCACTATATTCGTCAGCTGTTAGCAGGGTTCAGACAAGTGTTGCTGGTGCTGCAACCTAAAATTGATATAAATAACAGTAGATCCACTTAGTGCAGTGCCTGAGGTTATCAGAATACCCCCATTATATAGTGCCATTATCTCCAGCAAAGGCAGTACAGACCAATCAAAAGGCGAGGATATGTCAAAATGGCACTATATTCGTCAACTGTAGCAGGGTTCAGTCAAGTGTTGCTGGTGCTGCAACCTAAAATTGATATAAATAACAGCAGATCCACTTAGTGCAATGCCTGAGGTTATCAGAATACTCCCATTATATAGTGGCATTATCTCCAGCAAAGGCAGTACAGACCAATCAAAAGGCGAGGATATGGCAAAATAGCACTATATTCGTCAACTGTAGCAGGGTTCAGTCAAGTGTTGATGGTGCTGCGACCTAAAATTGATATAAGTAACACTAGTTCCCCTTAGTCCAGTCCCTGAGGTTATCAGAATACCCCCATTATATAGGGGCATTATCTCCAGCAAAGGCAGTACAGACCAATCAAAAGGCGAGGATATGGCAAAATGGCACTATATTCGTCAGCTGTTAGCAGGGTTCAGCCAAGTGTTGCTGGTGCTGCGACCTAAAATTGATATAAATAACAGTAGATCCACTTAGTGCAGTGCCTGAGGTTATCAGAATACCCCCATTATATAGTGGCATTATCTCCAGCAAAGGCAGTACAGACCAATCAATAGGCGAGGATATGGCAAAATGGCACTATATTCGTCAACTGTTAGCAGGGTTTAGTCAAGTGTTGCTGGTGCTGCGACCTAAAATTGATATAAGTAACAGCAGATCCACTTAGTGCAGTGCCTGAGGTTATCAGAATACGCCCATTATATAGTGGCATTATCTCCAGCAAAGGCAGTACAGACTAATCAAAAGGCGAGGATATAGCAAAATGGCACTATATTCGTCAGCTGTTAGCAGGGTTCAGCCAAGTGTTGCTGGTGCTGCGACCTAAAAATGATATAAATAACAGTAGATCCACTTAGTGCAGTGCCTGAGGTTATCAGAATACCCCCATTATATAGTGGCATTATCTCCAGCAAAGGCAGTACAGACCAATCAATAGGCGAGGATATGGCAAAATGGCACTATATTCGTCAGCTGTTAGCAGGGTTTAGTCAAGTGTTGCTGGTGCTGCGACCTAAAATTGATATAGGTAACAGCAGATCCACTTAGTGCAGTGCCTGAGGTTATCAGAATACCCCCATTATATAGTGGCATTATCTCCAGCAAAGGCAGTACAGACCAATCAAAAGGCGAGGATATGTCAAAATGGCACTATATTCGTCAACTGTAGCAGGGTTCAGTCAAGTGTTGCTGGTGCTGCAACCTAAAATTGATATAAATAACAGCAGATCCACTTAGTGCAATGCCTGAGGTTATCAGAATACTCCCATTATATAGTGGCATTATCTCCAGCAAAGGCAGTACAGACCAATCAAAAGGCGAGGATATGGCAAAATAGCACTATATTCGTCAACTGTAGCAGGGTTCAGTCAAGTGTTGATGGTGCTGCGACCTAAAATTGATATAAGTAACACTAGTTCCCCTTAGTCCAGTCCCTGAGGTTATCAGAATACCCCCATTATATAGGGGCATTATCTCCAGCAAAGGCAGTACAGGCCAATCAAAAGGCGAGGATATGGCAAAAGGACACTATATTCGTCAGCTGTTAGCAGGGTTTAGTCAAGTGTTGCTGGTGCTGCGACCTAAAATTGATATAAATAACAGTAGATCCACTTAGTGCAGTGCCTGAGGTTATCAGAATACCCCCATTATATAGTGGCATTTTCTCCAGCAAAGGTTGCACATGACATTCATGTCATAGTCTAGAATACATGGAGAAAAAGTATACGAGGTGCAGGTAAATATACTTTTCACCTTATGAAGAATAATTACATCTTGTCTTGATAGATCATGTATTGATTGTAGCCTATAGGGTAATGGTTTAACATTTTTTAACATTAGCCTACATTATAGCATTATGAACCTGGTTTTAAAGTCAAAATGTTCTCACGTTGAACAAATTCATTAATTTCCACGTTGGCCTATATAACTAAATAACATAAATGGTTAAATGAACTCATTCTTTTCTTATTTATTCTATTCATAAATGGGATGCAATTTCTAATAGCCTATATATAAAAACCAGAAATTTCAATAAACTATTTCAAATATGTTTCAGTAACTCTTGCAAACGTTTTGCAAAAGAATCTCTTGACAAACACGAAAATACTAGGTTTAGGTTACGTTACTTAGCTAGAAGAATGTTACGCAGCAAGATATGAAATTAATCAGTTTTGTTGAATCCTGTGTAAAATTTGCGTTTTCCACTTTATAGCCCTACAGCTCAGAGATAATGATCGTCGCGCATCAATTTAGTCCGGTCACGAAAACACTCAAAACTTGCTAAATATAGAGACATAACGTGAATAACTAACTAACGTTACTTTGCTACTTTCAATGAATTATCGCTGGAAAAATAAGGAAGTAGCCTGGTCCTGCGTTAGCTCCTTCATGTTAATCACAAACACCCATTTAATCTCGAAATCTATGGTTTTATCAAAAGTAGATGGTTTTGAACTAAAGAGATAGAGACGTTAGTTAATCATCAGTATGCTATTTCCATTCCTTTTTCTACGTGTTTAATGTGACACACTCGTTTCTACGTTGTTTTTAGACGTTGGCATGTAGAACTTTTATTTTGACACATTATGAGTCGTTTCTTCACGAAATTGTGGGCAACTGTTGCTGGCTTCACGCTGCTAGGCCTCGTTTTTCATCGATCACGTGCTTCTCTGAAAGTGATACAAGCTTCGGTGCGAGGCTTCTGTAGAAACTGCCCTGCGTACTCGACACACAGCTCGGAGCTTCGGTATCATCCGTAACATCACTAGTGTTTACCTCTTTGTTTTCTGCTTCAGACTGCGAACTAATTAAATAGCCATGGAACGTTAAATCTCTGTTCCTGTTCGCCTCGTTACATTTCCCCTTACTGAGAGGCAGGGCTTGTATTTGTGTTAGTGCTTGTGTTAGTCAGATAGCCGACAGTTTCGGTGCAGCTGTCCCTTCGTCTTTTGTGCTATTTCTCCGTGTATGGAGATTTGGGCGATTTTGTTCGGAACTGTGTTTCTGTTCGCCCTTCGGTGCAATTCGTCTCTCAGGGAGACCGGGCGATGTTTTGGACATGTTTGCGTTTGACTGCGAGCCTATTATTCTCGCCATGGAACGTTAAATCTCTGTTCCTGTGCGCCTCGTTATTTTCCTCATCATAGAGGCATAGTGTATTTTCAATGAATCTCGCTTTGGTCTAGCCGGTAAATGTCTGGTACTACCTGTCCTGTTCGTTCCTTTCGGTGCCTTTCTCCTTTCATGGAGTTTGACGATTTTGTTCGGAACTGCTGTTCCGTTTCGTCTTTTGGGTGCATGTCTTCCTATATGGAGGATTGGGCGATGTTGTGGACACGTTTGTGTGTGACCGCGAGTCTGAGAGTAGCCTGGAAACGAGAGTAGCCTGGAAACGTTGGATCTGTTCCTTTTGCCTCCTCATACTATCATATTATTTTGCAGTGTTTGTTTGTGTTTTATGTTTGTCTTTACGCTACTCGCCCGTTAGCCGAGTGAGGGCAGTGTGCCAGCGGGCATTCTTCAGGCCCTTGAAGCGCCGCTTCACCAGCTGCACCTGCAGAGGTCAGAGGTCGACAAAGTTTTACACGTATGTCAATAAACGCACTGGAAACACACTTGGATTTGGCACAGTGAAGTTAAATATTTGAATTTGTAAATCTTGGCTGGATTACCACTATTAATACTGATTCTAACTAATACACATATCATCTAAAAAACATTCACATTATAATGTTTTGGTTGTGATGTATATGTGTGGAGATTAGTATTAATAATAGTAATGACATATGTATCATATGACAGTTCTGTCCTGTATTTGTCCGGGAGAAACAGAGGGAAGGGGTACGGGTTCACATGGGGGCATGAAACTCAAAGGGAAGTGAAAGGTCGCTCTCCAACACCACAGCAACGTCGAAGAGTGGGAAGGACCCTCACTCTGACAGGTTACCTGAATAAATGCCAAATGCACCACATTAAGGGTGACGGGGCACACTAGCGAGCTCTTTTAAGGCTGCTGTGCTCCGGCTCTGGAGGGACAGGAAGAGGTCCAGGGGTACCTGGGTTCTCCATCCAGGCCCAGAACTCCCCATGAAAGAGGTCAGGGTCCCTCTCCTCCAGGCTCAGCCTCTACAAGTGCACACAGCAAGGGGTGGTCTCCATACTGCTGATTCGGCTCACGTACATGTCCTTCAGCTTAAACCAGCCCCAAACCATCACTCTGCTGCCAGATACAGTAGATATGGATGGATCACTTATCATGGGTTTTTTCTCCTAACTTATTTTTCCATAGGGTTCAATAGGGAAATGAGTCATGAGAAACAACCCTTAAAGTGATCCATCCATATCTACTGCATACCCGGCAGCAGAATGATGGTTTGAGGCTCGTTTGATACCTCAGACCCTTGGTGACTTACAGCCATTTAGCCAACCATGGGTTCCATACTATTCCCATACCTGAAAATAAGATATCAAGAGTATTTTGATATTCTTGTATACCCAGTCATGATAGCATCACCTGTTTACCCAACCTGGTCTCACAGCCCATTCGTATCTATTCTACGAAATTCCAGTCCCCGAAAATTCATACTTATTTTACGAATCAGAGATTACACACCACGTGACTTTACGATTTTCTCCGATGAATTACGAGACAAAACGGAGATCCACCATTTTTATTTCACGGTCAAATAAAGCGAATGGGTAAGCTGCCAGTATTGTACTTATAGTTTATACTTATATTTATAGTACATTCATAGAATACCTTTCTTATTTCGTAATTGCATTTTAATGCAATATGATGTATAATTCTCGAGCTTCTTCGTCTCTGTTTATCTGTGTGGGTTGCTATTTATAGGCTAGTCTTGTAGGCTATTACTTGAATTATACTAGCTGAAGTTAGCTAGGTCTGTTCAGATCAGTGCATACTGCATAGGCTGCAATATGATTATTAATGGATTTAGCTTGTGAGCTAGCCATCAGAGCGTGTCGTTTTCGGTTCTTTTGATTGGTATAACATGAGAAAACCGAGCATATCTGTAATGGAAACAACCGCGTCTCCCCGTTAACATCTGTAATGAACTGCGATTCCCATGATTCTCTGCGCTGTCTGTGTGTATTGCCCAAAGACTGCAGAGACGTGACGGGTTGACCACTGAATTGGCTTTGTGCCCCAATGAGCATTACTGACATTTTGGTTAATGTATTATTTAGACTTGTACTGTTTTTTTTGTCAGTATACCATTGTTTTTTTATTGGACATTTCTCTTATATAGCACTATTTCTCATTCCCCCTCTACCTAACAGGTTAAGCAAAGGATATCTGCCTGCCTTGCCTGGCTGACATTTCTATGTGGATGGCTACTCATCACCTGAAGCTCAACCTTCACAATACGGAACTGCACTTCATACCTCACAGGACCTCCCCACTGCAAGCCCTCTCTATCACCGTCAATGGTACTATGGTGGCTGCCTCCCGCTCTGCAAGGAACCTGGGGATGGTCCTGGATGACCAGCTGGACTTCATGGAGCACATCAGGGCAACAGCACGGTCCTGCAGGTTCCTCCTGTACAACATCAAGAGGATTCGACCATACCTGACCACCTACTCGACCCAGCTTCTCGTCCAGACCATGGTTATCTCACGCCTGGATTACTCCTCCCAAAGTTTTCACACATCACCCCCTTGCTGAGGTCAGTCCACTGGCTGCCGGTCGCCGCCAGAATCAGGTTCAAAGTTCTGACCCTGGCCTGCACTGCAGCCAAAAGGACAAGCCCTTCCTACCTGCAAGACATAATACAACACTAAACTCCAGCTCGACCACTTTGCTCTGCTCGTCCGGACTGCGGAGCTTCTCCACCCTAGCTCCCCAGCGGTGGAACGAACTCTTCACTCCTCTACGTTCTGATCAAACACTGCCTGCACACCTCTTCAGACTCCACCTTGACTGTTTTTCGCTTGTTTCCTGTTCCTTAATTCTTTGTTGATTTTATAGTTTATAATGTCTTGTTGTCTTAGCCATAGCTTACTGTGTACTACACTCAATGTTCATGACTATGGATAGCTGCTATGTTATGAAAAGAAATTAGCTCTATCTGAACTGATGTCATTGACCTTCGGTATGCACTTATTGTGCGTCGCTTTGGATAAAAGCATCTGCCAAATGAATGTAATGTAAATAGTTTATTATTATTATTATTATTATTATTATTTTATGCAAACTTATGCACTTTTTGCCTTGTAAGTCGCTCTGTATAAGCGCATCTGCCAAATGAATAAATGTCTGTATTGATACACTTCTGTAATGTGATGGACCCTTTCTAGATTAAATAAGCTAAATGTCCAGCTAATAAAAGTTTGAAGATGCTGAAGTTCAATACGTCTCTGAGTGAATTAATACAAAATGTATTTTACAGTGCATTGTGTACACTATATATATTGATGTATTGTAAATTATCTCTTCTCTTCCAAAACCTGATGGCCAATATACAGCATATAGTAATAATAATGTTTATCATTTTAGTCATATAAAAGTTAGAAATTGTATATACCACAACATCTGATATTGATTACAATGAAAACACCAATTTAAAATGGGTAGAAAATTATTTTTATATAATTACCAATAAAATCTCAGATCATGGGATAGACTACATTAACTTTTTAAAAAAAAAAAAAAAATATTGTTTTACATACAGCTGACACCCTTGTCATTTTTATGTATTTAAAGGGAATGCTTTCATTCCTACAAAGCTTTCACACTAGGCTACTGCATGCTGTTCACTACTGTCTGCTTATTAATTATCAACCTGCTGGATTTGGAAAGCATTATAAATGTCTAGAAGTATCTAAAATAATTTTCTAAGTATTAAAGGTTGGGTTCATGTGAGTAGCGTGATCCCATTCGCAATAAAAGGAGGGCATCTTCATGTGTGTTTACGGTTGTATCAAGCGGAACTACATTTTGGCGCCATTTTATTGCTTCGCGCTAACGAAAGTATTGCTGGGAATTGTCGTTTTTTGTGTGCAAATTTATTCCCTATGTACGTAATTATCTAGGAATTGCTAATGTATTATCTAGCTGGCAAGCCAGTTATGCTAGCTACGTTCAACCAGATCTAGGTACCTAGCTAGCTACGCGTGTTTTAGCTGCTGGTAGACAGTTAAGATATACATTTTCAATATTAATAGCTTAATACTAATATTAATAGTCAAAAGCAGATGGCAGTCCTATATTGTCATTTTTACTGAAATGTTCTTATGACTGATGTTTTCTGACTCGGCTTGATCCTAAGAATCACCTTGGAAAGTGTTGTATATTAATTCTGAAATTTAAGTGGCGCCCCCTGTCGAAAGCATATACTGCACCTTTTTTTTTTTTAGCTAGAGAACTGGTTTTGATATTATTTGTAGTATGTCTAGAGGTGGTCTAGATTCCGACATTTCAGCATGATACATCATTCGGTGTACAAATGGCGAGTGCCCAAAATGTTCAAAAATCACATTTTCAAGGGGGCGCTACAGAGTCTGTGTTCATGCTAGGGGTCTGGTTTTTGGTGTGCATGCTAGAGGCCCTGATGAGACTCAGTTAGAAAAATTTCATGCTTCTACGATTTTGGGAAGCTGAGTACAGTGTTCAGCAGTAACCCAAAATGACCTATGAACATTCTAACAGCCTTCATAGACCTATTTTTCATCATTAGTCAAATTAATTAGGACAGGTTTAATTTATGCTTACATGCAAATATATATGTCATAGGGGGTGCTGAGATGTCCTTGTATACTAAATTTTGGAGGCTTGGCTGCCTTTGTGCTTCAGGTAGGAGGAGTCAAAGTTTTTAAAAAATTGAGATTTGTAGGTGGTGCTATAGAGCTTCAATGTGTGCTAGGGGTCTGTTCTTTTGCTTATGCAATGTAGGCCATGGATATATTCATACTTCCGAATTTCAAGCCTCTAGATTTTAAGGAACCCATAACCCTAATCCTACTGTTGTGACCTTTGACCCTTCCATAGCTCTTGTATTTAATTTCATAGTTTACAATTTGGGTATATTTATATTCTAATTAATCCATGTCAGGGTGGTCAACATGCCAGAAAATTGCAGTTCAATGACATTACGGATAGAGAACTGCCATCTACTTTGGACTATCAATAGCTATTAATATTTAAATATATATAATGAATAGACTGTCTACCAACAGCTAAAGCATGCGTAGCTAGCTAGGTACCTAGATCTGGTTGAACATAGCTAGCATAACTGGCTTGCCAGCTAGATAATACATTAGCAATTCCTAGATAATTACATACATGGCAAGTGTTGATGTATAAATCTCTGTTAACATACCCCTAAAATGCTATTTCAAAAAGCAAGACTTGCATGCTAACAATTAATTCAGGGAGCAAAGATGCAATCTAAACAGGCGAGTCTTGAGTCTACGCCAGAAGATGGTCAGAAGGGCAGAAGGGCCAAGACCAGGGGCCTCATTTATAAAAAGTACTTTCGATCAAATTTGATCTTTCGTATGGCGTACCTAAAAAATCACGACAAAGTAGTGATTTATAAAATTTCAACGTGACTCCATTTGACCGTGGAAATGGTCATAGCTCCACGTCAGGTCTTCACTTGACATATGCACATTACCTGGTGGTTATGCCGAAGTATTGTATGCTTGAGAGCCGCGCATGAACGCTTATTTGGCATGGAAAATTATCGTTGTTGTTATCAGCCTACAAAATTAGTTTAATTCTAAATTGAAAAGTAAACTGATAGTCTAATTACTGAATTTTAAGTCTTCCTTACATTATATACCATTATTATTGCATTGCTTCTCAAGCTTCTGGATTTAAGAATTTTTTTCATGTTCATTTTAATAAGTCTTTTGTTTTATTTATCCATTGTTTTTATATAGAGTGCAAGCAGACCTGCGTTATCAATCTACCGTCGGATAGGCTTAAGTATCGTCTTTTTCATTTGGTTCAGCTGTGCGTTAGCTGATTGAACTGTTTGTAGTGTAGTCACGGTTTAGTTAATGTAAATTGCAGCATTACCGACCACTTGTTTACTTGCTTTGTGTTTCTAGGTCTAGTAAATTGCTAGTGTTTTGTGTTGCTAATCGCAAATAGATTCACCTGAGTGAATTAGCCCTGCAAGCAGCTGAGTGCATTCGAGAAATTAGCCAACTCTATAAGTTAAAGTAGAGGCTGCCGTGAAGACTGCCGTGAAGACGGCAGCCTCATCGGTAATTTGAACAGTTTGTAATGATCTTCCCCCACCTAACCTGTCTTCTCACCCCCTACCATGTGTCTAACCCCCAATCCTCTGTGCTCCATGCCTCGCTCCTGGAGGCCCAACCACCGCAGACGCTGTCCGGCTAACCTGGTCTACCCACCGCTGTCCTCTCATAAGGAACTCTCAGTGGTGGGTGGACTATGGAACTGCCGGTCAGCCGTCCAGAAAGCTGACTTCATCACTGCATATGCCAAGGTGAAGTCCCACCACTTCCTGGGTCTCACTGAGACCTGGATCACTCCAGATAACACAGCCACTCCAGCTGCTCTGTCTGCTGGCTACTCCTTCTCCCACACCCCCAGGGCCTCAGGCAGAGGCGGGGGTACTGGTTTGCTCATTTCCACGTCCTGGAAATTCTCTATTCCCACTGTACCCTGCCTGAATATTTGATCTGCCTCCTTTGAGTTTCATGCAGTCACTGTAACTCACCCATCTGCACTTAACATTGTTGTTCTCTATCGCCCCCCAGGTCCGCTCGGCGCTTTCCTGGATGAACTGGACACACTCCTGAGCTCCTTCCCTGAGGATGGTACCCCAGTAATCCTACTGGGAGACTTCAACCTCCAACCAGACAGTGCCCAGCTATCCAGTGTCACCTCACTCCTCCAGTCCTTTGCCCTCACTCAGTCCCCATCGCCTGCCACCCACAATGGTGGTAACCAACTGGACCTTGTACTCACCAGGAGTTGCGCCACATCTGAACTCACGGTGACCCCCCTCCACGTATCGGACCATTTCTTTATCTCATTTTCTCTCTCCTGCCCACTCTCCCTCAAATCCGCTAACAACCCACCCGCTGTTATGTTCAGGAGAAATCTCCGCACCCTCTCTCACACCTCTCTCACTACTTCTGCTCTCTCTGCACTTCCTCCTCCTGCTACCTTTGCTAAAATGCCCATTGATGTCGCCACCTCTGTGTTTAAATCATGCCTCTCTCAGTCTCTCAACTCACTATGCCCTCTTGTCTCCAAACCAGCCCGACTATCACCCCCTTCCCCGTGGCTGACGGATTCTCTCAGATCCAGCAGAACCATGCTACGAGCCGCTGAGAGAAAGTGGAGGAAATCCAGATCCCCAGATGACCTGGCCTCCTACCACACTCTGCTGGCAGCCTTCACAGCTGCAACTACATCAGCTAAAACTTCATTTTTCCAGTCGAAAATTGATACATGTCTATCTAACCCACGTAAACTCTTTTCCACCTTCTCCTCCCTGCTCACCCCCCCCTCCACCCCCTTCACCCTCCTCCCTCTCTGCAGATGACTTCCTGACCCACTTTGAGGGGAAGGTGGCTGCGATCCGGAACTCCTTCACGCATCCGGTGACACCCCACATCCCCCATACTGAACCCATCGCTACACTGTCGTCCTTCAAGACTCTGAAGGACTCCGATGTGCTCGAGCTGGTGACGCGCCAGCGCGCAACCACCTGTCCACTAGACCCCATACCTTCAGCAGTCCTCCAGTCTATATCTGCTGAGCTCCTTCCATATCTGTCCTCCGTTATTAACACCTCCCTAATCTGTGGCCATGTTCCTGCTGCCTTTAAAACTGCCCGTGTAACCCCACTCCTTAAAAAACCTAGCTTAGATCCCGCTGATGTCAGGAACTACCGTCCTGTATCCCTCTTGCCCTTCCTGTCCAAAACAATTGAACGTGCTGTCCTTAACCAACTGTCTGTTTTTCTCCACCAGAACAACCTGCTTGACCCGCATCAGTCTGGCTTCAGAACCGGCCATTCCACCGAAACTGCTCTCCTGGCTGTGACTGAGGCACTCGCCACTGCTAGAGCCTCCTCCCTCTCCTCTGTTCTGATTCTCCTTGACCTGTCTGCGGCATTCGACACGGTCAACCACAAACTCCTGATCTCCACACTCGCTGAGATGGGCATTTCTGGAACTGCCCTCTCTTGGTTTGTATCGTATCTCACTGATAGATCCTACCAAGTCTCCTGGAAGGGTTCCGTCTCTGCTCCCCGTCCCCTGTCTACAGGAGTCCCGCAGGGATCTGTACTGGGTCCTCTGCTGTTCTCTATGTATACTAAGTCTCTTGGCTCAGTAATCCATGCACATGGCTTCTCATACCATAGCTATGCTGACGATACTCAACTCTTCCTCTCTTTCCCTCCCTCTACCCCACAGGTTAAGGAGAGGATATCTGCTTGTCTGACTGACATCTCTGAGTGGATGGCTACCCATCACCTGAAGCTCAACCTTGACAAGACAGAGCTCCTCTTCATGCCGTACAAGACCTCCCCACTACATGACCTCTCCATCACCGTTGATGGGACCGTGGTGGCTGCCTCCCGCTCTGCAAGGAACCTGGGGGTGGTCCTGGACGACCGGCTGGACTTCAAAGAGCACATCAGGGCGACGGCACGGTCCTGCAGGTTCCTCCTGTACAACATCAGGAGGATTCGACCATACCTGACCACCTACTCCACCCAGCTTCTTGTCCAGACCATGGTCACCTCACGCCTGGACTACTGCAACTCCCTGCTCGCAAGCCTACCGGCCTGCGCCATTCTGCCTCTTCAACTGATCCAGAATGCAGCTGCCCGGCTTGTGTTCAACCTCCCGAAATTTTCCCACGTAACCCCCCTGCTGAGGTCTCTCCACTGGCTGCCAGTTGCAGCCAGGATCAGGTTCAAAGTTCTGACCCTGGCCTACACTGCAGCCAATAGGACAGGCCCCGCCTACCTGCAGGACTTAATCCAGAACTATGTTCCTGCTCGACCACTTCGCTCTTCTACAGCAGGGCGACTGGCACTTCCCCCCCCTCCGTGTCAAAGGCTCTCGCTTGTCCCGACTGCGGAGTTTTTCCACATTAGCACCTCAGTGGTGGAATGAACTTCCCATTCCCCTACGTTCTACTCCAACCCTGCCTGCATTCCGTCGAGGCCTGAAGACACACCTCTTCAGACTCCACCTTGACTGATATCCTCACCTAGGAATATCAGTTCCCTGTTCCCGGTGTTTTCCTGTCTGTTTATTATAGTTTATAATAGTATTTGGAATGTTTTATCATAGTATAGTTTATAATAGTAAACTATATAAACTAGCGTCTGCTAAATAAATGTAATGTAATGTATATATTTTACTTTAACTGTGTAATAGGATTTTGCTGTAAAAAAAGTTTTAAATAAAATTGCATTATTATTATTATAAATAACAGTGCGTATTTTGTACATTCTATATCTGCTGTGTACCATGCTTGAGAGATTGTGTTGGCTTAAACTAACAATAACAAAAAAAAGTCTGCCAGTCTGCAAATATCAGGATTCCTAAATGCTTATGAAGGTAATCCCATATGCAAAAGGTCTGTAAAAATCATATATGATCATACTTGCAAAGTTTTTATAAAAAAGCATGTTGATTAGTAGCCCATTATATTATATATTTCTATACAATTCTTATACAATCTCTCAATGTTTTTTTTATAAGGAGTACCATGTATTAGGGAACTATTTAATTTTAGCATGAAATGTATATGCTAGCTCTCTACCACATATTTATTTCATTTAAGTTTTGTATATGGCATATTTTTTTTATAAGATTTTTACAGACCTTTTGCATATGGGATTTGCATATTGCATTTAGGAATCCTGTTATTTGCAGACCGGCAGACTTTTTTTGTTGGTTTTATGAATGAAGTTCAACCATCGAGATAAAAAAAAAGAACTGGAGGCAGCTTCCGCTTACCAGTTCCATGGATTCCCATGGGAGCTGCTCATTGGGGCATGAAGCCAATTCAGTGGTCAACCCGTCACGTCTCTGCAGTCTATAGAGTACTCAAGTGACTACGTCACGCTGGTTTCGGAAGTAAATTCCCCATTCATTTAGAGCATAGACTTTTAAAGCTAAAGCTTACTTTTAAACCGGCATTTCTACTGATTATATCTTTCCATCAATTTCCCGGATTGTTCAATATAACGCCTGTTCGCAAACTATGTAGCTTTTCTGGACCAGCTTCGAGTATATTTTACGTTTCAGTATTTTCTTGTGATTATATCAGCGCTGGAACTGTTTAAAAACTTGATGTCCCATAATTCCCTCCGAACGTGCAGCCTTGTCTCCAGACGTTGTAATATAACGTTAGCCAGCAGTAGCACACAGCTCTTTTTTTAAACACTTTTTTTCTAACGTTAGCTAGCTAGCTTGAAGGACTAAAAGCTAGAATCGCTTTATGTGGTTAACCGTAGCGCAGTTTCTGACCTTGTCGGGCGGGCTTCTCTACTTAGCAAGCTAACGTTAGTTCATCTTCAGCTGCAGTACTCCCATCTGCCCAAGAATTTCCAGACAGACGAGATGATGATATCTTATTGGTCAAGAACCACCCGTGCGTTGCAGTACTGGATATGCAGTCCGTTAAAGTGGACTACAAGTCGAACTACAATGATTAATGCATTACTTTAAAAAATAAAAATTGGAACATGCGATATATGGTCTATATCCTTGTACCACACAGGCTAATCCAGGAACGTTTCGGCTCATTCTATAAATCAGATTTCAAGAAATAGTCAATAGTCTCCGAAGCCCATTCTATTCTTCCATAGGGAATTTACTTCCGAAACCAGACTCCGCCCACGACTGACATACTCACACACAGACAGCGCACAGAATCATGGGAATCGCAGTTCATTACAGAAGTTAACGGGGAGACGCGGTTGTTTCCATTACAGATAATGCTCGGTTTTCTCATGTTATACGTCTCAAAAGAACCGAAAACGACACGCTCTGATGGCTAGCTCACAAGCTAAATCCATTAATAATCATATTGCAGCCTATGCAGTATGCACTGATCTGAACAGACCTAGCTAACTTCAGCTACTATAATGCAAGTAATAGCCTACAAGACTAGCCTATAAATAGCAACCCACACAGATAAAGCAGAGACGAAGAAGCTCGAGAATTATACATCATATTGCATTAAAATACAATTACAAAATAAGAAAGGTATTCTATGAATGTACTATAACTATCAGTATAAACTATAAGTACAATACCGGCAGCTTACCCATTCGCTTTATTTGACCGTGAAATAAAAATGGTGGATCTCCGTTTTGTCTCGTAATTCATCGGAGAAAATCGTAAAGTCATGTGGTGTGTAATCTCTGATTCGTAAAATAAGTACGAATTTTCGGGGACTGGAATTTCGTAGAATAGATACGAATGGGCTGTGAAACCAACTTCCCAGTCTTTTTTTTTGCCCCTGCACCAACTTTTTTGGAACGGATTGCAGGCATCAAATTTGGAATTAGCGTATATTTACAAAAATCAATAACGTTGATAAGCTAAAATTTTTAAAATCTTTTCTTTGTACTGTTTTCAATTAAAGAGAATTTACAAATCACTGCTTTCTGCTTTTATGTGCATTTCACATACTGCCCCAACGTTTTTGGAATCGGGGTTTGTACTTGCACACACAAACACAGACAAACGCACACTCACACGTACACACACATAAGGATACACACGCGCACACACACGTATGTGCGCAGACACACACACACACACACACACACGCACATATACGGATACACAAACACACGCACACTATTCATGCACACGCACATATACAAACACACACATGTGCACACGCATGGATACACACACAATTACACAGAATTAGATCGCGTCTTGTGATTTCTAATGATTCAATCACAGCTCTCTCCATCTTCAAATATCTCCCACAACAAGTTTTCAGATCTGTCTCTTCATTATAAAAAACAAATATCTAAAAATCCCACACAAATTACATTAAAACTATATTCTTTTGGCTTTTCAAAATGATAGACAATAAGGTTGAAAAAAGCACTTACTAAGCATTTATTTATTTACTCATTAATGAATCTTTATAATAAGCGTTCATAATCAGCACATTTTAATCTTTAACAATCACAGACATATTTCACAAAGTATGTGGAGCTGAACGCCTCTAATTCAGCTCAAACACCATGAATCTCATTAATGAATCTTCATAACAAGCGCTCATAATCAGCACATTTTAATCTTTAACAATCAGAGACATATTTAACAAAGTGTGTGGAGCTGAACGCCTCTAATTGAGCTCAAACGCCATGAATCTCATTTAAATTCTCTCTCACTGCAGCGGCTATCTTTGCGATCATCATTCTAAAAACAGCGGGAGCTTTGAGAAGACGTAAAGGTCACATCAGCAGCAGGGAGCATTGTTCTTCTCCACAGTGATGGCAAGTACCTGTGAGCAGCCTGGCCCGGCCCGGCCCACGCTGACACCCTGCACGGTGACCCGGTCCAGGCCAGAGCGGCCGGCGCACCCCGGCAACCTGGTTACCATGGCGACAGCGAGTACCTGCGGTCCCGCCATTGTTTTTTCCGGTTGCCCAGGAGCAGAGTAGTGACCCTGTACAGGTGCATGAACCCCGCGTAGAGCTTGGATGCTATGATGACACTGATCCGGTCCTCCTCCATTTGGGGCAGGATGTGGAGGATGTCGTGGGTCTGTGGAGGGGGAGGAACAGGTGGCTGATGCCTCCATTACTCCAGTACTGGGGTACGAACCAGATCTGGGCCTAAACCCTCATATTATGTCGAAATTTTATGAGGTCTTTTATGTTTGGGTTCAAATTGACCGTTTAAACCAACACAAATTACTACTATTGTAATTTGGCGTGAAAAGGGAGGGAATTTTCTAGGTAACATTTGATAATTTTCCAAGGAAAATCAGCACCCATTGTAACAATCTCATGCTTAAACAAAGGTAATAAAATACAAAAAGTTTAAGAAAACAACAAACAAACAAAATGTGCTGAACATGCCCAGGTCCTTTTTGGAGAGCAGGTTTCACTATTTTGTTTACTTCTTTAGTAAATCGACCCCTATATGAACAACAAATCTATCTATCTGCAAAGTTGCAATTTAAAACTTGTACATTTTGTACTTGACAACTATGTATAAACATATCTTTCTGGAGTGTAATTTTTCCTCAGCTGTTCAACATTCATTTACAAACCCCAATTCCAAAAAAGTTCGAACAATATGTAAAATTCACATAAAAGCAGAAAGCAGTGATTTGTAAATTCTCTTTTGCTTATATTTAATTGAAAACAGTACAAAGAAAAGATATTTCATGTTTTACCTAAATTTTGATTTTTGTAAATATACACTAATTCTGAATTTGATGCCTGCAACATGTTCCAAAAAAGTTGGGACAGGGGCAAAAAAAAGACTGGGAAGTTCAAAAAACACCTGTTTGGAACATTCCACAGGTAAACAGGTGATGCTATCACTTGATATCTTATTTTCAGGTACTACAAGCGATACTATAACCTCACTGCACTTGAATGAATCTCTTTGGGAATTGGGGGGTGGGACTAGATTAAGCTGTAAATTACATGGTTTGTCCTCTTCAGGTGAGGGGGGAACAACTGCCCCAGGTGGAGGAGTTCAAGTATCTTGGGGTCTTCACGAGTAGGGGTAAAAGGGAACAGGAAATTGACCGCCGTTTAGGTTCTGCGGCAGCAGTATTGCAGGCGTTGTATTGGACAGTGGTGGTGAAGAAGGAGCTGAGCCAAAAAGCAAAGCTCTCGATTTACCGTTCAATCTTCGTTCCTACTCTCACCTATGGTCACAAGCTTTGGGTAGTGACCAAAAGAGTGAGATCGCAAATACAAGTGGCTGAAATGGGGTTTCTCTATAGGGTGGCAGGGCTTACTCTCCTGGATAGGGTGAGGAGCTCAGTCATCCGGGAGGATCTCGGATTTGTACAGGACTTTTGAAAACATATAATTACGTTTGTTGTATGCTTACTATTTAATCCCACCAAATAAGGTAAAAGTCAAATATTATCAAGATGGAAAAAATAAGGTTAACTGGTTTTTAAGAGATGTCAAACACTGAATAAGAGGGTTAAATGCTGATTTTGGTCCAGGATAATGATTTGTCGCATTTCTAAGCTTTTATAAAAAAATTTTTTTATAAAAATCTTTTCTTTTTGTTAAACTGTATTTTTAAATCTCCTTCACTCCAGGTTCTGTTTGACACTCCATCTGTTTTTCTCAGAATACCTTGTAGTGTCAAGTCACCTTCAATAAGGACATCTGCTGAGTGACAAAACATTAAACAGTAACAATAACTGTAAACTGTAACAATAATACAGAAATAGTAGCAATAATAGTAATACATTCATGATGAAGCCTCTGGAATGTGAGCCACAAATACCAAGAGGAATTAGAAAAACTATTTTAAACCAGAGTCATGGGCAGCAGCCCATGACTCCGGTTTATTATTATTATTATAGATTTAATTAAACAGAGTGGGGAGTCTCACATTTATTGATTTTGGAGCTCCCCTGGTAGATGACGGAAGGTGTGGCCATGCTGGGCTTTGAGCAAGCAGCGTCATCCGCCCCCCTCCGTCACTACTAAAAGGGCGGGCGGAAGCAGAACCAGCTGCTGCCGGGTTTGAGCCCGGTTCAGCAGCAGAGCCCAGACACCGAGAGAGAAGAAACAAGCACAAAATGGGGTTAAACACACAGGCCCATTACGACCAAGGACTTAACCCATATCTTACGTCTGTTCACTGGGAATACTGCGAGTAGCTCAGCCTCTCATTAAAACTGGGTCTTGTCAGGGCTTTAAATAAAACTGACATTTTCGGGGAAAAACGTCTGTTTTTAAAAAAAGGAAACCCTGGGGTGGAACAGGGTGGAATCTCTGACCTTTATGAGGCACATTTATAAAAAGCCTGGCATAGCCAAGCAAACACATTCCTGTGACTTTATTTACCTGTAGAACAACCTTAAATGCCTTTTAACCCCGTTCCCCCCTGTGTGTGTGGGTGCATGCGCATGTGTTTGTATGCGTTTGGATATACAGTACACTCAGTGGACACTTTATTAGGTACACCTATCTAGTACTGGATAGGACCCCTTTTGCCTCCAGAACAGCCTGAATTCTTTGTGGCATGGATTCAACAAGGTGCTGGAAACATTCCTTTGGGATTTTGGTCAATTTTTACTCAATATTATCACGTAGTTCATGCTGATTTTTTGGCCACATATTCATGCGACAAATCTCCCTTTCCACCTCATCCCAAAGGAGCTCTATTGGATTGAGATGAGGGGACTGTGCAGGCCATTGGAGTAAACTGAAGTTACTGTCATGTTCGTGGAACTAGTTTGAGATGATGCATGTTTTGTGACATGGTGCATTATCCTGCTGGAAGTATGCATTTGAAAAATGGATAAAGGGAGGCTCATGGTCATAGACAATGCTTAGGTATGCTGTGGCATTTAAATGAAGCTCAAGGGACCTATTGTGTGCCAAGAAAACATTCCCCACACCATTACAACACCACCAGCCTGCACCATTAAGGCAGGATTGACCCAAGGGTTTATGCGGTTTACGCCAAATTCTGACCATACCATGTACAGTACATGTCGCAGAAGTCGAGATTCGTCAGACCGTGCAACGTTTTGCCAGTCTTCAATCGCCCAGTTTTGGTGATCGCTTGTCCACTGTAGCCTCATATTCTTGTTCTTAGCTGACAAGAGTGGAACTACAGCATGGTCTTCCACTGCTGTAGCCCATTCGCTTCAAGGTTTGATGTGTTGTGCATTCACAGATGCAATTCTATCGGGGTATTATTGTCCCATAAATAATTAAATAATTTGTATGAACCTTACACAAATAAAATTATATTAACACATTTCTTTTGTATCTTACAAAATAATTGGTTCCCAAATAAAAATTATTTTATTAAATGTCAATATGTTGTTTGTAAGATACGAAAAATATTTGTGAATCTCATTTTATTTGTGTAAGGTTCATACTATTTATTTATTAGACAATAATACCCTTCTGCAGACTGCTGTTGTAAAAGATTTTTGGCCTGTTAACTTGAAAGAGTCTGCCCTTCTCCTCTGACCGCTCTCATTAAGGTGTTTTTTCATCCACAGAACTGCTGCTCGCTGGATGTTTTCTGTTTATCGCACCATTCTCTATAAACTCTAGAGACTGTAGTGTGTGAACATCCCAGGAGGGTATTTGTTTCTGAGATGCTGGAACCACTAAGTCAGCCACCAACAATCAATCAATTGCTACAGTATACAGTATATTTAGGGCCAGGTAACATTTCATTTTACTTTGTGATTTTGAGATTCCCAATAAGTGATTTTGTTTAGATTTGGTTGATTCTAATTAGGTATGTAGTTCTGATCCTGAGCCAGTGGAGTGTTAGCATGTGTTTTCATGTCTAAAGAACTAAGGCTCAAGACCAGCTGAGTGAGGGGATTTTGATAAATTTGACAATATGCTAATGTCACCGTGCCAGAAGAGTGCGCTACTACACCACAACAACTAACACAGAGCTCAGAAAAGCGGACACGTCTCAACAATCACTTTACCATATAGCCAGCTAGCTATGCTAGATACAAATAGAATGGTGTCAATAATAGGTTATACGGGACCTCGATTATTTTCTATTAAACCAGCTAATTAATAATAGGCAATGTTCCAGCTTTTCAACAGAAATAACTTTACACGTGCCGATAACAGCATCACGCGCAGCTTAACATCAGCTTACCTTGACTCAGTAGAGCTGCAATCGCCTTGATGTTGAACTGAACATCTCCTAAGCAGCCTCTTCTTCCATTCATCCTGAAATGTCCGTGTAAGGTCCGTCTCGAATGCCAGCTGAATCAGCTGGGCTTTCCGTGTATGCAACATGCTTCTTTTATGTTGGCTGAATACATTGGTCAGTGTGGAGAATGAGTTCTCGCACATTGCCGTAGATGGCCCAAATGTATTACTAGCTAGCTAGAACTTTGGCGCAAATAATAAAGACGAGCTTTCTTTTGGAACCTATCCGTGGTCCGTAGATAGCATTTGTGCTACCCTACATAGCATTAATGCGAGTGTAGAACCAGATAATAAAGTTTATTTACAGGTCAATTGAACAAATACATTGAAAATGATCAAACCAATTGTAGATTGCTGGCTAGCATAGAGTGTATAATCGACACAGTTCAGTGTTAGGTGCTAGCAGCTAGCGAGACATACAGTCAAGCAACGGAACCGGAAGTGGGAAAAATTATACGCTGGGAAGAATTGTACGCTACACCGGTTAGCTGGGCACGCAATATTTTAAATGTCAATACTCAAATGTCATTGGATATTACAGTCCGTCTCAAAGCTAGGCTACACGATCTCCAATATTATTTTACACACACACTTACACACACCCACACACACATTTATTTACCATTTCACGCTAAACAAAAGAAAAAAAGTGTGAGAAAGGCGCTATATAAATGGCAGTCATTATATTACAGGGTTTCAGTTGGATGTTTGTCCCATTTTCCAAATTCTTGACTGATGAGTGGATCCCACACCTTACTGCCATAAAGGGAAGTTGGTTCCAAATTTGAATAGGAATCTCTACAGAAATTTGTTGTTTTATGGCATAGAAGGCCCTGCGTGCTTTCTCTCTTAGTTCATTCACAACTATATTGAATGCTGCAATATTGAAGTTTCCTGTATAACTGAGTTTTAATCCCAAATAACTGCAACTGGCAGAATGTTAAATATAATTTGTTCCTAACATGAATTTGCATTTTGTTCCCAGAGATCTGGATCTTTTATGGAATGTCATGATTTTAGTTTTATTCAGGTTTACTGCCATAGCCCAGGTCTGGCAGGGCTGTTCTCGCAGATTGAGGGAGGGAGAGACCTTATCCTGCTGTCCCCGCTCTCTCTCTTTTTCTCTCTCTCTCTCTGTTCAAAGTATGGTTCATTCCTATGATCAGACTGAGTTTATTGTGAAGTATTTGTGCTTCCGGAGTTCAAACAGGACCATGGCAGTTCCTGTGTTTTTGTAGTGCTGAGGAGACAGACCATCTGCCACACATCTGCTTGGCTGGGTGGGGTGGGGCAGGGCCACCGCCATCAACATGTTTGCAGCTCTAACTCCCTGCATCTGCTATCTCCTCTGGAGAGCAATAACTTCACTGATGTAGATCTCCTGTTATAATAAAACTCCAGCTACTAGGAAGGGGCCTCAAGGGTCCTGGCTGAAACCTTGTTATTTTTCCATGTTGTATTATACATTAGAGCCCTCCTCTGGCTCTTTATGAGGAAAGTCTAGCTTCTTGGCGGCTCTGCAAAAAGCCACTTTAATGTAACTTGCATGTCCCTCAGTATGGTCTGCCCCAAATACATAAACATGCGTCCACTGTGGGCCACAGAGTTGTTGCACGCCTTGGTCAAGAGCCCAAAATGCAAAGCACACACATAAGAGGCAGTGAACAAAAAAAATAGACGCCAACAACGGCGTGCAGGGCCATAACCGCTTCTGATGGAACTTTTACTGGCTGCATTCACTACTTTTCACCCCAACTTGAAATTAGCATTCAACTTATCTGCAGCGGTTTGCCTGAGAATTCATGTACAGACTAGATCCTGGTCACGCTTCTGCTGAACGCAGCCCTTAGCCGATGACATCCTTCCCTCCGAGTTGCACACTGTCATCACCTTAGACACCGTTGCTCGTAGCAAATCAGGAAGTTGACCTGTCTTCGTCACTGGACTCCTGCCCAACGTGCTCCCAACGGTAGTCCCTCTTTCAAAGTCATTGCGCAGGATATGCGGTATCCTCTGCTTTGCAAGTACTTACTGTCCCTGACTTACCCAGGTGTTTCTGTGTTTTAGTTCACTAGCTGTATGTTATGATGAAATTTGAATCATTTAACACTTCTCATCTCCAAACCCGTGTGTGTATACTTGCATACTCACTAGTTTCCCTCTGAGGGCCAGCCAGCCCTGGTAATGTACTGCATAGCAGGAAAGATAACCTCCTTGTCCTGAATCAACTTCTTATCCATGACACTCACTACCTACACACAAACGCAGCACACACGTATGCAGACAGGTGCCAAACACAAAGATGCACATGAAGAAAAACACAGAAATTGTGACACGGAGGCACCCAAAGAGAAACACGTAAAGACATGTAGGGATGTGCAAAGACGTACACACATGCACACACACCCACACAGTCAAAAACACAAACACACAGACAAGCATGATGCAAAGGAGATTTCTGTCGTCACATGAATTCAAAGTCTAACGTTGAGATGCCAAAGAAAGATGTCTTGTCTGGCACCAAGCTGCAGCCTACGTGTCCAGTGTAAACTAATCTGGGATACCCGAATGACTCGGTCATGTGCATCTCTAGCAGGGGGGAGGTAACGTTTATAATCCTCAACTCAGACCCATCACTCTCCTCGTAGAAAAGCTGCAATGTTCGGCAGCCCTGCCGTTCTGTGAACGGACAAGAGAGTTGGCCAAAAGGCACACTCACACAAGACCAACAACACATCCTACCTGCTGCAAGAAGGAGCCAAGGAGCCACCTCACAGCCTAGCAATCACAAGTTCCATACCCAAGTGGCAAAACTCTTTCACCTTTCAGTAAGACGCTTAAACTGAACTGCATCAATAGCTATTCACCGCTATAAATAAATCATAGGAAAGATGTGCGGTGCAGAGTGTAAGCTGTCCAGGGCAAGGGTGGCTACTAATAAAATAGAAATGTGCCAAGGTTACATGCAGACCTGAGGAAGACACTACCACACATGGGCTGGTGAAACCGTAACAAACAAAGCTAGTCAAAGACATGCTAACAACTAAGAGACGCTTCAAAGGAAGAAAAATTTAAATAAAGGATAAATCATGGAAAAAAGGACCTGGGGGGGGGGGGGGGGGGGGGGGGGGGGAAGTAACGCTGACACCACCAGAACCCTGTGTAATGGTCAAACTCCTCATGTAGCAGGAAGGTGGCCACCCTGCTGACCAGTTACATGTTGGACAGCCCTACCGGACAGAGCGGAGTTCACCAGTCACTTCTGGGCATGACGAGCAACTGACCCAGAGACAGCCATCCGTCTCTCATCTCTAACAATAGCTCATGTGCTTCAGTTTGACATTCATATGCAATGGCTGACCCCAGTCTTACAAGCCAATGGGATCTGCTGGCAGTCCTTTTACTCAGCTCTTAATCTGTGAGCATATTATAAGGACAAGAAGATAATCTTCTTGGTATTTTAGGTGTACACCACTTGCTAATTAAAATCCTGCTCACATAAATCATCTATACGATTTTTATATCCATATTTATCATTTAAATACTCACCACTATTATTATGACTTTTAAAATTTAAAATTGATACATTATTGTTTAATTTATATTGTGCTGTTTAGAATACCTTTTGCGTATATTATGTATAGACCTCTGTGTATTTATCCTGCAGCAAATCCAATTGCCCAAGATTGGGCTACTAAAGCCTTGTTGTTCGACTGACTGATCTAACTCTGGTACCTGTAGGTAGGGATCGCCGGCAGGGGACAAAGACCGGGTATGTTTTCCTGGGCCCTGGAGGAGGGGGGTCCAATGGTCTGTGAACTTGTGGTAAATATTATCATCTCAGGCCTTGGAATAATGTAATAATATAATTTTGGCCCAACCCTGGGAAATTCACCAGCCAGCCCTGCCTGTATGCCCTTTCAAAGTAGTGAAGGTGCTCAGTTTTGAACAGGAACCTTCCTTACCTTTGTGGGCAAAGGTAAACCTCTTCTCCTCTCCGCTCTCCAGGTTCCCAATCCAGAGGTCACAGCTACAGATGAAGCAGAGCCAGGCGGGGTCCACAGGACGCAGTTTGTGGTCCATTTGGATGTTGGGACAGCAGGTGAAACTTTTACAGGCACCGGAGGCTGTTTCTAATGGGAGACGAGAACAAGAGGTCTGACTGGCCTTTAGGACACAGCATTTCCTGGAAGATGTGTTGAATTTCCTTGAGAGTGCAACATTGCCACCTGCTGGCTCGTAAGTTAAAATGCTATAACACAGTTCAGGCACAATGAACATTGACATGAACCAATAATAATAGTTGAATTAAAGGAAAGAAAATACAGGAAGGTTGCATGCTCCAAAACCACATATTTCATTTATCTAAACACAAATGTCTCCGTTCATTAAGTGAAATTGTGACAGCATACAGAGTTATAATAGTGGAAACACTGTTAATCCTTGTGATCCCCCATCCTTCACAGTGTAGATGGAGCCCCCTGCCTGGAACAGGAAGGTGAAGGTTAAAGTTTGCGCTGTTCTATGTCCCAATGCGTTTCCTCTCCAACAGTAATTCATCCTCCTGGTAGTGCTCTCCATAGTCATGACTCTGAGAGGGAGAGAAAGAGAGACATTTAACACATTTTAAGAGTTTTTGAACTTGAACTTCAGAGAAGGAGAGAGAGAGAAAGAGAGAGAGAGCTGGGTCTGACAGAGTTAATTAACTGGGGCAGAGTTTAGGCTCACCTGAAAAGGCTGCAGCGGTAGCTTCCAGCTCAGGAAGAGCATGCAGGTCTCTCTTGTTGAGGTTCTTTGGGATTTCAGAGTAGTACAGGCTGTTTCCCAGCCGTCATTGGACACGGCTGTGTGGACAGACAGAGGACCATCAGTGCAAACTGAGACAGAGCACTTCATCTGTCAAACACAGCAAAATCATTAGGGCCTTTCTCACCCAGGGGTAATAACACCGGCACAGGGATCCGACTGACATATGAATATATCAGTGCCAAACTGGGAAGTAAGCTAGCTGTTTGAACCACTGGCTTGTCAGTGCGCTGTATCTCAGTTTACCTGACAATGAATGTAAATTTGAAAAAAACTGAAATAGCAACAGACTACTGGGGAACTTCAGCCACCCAGACCCCCTTTCTAAGAATATGTAAATATAATGGAGTGAGTTGGTTTGGAGGACCAAACGCGACAGAAGGGTTTTCAGGCAAGTGACTCCGGAGAGACACCAATAAAACAGAGCGGACTCCGTAGGAGGGAGAGGGAAAAGAGGAAAACAGAAAAGCTCCAGCTCCCAAAACAAGGAAGTGAGGAAGGAGACTTAAAAGGGGAGAAAAACTAAAACAACCCAACGAATCGGGCGAACTGACAAATAAGTCAGCGAGAGAAAATACTTTAGAAAAACAAAACCTCTACTCTCAAGATGAGAGGAATCTAAAGAGGCGATAGAAATAAACAAAGGAAAACAAACCCGGAAGTATCGGTCGAAACGCTCGTAGGAAAGAGCCAAAAATAGAACAACAGAAAAAACAAACTAACTCGCACTAAAAGCGAGAAGAATAAGATTTTAAAAAAAAACTGCTATCAAGACCCGCGTTGTTTAGACAAGCAGAAACAAAGCGTTCGATAGGGCGTACTGGTCCTAAACCTTACCGGCTTGAAAGTTAAACGAATTAACATGGAAGCGCCGATACCGGAAGACGCAAAGTATAAATAGCCAGCGGAAACAACGAACAGGTGAAATCACTAAGTGCTGGCGAAACGAAAACTCGGCGTGGAATATGGAAAATCCGATAGAGTGCTTAATACAGGTAACGAACGCCCGCAGAGCTAGGGAAAGGCAAGCACAACCCATGACAGGACCCCCCCTCTAAGGGACTTCCCCAGAAGATCCCTAAGCCTTATCTCTGTGGAAGTCTCTGATAAGTTGCGAATCCAAAATGTTTCTGGATGGCACCCAGCAGCGCTCCTCAGGGCCATAGCCCTGCCAATCCACCAGAAACTGAAAACCCCTGCCCACACGTCTCTCAGCCAAAATACGCCGTACCTTATAAACCGGGCCTCCGTCCAAGAACCGGGGAGGAGGTGGCGGCTTGTCTGCTGGAGCGAGGGTGCTAACAAGCACAGGTTTTAACCAAGAGACGTGAAATGTGGGGTGGATGCGCATAGAGCGCGGGAGCTGTAACCGCAGGGTGACCGGGTTTATTTTCTGAAGGATCTTGAAGGGTCCCACAAAACGAGGAGCGAGTTTGCGAGACTCTACTCGCAAGGGGAGATCCCGCGTAGCGAGCCAAACACGTTGCCCTACCCTATAAGAGGGAGCAGGACGACGACGCCTATCTGCCGCCATCTTTTGCTTGGCCGTAGCACGCAGGAGGGATGAGCCCACACGCCTCCAAACTGCTCTACACCTTCGAACTAAGGACCCTGCGGAAGGTACCTCCACATCTTTCTCCAGTTCTGGAAATAAAGGAGGTTGATACCCCATTTGCGCCTCAAATGGAGAGAGGGCCTGTAGAGGCATTGCGCAAAGTATTATGGGCGTATTCAGCCCATGCGAGGTGGCGGCTCCAAGATGTGGGGTTGGAGGCAGCCCAAACAACGCAAGGTGCTCTCCAAGGTCTGATTGGTGCGTTCTGTCTGTCCGTTAGTCTCCGGGTGAAAGCCGGAGAAAGACTGACAGATGCGTCTAATAGAGAGCAGAAGGAACGCCAGAATCTCGCAGTGAATTGGGGACCGCGATCGGATACCACGTCCACAGGGAGGCCGTGCACTCGGAAACGTGGTCCACCATGAGCTGCGCTGTCTCTGGTGCTGAAGGGGAGTTTCGGAAGTGCGATAAAATGAGCCGCCTTGGAGAAGCGATCCACGACCACTAATATCACCGTGTTACTTGAGGACACCGGCAACCCGGTGACAAAATCGAGTGCGATGTGACTCCAAGGGCGGCTAGGGATGGGAAGAGGGTGCAGGAGACCCGAGGGCTGGGCACATGATCCCTTGCTCCCGAGCACACACAGGACAGGCAGCAATGAAGGACCGTACGTCTCTCTCAAGACCGGGCCACCAAAAACGCCGGGAAACAAAGTCTGTACTACGGGTGAACGCCCGGGTGGCCGGCCAACTGGGAGGCGTGTCCCCATTGGAGAACTCGAGACCTAACCCGGGATGGAACGAACAGGCAGTGGGGAGGGACCCCCACCTGGACCTGGATCAGACTGCAGAGCCTTCTGTACTGCTGCCTCGACCGCCCACATAACAGGAGCCACCAATGTGGTCGGCTGGACAATGGGTTCAGGAATGGGATCCTTGTCAGTACGGTCGAACACGCGAGAAAGCGCATCCGGCTTCACATTTTTTGGAGCCAGGGCGGTAATGTGATTAAAAAATTGAAACGTAAAAAAAACAACGCCCACCGAGCCTGACGGGAGTTACGCCTCTTAGCTTGCTGCACATACTCGAGGTTTTTGTGATCCGTCCATACAGTGAACGGATGCTCAGCTCCCTCGAGCCAGTGGCGCCACTCCTCCAGTGCTAGCTTTACAGCCAGGCAACTCCCGGTCCCCTACATCGTAGTTCCTCTGTGCGGGTGTTAATGCACGAGAGAAATACGCGCAGGGGTGCATCTTGTGATCAAGTGGGGAGTGCTGGGAAAGAATGGCTCCGACACCTAGTTCAGAGGCGTCCACCTCTACCACAAAGGGAAGGGATTGGGTTGGGGGTCACGAGTATGGGCTCGGAGCTAAATCTCCTCTTTGACTCTGAAAATGCCCGGGGAGTGTCTTCTTGGTGAGCGCAGTAATAGGGGCCACTACCGCAGTGAAATTGCGGATGAACCGCCGATAGAAATTTGCGAACCCCAAAAAACGCTGAACCTGCTTGAGAGAAGACGGAGTGGGCCAGTCTTTTTACCGTGGACACTTTCTTAGGATCCATCCGTACCTCGCCGTCAGCAACAATGAACCCAAGAAAAGAAACCGAGTTCGTGTGAAAAACGCATTTTTCCGCTTTCACAAATAACTGAGCATTAAGGAGGGCTGACAAAACCTGCTTGACGTGAACGACGTGCGTCGGGAGATCAGAAGAAAAGATTAAAATATCATCAAGATAAACAAAGACGAATTTCTCTAACATTTCCCTAAGCACATCGTTCACTAGCGCTTGGAAAACAGAGGGGGCGCAAGTGAGCCCGAATGACAACACCAGGTAATCGTAGTGTCCGTTATGCGTATTAAAAGGCGGTTTTCCACTCGTCACCCTGGCGAATACGCACAAGGTTGTACGCATTGCGCAGATCGAGCTTGGTAAAAATAGACGCTCCCTGGAGCCGTTCAAACGCCGAGTTCATCAGGGGGAGGGGATAACGGTTCTTCACCGTGATGTCATTGAGGGACCGATAGTCAATACATGGGCGAAGACCCCCGTCCTTTTTCTTAACGAAAAAAACCCCCGCCTCCTGCCGGTGAAGTGGAAGGTCTAATAAACCCATTGGCTAAGGGACTCCTCAATGTAAGCCTTCATGGCTGCGCTCTCCGGGGCAGATAGAGAGTACAAGGACCCTCTGGAAGGGACAGTGCCCGGGTAGAGCTCAATAGCACAAATCATAAGCCCTGTGAGGCGGCAACGTAGTGGCCCGTTGCTTGCTAAAAACCTCAGAGAGAGTTCTGTACTGCTCAGGGCCATTGGGAGGGGAGGGAAAATACCATAACCCACCCTACTTTAGCGCTCTCCTCGCTCGAGAGTGAATCGAGTGACGCAGGCCACTCAATCTCTGAGTCAGTGAGCTGCTCCTCCCACAAAAGTGGGCCATCCGCCAGAGAATCCCAGGCTAGGCTCTCCTTGCCCCCTTCGGAGAGGACCAGGGAGTTCTCCCCATCAGAACAAGAGCCGTCCTGCTCCTGTGCGCTATCAGTGCCGGACTCAGCCTGAGTACTAGGAGACCCTCCTGCCACGAGGAATCTAGGGACTGAACAGTGGGATCCGCACTGGGGACCCCAGTGACGGATAACGGGCCCCGCCCTCTTCCCAGTTAATGTGAGGATTATGGCGGGTAAGCCAGGAGTGTCCTAAAATAAGTGGATACGCTGGGGAATCGACCAGGAAGAACTGGATCTCCTCTATATAGTCGCAATAGGGAATGCGCATGCGTACCCTGGTGGTGATTTGAGAAATGGTCCCCCATGCCTAACGGGCGACCATCGAGAGCCGTGACTAGACGAGACCGTGGAAGAATCAAGGTAGGAATACCAAGAGCTTTGACCCACTTAGCATCGATAAAAGATTCGACTGCTCCGGAATCTAAAAAGGCGTCACAGCTGGTCTGACGCCTTCCCCAAAGCAGTTGCACAGAAATCAGGGGTCCGAGGGTGGACATGACTCTCTCTCGCTAGAACCCTCGGTTCCCCTAGCGAGAGACCCCTCTCTCTAGCAATATCTACACCTCCCCTTCCGCGGACTAGCGCCCTTGGGTTTGCTCAACGCTGCCCCATCCACCTGCATAGGTTCTCCCAGACTAAAGGAGGAATAGGTGGGGGGATGGTGATGCAGGAAACTGTGAATAGCGGGTGGGGTGATATCTGTTTCCCCCTTTAGCCCTCTCACGTTCTCTCTCTCCCGAATGCGGTTATCCACACGGATGGCTGTATGAAATTAGGGCGCTGAACGTGGCGGGAGGCTCGAGCACTGACAGAGCGTCTTTTACAGGATCAGACAGGGCGTTCAGAAACAAAGAACTGAGTGGCCCATCGGGCCATCCAGTCTGCCCTGCCAGTGCTCGAAAACCCGATGGAAAAGGCTGCCACCGTCTCGGTGCCCTGGCGGAGACAGGTCAGTCGCATGGCCGCCTCCTGACCGGAGACGTCATGGTCAAAGACTGACGTCATCTCTGCCATAAGCTGATCTGTGTGGCTCATCATCGGTGCATTGGCTCTAATAAGCGGGTCGGCCCACTCGAGAGCGGTACCGGTTAAGAGGGAGAGTATAAACGCTATCTGGGAATCATGAGTATGAAAACGGGAGCCCTGCGCTTTGAAATAAATTGAAAAAACACTGGGTTAGGAACCCCTTGCACTTCCCCGGCTCACCACCGTAACGAAGGGGAAGTTGGAGTTTGGGCTCCCTCGCCTCCGGTGGGGGGAGGGGGTTTATAGGTGGTGCTTGTGCGACTGCGGGGGGTACAGTGGCGAGAGTCAGGTTTTGGAGACTCTCCGCCACGTCGCACAGGCTAGCAAGCCTGTACCTGCAACTGTCTCATAAGCTGCTCGTGTTGGGCTAAGTAAAGCCTGCTGAGAGGCCTGGAGAATACGCATGCCCTTCTCATGACTGGCTATAGCAGCGCCCTGACTAGCCAAGAGCTGAGCTACCTCTGTCGCTGGAACCTCTCTACTGGCTTCCATGTTCTATAATGGAGTGAGTTGGTTTGGAGGACCAAACGCGACAGAAGGGTTTTCAGGCAAGTGACTCCGGAGAGACACCAATAAAACAGAGCGGACTCCGTAGGAGGGAGAGGGAAAAGTGGAAAACAGAAAAGCTCCAGTTCCAAAAAACAAGGAAGTGACGAAGGAGACTTAAAAGGGGAGAAAAAGGAAAACAACCCAACGAATCGGGCGAACTGACAAATAAGTCAGCGAGAGAAAATACTTTAGAAAAACAAAACCTCTACTCTCAAGATGAGAGGAATCTAAAGAGGCGATAGAAGTAAACAAAGGAAAACAAACCCGGAAGTATCGGTCGAAACGCTCGTAGGAAAGAGCCAAAAATAGAACAACAGAAAAAACAACCTAACTCGCACTAAAAGCGAGAAGAATGAGATTTCTAAAGTACTGCTATCAAGACCCGCGTTGTTTAGACAAGCAGAAACAAAGCGTTCGATAGGGCGTACTGGTCCTAAACCTTACCGGCTTGAAAGTTAAACAAATTAACATGGAAGCGCGATACCGGAAGACGCAAAGTATAAATAGCCAGCGGAAACAACGAACAGGTGAAATCACTAAGTGCTGGCGAAACGAAAACTCGGCGTGGAATATGGAAAATCCGATAGAGTGCTTAATACAGGTAACGAACGCCCGCAGAGCTAGGGAAAGGCAAGCACAACCCATGACAGTAAACTCCACAGTTTGCTATATTTCTATAACAAACTGTGCTATAACAAACAGTGATTTGTTATAGTGTGTTGCTTATTGGTTTTGTGGTGTCAGGTTGTCCTAACCCTGTTTCTCTACACAAATCCAGAGTGGTTCACAGAAAACCCAATTACCGATGATTAAATTCCATATTAAAGGGTAACAAAACACTATCTACTGCGCCCTGTCTCCTGCGTACAGTGCACTGGCAGAAGTGTGCTGTTTAATGTGCACTGTTTAGCAGTACGTGAAAAATATCCGCCGTACTATTTTCCAACCACACTGTGGAAGTGTCGTAAGCAGGTCATAAGACGTCCCACCAGTGTTGCCATGTCCGCGGTTTTGCAGCTAAATTGGGATACTTTTAAAGTGCAGTCACAGGCAAAAATGAAAAGTCGCAAAGCACGCACTTATTTTAAAAAGTAAAAACATTATGATTTCTATTTAAAATACGTTGGTTTCGGTTAAAAATAGCCTATAAATTAAGTTCTGGCAACCCTGCGCCCCACTCTTGCGCTGCCATGTTACGTGTTGTTTTTGTTGTATTTGAAGTCAGCGAAGCTGCGCCTCATTTTTCAAAAACGAAACTTCACGCCATATTCATGTGACCAAAATGTTCGTGTACTTCTTGAAAAGTGTGCTCCTGAGTGTACTCAGCGAAACCCCGGAAGTAAGTGTGTCATCCGGATGTTTGAAGTATACTGCAATTTGAAGAAAATTTGCGTACTCTACGACTTTCTAGCCCTATCTACTCACCAAGGCTACTCAACAGTGTGGAAGAGTGCTGATTCGGACACGGCCTAAGATTATCACCAAGGGCGAGAATCACACTATCAGTCTCGCCATGTCGAAAGTGTCAGCTTTAGTGGTGGCGTTCACTTCAGCAGTGATGGTGAGTAAGTGGCCCGGATGTTGTAAATTAGTCGTTTTAGTTGTTTTTTTTGAAAACGTGTTTGTTGTTTATTTATTTGTTGGACATAATTAAAAATTACCAATATTATAAATGATAAAAAAATGTGACAACCCCTCTTTTGGGTGTTTTTAACGTGTAGCTGCCTGAATATAGAAAAAAAAACATTTTCAGTATTTTCTCCGAAAAGTGGCACCAACCGTTCGGCATCAAAGTGGGTGGGAATACAGAGGTCTATACACACAAAAACACGCTCCAGCTGCTGCCGAGCCCTCATTTAGGCTTATAATGATGCGGCCAGCAAACAGCAAATCACACGCTGTACAAATAGTTACCCATGCCATGTAGGCTACTCATTTTACGCAGGCTGTAGGCAATCACACTACCTGCAAGATATCAACAATATTGGTTTCCATTTCAACGGATGCACAAGTGGTCACTGCACTGAACTCTCTCCAAGAGAGAATGTCCGTTGTAGGGACGTAGCACTGCAGCTCACACTGAACGATGTCGTGCAGCGCGAGTAGCCTAATAGTTTGTTTACAAAAAATATTTGACATAAACAGGCCAACAACGCCACAGTGTGAACAAAGTAAACAGTGCATAGCCTACTTTATTTAGGCTACCTCGTCAGAACGTAAAATTTAGTTTAGTTTTAACATAAAAATGCAGGAAATATCTCTACATCCCTGTCAGATATGCAGTTTTCAGCTTTATACTATATATTTATTTTTAATAAAGTAGGCTATATATTTATTTTTAAAAAAAGTAAACTAGCTAGCTACTTGCTAAGCTAGATTGAAAAAAAACTATCAAAAAACAAGGGACTTTAAGCTAACTATAAAAATATACAGAAATAAATAGGCTACTATAACTTACTAGAATATTCAAAAAAACCTAACTGTAAGCTAGCTATAGTATAGTATATCGCTGGCGCTATATCTCCTCTCCACGCAGATAAACCGCTGCGCTGAGATTCGCTTTTATAGCTGGGGCGTAGCCTGTCTTCGCTCCAAAACGTCAGGGCGTAGCTGTACAGGTTTCAATTTCATCACCGGGAGTCATAAATCAGCTGGATGAAGTTTCTGGCCAATGACAGACTGAACGTGCAGTAGGCTACCTAACGTTTTACCACTAGAGACACTTTTGAGCCAAATCCTTTGGTTTACGCTGTTTTGCACTGACTGCAGTAAAATGTCAAGATTTGGACCAGAATCAATCAGTAGCTCACTAAGAAAAAACCAAGTGTGGATGGAATGAAAATACCCTCAAATTAAAGCTGACAATCTGCACTTCACCTCATTGTCAGAGTACGGAACCAAAATAACAAAAAATGTGTCACTGTCCAATGAATTATGGTGCTCTCTGTATGTCATTGAAAATATTGAATTCAATGAAAAATATAAATAAAAATAAAAAAACGTTACATCCCGATTCTGGTTTCTCACTATAATTTAAATTAAACGAAGCCAGACACTATGCATCAACGAGTACAGCGCCTCTGTTGTGGTGGAAGACAAACTTTAAATTCGAACTCGTATGGCTTGAGACCAGGACTTGTCTTTATACAACTTATTTTTAATGTACAAAATCAAAGTGCATTAGACACTGAACAACTCTTCACACTTCATCACAATTTGTAAATAACAGCTGTAAAGATACGTGTAAAAGTTTGTAGTCTTGCATCATTAGGGTGTTTTTCCTTGCCACTGTTGCCTTTGGCTTGCTCTTGTGGGGGGGTTTAGGCTGGGTTTTGCTGTTAAGCGCATTGTGACAACTAGTTGTGAAATGCGCTATATAAATAAATATTGATTTGATTATTGATTTGATTTGATTAAACTCAGTGAACGAACAAGGTACCCGCTATTGCCTAACCTAACTGACGTGCAGAAATGCTAATCTTGTTCTACAAATGTATAATTGTGCTACTGTTATGTATTGATCGAGGATGATGTTCACAGAGATTGGAAGCTAGGTTTGAAGTATTGCGCTCTGCATGACGGACAGATACGGGCTCATTTTCAACTACAAATCCGTCTTTCTTTTCGAAATCAATGAAACCACGTACTACAGTCGAACGAACCCGTTTATTGGAAGAAAACTGTAGCCTACGTAGCCTATTTCCTCTGATACGCCTTCCGGGAAACCATAAAGTATGTTGTGTGCGAGGAGAACTTTCAAATGCACTCGTGTAGTAGTGATAGGCCTAACTAAAACTACAGTATAGCGTCGCAAATGACGAGTGTGGGGAAATGAAGCATTGCGCAAATTCTTCTTGTCTTTTTGTATAGCTAATATCTTTTGACAGATTCACGATTAAGCATACCGTTTGACTTACAGTATTCAGATTTCATCATTTAATATAGTAATACGCCTATACTATCATATCGGTATATCGTTTCAACTTGCACCTGTCGTTAGTCGCCTACGCATACTGTCCGCCCACTTGTTCACACCTTGAGTAGTTTATCTGTCCGCCTGTAACTTCAGCACCACGGAGAGCGACAGGGTGGTGAAAATCCATGCTGGACGGGGAAATGGGAGGAGGGAGTTGTCGCGAGTAGTGAACCTGCCTGCCTGTTGGTCGGACATGCAATGACGACACACGTACCGACGGGTAGGAGGAAGAACGGGAGGTTTGATTTTTTTTATACATACGACTATGACCTCAGTTAATAAAGTAGCATTCAAAGGGAAGTAAAACTGATCCCCTTAAGTAAATAGCGGGACTTTCGTTTTAGTTCTTAGAGTAATATAAATGAGTTCATAGCATGCAGTTAAGGGACATTGCATTGTAGCTAACTACATTCTTTCACTGGGGAGGAGGTAAGGAGATTATTTCACCTAGCCTACTCAAAAGGAAGTATGTCAGTGTAATTCCAGGCCCGAAAGCTTTCGGACATTGTGGTTTAACTGAATGTTAAATAATCCCCTGCGATTATACACGAACAACCTCAATGACGGGATATTTACTTGTGGTTTTCGGTTTAGGCCTACTCGCTAAAGTAGGCTATGTACATCAGCACATTCCTTTGTTGGTGCGTACTGTTCTTGGTCGTATTACAATGGCAAAGCTCTGTAGAGCACATATCCGTGTTAATCCATTTAAGAAAGGTGTTGACAGTAGCCCAGGGTTATTTTCGTGCAGTCGGATATGCTATAAAAAACCGTACGGTCTCATTCTGTATCCCATCTATAACGTCCAATTACAGGCAGATAGCTGACGCAATATCAGAGATATGATTTGCTAAAGAAGCTAAATTGAAGCGTTGTAGAGCATGGCCACCATACTTGGCTGAAGTAGGTGCTGCTGTTATTTATTTCTCACTTTCTGGAAGTTCAGTGATGGTATAATACAGCATTATCAATTTATACATAAATTAAAAACTGTGCCTATGACAAGAGGTGCTGTATTTATATTCAGTTTCAATTTTGATTATGTTGCAATGTGTGTGATGCACATTCAATGCAATATAGCCTAGGCTACATTAATTCAATGTGAGGAAGTTTGGGTTCCATTTACTTAAATCATTGTATGTGTAACCTATATGGCCACAAGATACCACTTTGAGCTAATGTTTTTTCCACTGACGGTGGAAATACAGATCCTTTCCAAAAAATTAGAATATCATGGAAAAGTTTTTTTTTCCATAATTCCATTCAAAAAGTGAAACTTTCATAGATTATAGATTAATTACACACAAAGTGAAATATTTCTAGCCTTTATTTGTTTCATTTTTCATAATTTTGGCTTACAGCTCCAGAAAACCCCCAAAACAGTATTTCAAGAAATTAGAATAGTGTGTCGAAAATCAGCATTTACTTCAGTTATTTCAGAGAATGAATGTTTTAGACTGAGTGACACACTATCATCTAATTTACTCAAAACACCTGCAAAGTTTATCTCAGTTTGGTTCAGTATGGGGAAGACTGCAGACTTGACAATTGGCCAGAAGACCATCATTGACACCCTCCAGAAGATGGGTAAGCCACAAAAGGTCATCGCTAAGGAGGCTGGCTGTTCACAGAGTGCGGTGTCCACATATCAATAGAAAGTTTAATGGAAGGGAAAAATGTGGCAGGAGAAGGTGCACAAGCAAAAGAGATGACCATAGGCTTCAGCGGATTGTCAAGCAAAGACGATTCCAAAATTTGGCGGAGATGCAGAGGGAGTGGAGTCAGTGCTTCAAAAACCACCACGTACAGACGTATCCGGGACATGGGCTACAACTGTCGGATTCCTCGAGTCAAGCCACTCCACTCATTCTCTGAAATAACTGAAGTAAATGCTGATTTTTGACACACTATTCTAATTTCTTGAAATACTGTTTTGGGGGTTTTCTGGAGCTGTAAGCCAAAATTATGAAAAATTAAACAAATAAAGGCTAGAAATATTTCACTTTGTGTGTAATGAATCTATAATCTATGAAAGTTTCACTTTTTGAATGGAATTATGGAAAAAAAAAAAACTTTTCCATGATATTCTAATTTTTTGGAAAGGATCTGTAGTATAAGCTGTACAATTTGCTACCAGAATCATGTCTCGCTGTAATGTAAAAGTGATTGAACCAGGGAGGGCTGTTTTTTGGGAAATGGGTATTTATTTCTTATTTTACAGACTTACCAGAAGACCTGCTTACTCTGAAAAAGGCAGAGCAGGGGCATAAATCAAGGCATACATCATGGCAGGTAAAAAATAATTATAATAATAATTCAAAATGAATTGACCAGTAATGGAACAGTAGGCTACACTTTGAAATGTGAATGATCTTTTAACAATTTTAGCATTTTAGAACTACTTTCTGTTTTCTGTCTCTCTCAGTCTCTCTTTTGCTTTCTGTCTCTCTCAGTCATTGTGCCATATTTTTTGTTTCTCAAACACTGAAAAAATATCATATGTAATTCAATATACTGACTTGACAGTTACTTTAACCAGAAAGGAGACATCGACACATATCAATAACATTAACACCTTAACACACACACACACATATATATATATATATATATATACATACAGACGGGTGACAAATTAAAGGAAAAACCAATATAAAGTGTCTTAGTAGGGTGTTGGGCCACCACAAGCTGCAAGAACAGCTTCAATATGCCTTGGCATAGCTTCTACCACTAGTCTAGCATAGATTCTAGTCTCTGGAACTCTACTGGAGGGATGGAACACCATTCCTCCAAAAGATATTCCCTTATTTGGTGTTTTGATGATGGTGGTGGAGAGCGCTATCTAACACATCGGTCCAAAATCTCCCATAGGTGTTCAATGGGGTTGAGATCTGGTGACTGCGAAGGCATAGCATATGATTCATCTAATTGTCATACTCATCAAACCATTCAGTGACCCCTCGTGCCCTGTGGATAGGGGCATTGTCATCTTGGAAGAGACCACTCCCATCAGGATAAAAATGTTTCATCGTAGGATAAAGTTGATCACTCACAATAACTTTGTATTGATTTGCAGTGACCCTTCCTTCTAAGGGAAGTGGACCCAAACCATGCCAGGAAAATGCCCCCCACAGCATAATAGAGCCATCTGACCCCCAACTGTAGGGGTTTTTCCTTTAATTTGTCACCCATCTGTATATGTATAGGTATATCACCTTCTTTAATGTTACTGCAGTCAATACAAATCATTAGCATAGAACTTAGAAGATCTAGGCCAATGAATGACTGCATGAACATCTGAACATCCTCACATTAATACAGTGTAATCTAGACTCAAAAAAGTCAATGAGAAATAAGAAGAAAACTGGTTCTGTAAAAACAGTCTTGATTCAGTAAAATGTCTGCAGCCTTAGTTCCCCAGCCTTGTGATCCAAAAAGGAGATTATATTTTCAAGCATTTTTTATTTATGTTTTCATAATAAGGCATATTTCTTCTTCAGGTCAGAATGCATTGAGAACAATTAAATGAAGCTTCTGTTCAATGCAAAACACTTTACTTTAATGTGTATGTCTGCTGTAAAATAATTCTGACATGGCTGTACTTTGTGCTGCAGAAAACAATTTTCCTCCTCTGCCGGCATTCATACCACTGAAGCCATGCTTCTACCAGGACTTTGAGGAGATACCAGATCAGCACCGCAGCATGTGCAAAAGGCTGTACCACTTGTGGATCTGTGAGTACTATCACATCCTACACAATTTAATGTTCATCTTATTGCACTGCCTTCCTCTTGTTACCCTAAACCAGTGGTTCCCAATCCTCTCCTTGGGTACCAACCCCCCCCCCCCCACCCCAGCTGGATCCTGGGCTGTGTCCGAATCAGAGTCCTATCTACTGCGTCCTGTCTACTGTGCGCTGGCAGATGTGTGCTGTTTAATGTGTACTGTTAGTACGCAAAAAATATCCTCCATACTATTTTCCAACCGTACCGTGGATGCGTTGTAAGACGTCCCACCCTTGCGCGGCCATGTCACGTGTTGTTTTTGTCCATCAGCGAAAATATCAGCTCATTTTTTTTAAACGAAGCTGCGCGTCATATTTATGCAACCAAAATGTTTGTGTGCTTCTCGAAAAGCGAAACCCCAGAAGTAAATATATCATACGGGGGTTTTAAGTATATTACATTTAGAGAAAATTTTGCCTACTTAACTACTTTCTCATCCTGTCTCCTCAACAAGCCTACTTAGCAGTATGGAAGGGTGCTGATTCTGACACAGCCCAGGTATTTGATGTGTTCCACCTGAACCACCTTGATTAGTTGCATCAGGTGTGCTTGAGATGGAACACATCAAATACCTGGATCCGGCAGGGTGGGACCTTAGGAGATGTTTGGGAACCACTTCCTGAAATTGTTCCAAGTTCGCAGTGGACCATTGTGTTAACCAGCCTCCTTTCATTTTTGCCCATATGTTTTCACTCTAAATCAGGGATCGCCACCTCAAATCCTGGAGGGCCGCTGTGCCTGCTGGTTTTCGATGTGTTCCTGCACTTAAGTGCTTAATTTAAATAATTGATTGTTGATGGCATCCGCACACCTTGTTTCCAAGGCCTAAATTGGCTGCTGATTGAAAGGAAATCACAAAAACCAGCAGGGACTTCGGCCCTCCAGGACTGGAGTTTCAGACCCCTGCTCTAAACATTGTGACATGTTTCTTAACACAAGTTGAGGGCTTTGTCGACTGAGATTCGCAATGCTGATGTTTCCACTGGCCAATTTGACAGGTTGTCAAACTATGTTCCCACCTGCTTCCCCCGTTTCAATAACTTAACTTTTGCTTTTTTTGCAGACTCCCCCTCCCCACTGCACAAAAACATACACATTTAAAAAGGTATTTTGTTTCTGCTTGTGCATGCATTTGGTAAGGCAACTCAGTATTAACACTAAACAGTGTCCGTACAATAATGTCCATTCTGTTGTGAAAGCTGTTTCTCTCTCCCCCCCTCTTTTTCTCTCTCTCTCTCTCTCTGTTGTGTGCTGGAAAAATTCCAGTCGCCAGTGTGCTATTTCCTTTTTTCCAGCCTCTTAATTTGTGATTTGCTGTCACTAACACACTTTGCTAAGTAGCCGAGGACAGGTGGATAAATTACATGAATTCACATCATTTGATTTATCAATTAGCTCTAACTGGTGCTCTCAGGAAAGTAGCCTCCTGCATGCTAAACACTTTGTTGCATGGTTTATCTGAAATGCTTCATCACTTAGCCCCTGTTCACTGGCCGTTGGCATAAAATTGATAAGCGGTTTGATTGTTTTAAATGAAGGAAAAACGTATATCGTATGTCTGTTTTTCACCCGCGTAACCTAGTTGCTTCTATTGTTAAGTTTCTCAGAGAGAGAAAGTTTCTAAAGAACCAGCCTATACCTGATTTAGTTCCTGGTCCTAATGTTTCAAATATGGCAGCAGTGGCTTAGTTCCCAGTTGCAGTGTGTCTTAATGGTGAGCACATTGGTCTTGTTCAAATACACTGCTGTTGTATCCTTTGCATTTTACTTTCTTTAGTAAATATGGAACTGTTTAACTGTACACCATGAAGTGGTGCCCTGAATGAGCATCCATTGAGCAAGTGTTAATGATTCTGCATTTTAAAACATTCTGTTGCTTCATTCTGCTGCTTCTGTTAAATGTTTAATAGAAGCTGTCTTTGGAAATTTCAAATGGTATGAAATATTGATCAGAACACATTTAGCTGTACTAGTAACAGAATAATTAGAAGCTGACCTGAGTGGGGTTATTTAGTTAATGAATCACCAAAGTGGGTTTGGGAAATATGAAGGAAATATGAACCAGGGTTCATATGTGGTGCTTTTATTCTGCACTCCTCTGGGGCTCCTAGCTTTGGGCAGATTGCATTGCCTGTCCCATTGTTTGCCTCAGCTGTGCCTGAACATATTGCCTGTTTCGCAATGACGTGCTGTCTGTGTTTTTCAGTGAACAGTGCCACGTTGGGCGTTAATCTGATTGGCTGTCTGGCATGGATGATTGGCGGAGGCGGAGTCACCAACTTTGGGATGGCGATTCTGTGGCTTATTCTCTTCACTCCTTGCTCCTATGTGTGCTGGTTTAGACCCATCTACAAGGCCTTCAAGTAAGTGGACTGGAGACAGGTTTCTGCTATCCTCAACTGTCAGACACAGGCATTTGATGGTCAACAGTCAACATTCAATGGCCAACTATCAACTATCAAGTCAAACCAGTTATCAGCTGAGAGATTTATGAATACTAATGTTTTTTTCCCCCTATATTAGGCTGCTGGAAAAAAGGCTAACAGAAGCCCATATTTTTGTTGTGCCAGAGAAAGAAAGCTTTGCAGTAATTGATTCGAAAATGCCTTACGGAGGTCTGAAACAGTCATCCTTGTTTTCTGTGGCACATGAGATTTCAGCGATGCCAAGTTATAGTGGAGGGTCGAGCAAAGACCTTTTGCGTAATGTACAGTTGATGGCAGGGTTTTAGGGGAATCCAGCAGAGGCCTGTGTGAGAAGAGCTACTGTCTTTCAGAATTCCCACAGTGCAACCAGACGCTAACTCCCACGTGTGCCGTCAGCAGAAAATGCTGTAACACACCAAAATATCTCAATCGGGAAGGTCGTAGGGCCACTCGCATTATCTTCCTCTTCAGAGAGGCTTGAGATTGTGACAGATGCTTTTTTTTTCTAATGTGATTTACATGTGAAACGACATACTGTAAGCCCCTCACATCTGCTCTGTGAAAATATATGGTTCTCTCTATGTCAATGAATAATGCAACATGATAAGATGATTGAAGTCATTACTCAGGAAAATCAGATCCCAATCCTGTTACGGTGACAGCTACTACTGCAACATTCATTAAAACAACTAATAGCTACTTCTGCTGCTACTGCAGCTAATATCACTCCTGTGAATACTTATATTTCTACTATTACTATTATAATTTTACTATAATTATTGGATATGTACTGTATATATTAAACAATAATTCAACTCACTTGTAGTAACAAAAAAAACTATTTTTTTACACTTTAACATTATAAATCTGTATATCCCCCTAAGATCGTGTGTCCTCTGTGAGGGGCATGAGTCTCTGGTCTTAATCTCAAGAACCATGTATTCTACTATGCTGAAACCTGTTGTTCAAGGGACATTCATTGCAAAAAACTTTTGTCATCCAAGACACTTCCATTATGTTAAAAAAACGTAAATCCTTTTTTCTGCCGGGTCTCATGAGGATATACAATTCCTAAAAACACTTCCAGCACAGAGTCTATTTGTAAAATACCCCCCCCCCCCCGCCTTTGCAATAAAAATATGTTAATGTGTCAATGTGAAAATAATAACAGTCTAAGAAATTAAAAGTACTTAACAGTTGCACATTGTTTTTGTGGAAAATACACATGTGCCCTGCTGGGCTCGAACCCACAATCCACTGTGTGAGAGACTGCAGTTCTAACCACTAAGCCACAGTAGCTTCTTGGAAAGCATGAAGCCATTAGCTCTATTAACATTAAAAAACATTAGTATGAAGTGTTTTTATTGGACGATAAGCTTGATGAGCAGGTATACGGACCATACCCTCAAATAATAATTCTACCCATTGGATAACATTGCGACGGAGGCAGGCAGTTTGGCAGGAGAATGGAAAGAAGAAGCGGAAGAAGAAGGAGAAAAACGGCAAAATAACCCAAGTTTGGGGCTTTATTGTGTGGATGTTGTATCTGAATGCTGTGTGGTTACATGGGGTCAGAACATACAAAAGTTCATGTTTTTAAGGGCTGAGAGTCTATGGTCATTGTGGTTACTTCTGTAGGAAACCCTGAAAAGTGCCAAACTCTCGGTACTGTATAGGTATGGGGCATGCCCCACCAAGCCGTAACTTGGCGGATGGCATACCTGCCATCCCAATTTCCACATTCTTTCTATTTTTTCTGTTTCCATAAACCCCACCCACCCCTCCTCTCTCTCTGTCCTCACAGGACTGACAGCTCTTTCAATTTCATGGCATTCTTCTTCGTGTTCATGGCTCAAGTGGCGATCAGTATCATCCAGTCCATTGGGATCCCAGGGTGGGGAGTGTGGTAAGAGTTCTCAGTGGCGTTGCCTCTCCTTCACTTTCCCCTCAGTTCCTCTAACCCTCCACTATCAATTTGCCACCATCCCTCTGGCCTACTGCCCCTTAGAGCCTTCTACCACCAAACCCAGATTAACTACCCCCTACCCCACAGTCCCTTATAGCCCCCTACCACCTACTCCACAATCCCTTAGCCCCGTACCCCCTACCCCACAGTCCCTTACTGCCCACTACCCCCTACCCCACAGTCCCTTAGCCCCCTACCCCATGTTCCCTTAGTCCCCTACCCCCTAGCCCATAGTCCCTTAGTCTCCTGTCCCCTACCCCACAGTCCCTTAGTCCCCTACCCCCTACCCCACAGTCCCTTAGCCCCCTACCCCAAAGTCCCTTTGTCCCCTGCCCCCTACTCCACAGTCCCTGAGCCCCCTACCTCCTACCCCACGGTCCCTTAGTCCCCTACCCCATGCTCCCTTAGTCCCCTACCCCCTAGCCCACAGTCCCTTAGTCTCCGGTCCCCTACCCCACAGTCCCTTTGTCTCCTGCCCCCTACCCCACAGTCCCTTAGTCCCCTACCGCCTACCGCACAGTCCCTTAGCCCCCTACCCCACGGTCCCTTAGTCCCCTACCCCCTACCCCACAGTCCCTTACTGCCCCCTACCCCACAGTCCCTTAGTCCCCTGTCTCCTACCCCACAGTCTATTAGCCCCCTACCCCACAGTCCCATAGTCGCCTACCCCCTACCGCACAGTCCCTTAGTTCCCTGTCTCCAACCCCACAGTCCCTAATAGCCCCCTACCACCTACCCCACAGTCCCTTATAGCCCCCTACCACCTACTCCACAGTCCCTTTGTCCCCTATCCCACAGTACCTCAGCCCCCTACTCCCTACCCCACGGTCCCTTAGTCCCCTACCCCCTACTCCACAGTCCCTTTGTCTCCTGTCCCCTACCCCACAGTCCCTTTGTCCCCTACCCCCTACCCCACAGTCCCTTAGTCCCCTGTCTCCTACCCTTTGACTTTGAAACCTTTATTTATCTCCTTGGGGAAATTCAAGTGTCTAAAAACAGCAACAGCAGCAGAGGTTAAGAATACAGAATACAAGTAAAAATTTATAGATAAAAGCAATAAGTTAAAATAAGTTAAAAAAAGCAATGAATCATTTGCAAAGTCCATAAATTATGTAAAAGCATAGCATGCAGTTTCCTCCTTGTCCTCCCCACTGCAACCACCTCCAGACTGTCCAGACCAGCTCCTACTACAGAGCCTGGTTTTTTCACCAGTTTGTTCAGACCCCACAGTCCCTTAGTCCCCTACCCCCTACCCACAGTCCCTTATAGCCCCCTACCACCTACCCCACAGTCCCTTATAGCCCTCTACCACCTACTCCACAGGCCCTTTGTCCCCTACCCCCTACGCCACAGTCCCTTAGTCCCCTACCCAACGGTCCCTTAGTCCCCTGCCCCCTACCCCACAGTCCCTTAGCCCCCTACCCAACGGTCCCTTAGTCCCCTGCCCCCTACCCCACAGTCCCTTAGCCCCCTACCCCACAGTCCCTTTGTCCCCTGCCCCCTACCCCACAGTCCCTTAGTCCCCTACCCCACAGTCCATTAGCACATCATGAAGGGGATAGGTGGGGTTGTCCAGCATAGCATGCAGTTTCCTCCTCGTCCTCCCCTCTGCAACCACCTCCAGACTGTCCAGACCAGCTCCTACTACAGAGCCTGCTTTTTTCACCGGTTTGTTCAGACCAAACAGTCCCTTAGTCCCCTACCCCCTACCCCAGTCTTTTAGCCCCCTACCCCCTACCCCACAGTCCCTTATAGCCCCCTACCCCACAGTCCCTTAGCCCCCTACCCCACGGTCCCTTAGTCCCCTACCCCACAGTCCCTTAGCCCCCTACCCCACAGTCCCTTAGTCCCCTGTCCCCTACCCCAAAGTCCCTTAGTCCCCTACCCCACAGTTCTTTGTCCCCTGTCCCCTACCCCACAGTCCCTTTGTCCCGTCTTCTACCCCACAGTCCATTAGCCCCCTACCCCACAGTCCTTAAGTCCCCTACCCCCTACCCCACAGTCCCGTAGTCCCCTGTCTCCTATCCCACAGTCCATTAGCCCCCTACCCCACAGTCCTTAAGTCCCCTACCCCACAGTCCCGTAGTCCCCTGTCTCCTATCCCACAGTCCATTAGCCCCCTACCCCACAGTCCTTAAGTCCCCTACCCCACAGTCCCTTAGTCCCCTGTCTCCTACACCACAGTCCCTTATAGCCCCCTACCCCACAGTCACTTAGCCCCCAACACCACAGTCCCTTAGTTCCCTGTCTCCAACCCCACAGTCCCTAATAGCCCCCTACCACCTACCCCACAGTCCCTTATAGCCCCCTGCCACCTACTCCACAGCCCCTTTGTCCCCTACCCCACAGTCCCTTAGCCCCCTACGCCACGGTCCCTTAGTCCCCTACCCCCTAGCCCACAGTCCCTTTGTCCCCTGACCCCTACCCCACAGTCCCTTAGTCCCCTACCCCACAGTCCTTTGTCCCCTGTCTCCTACGTCTATTAGCCCCCTACCCCAAAGTCCTGAAGTCCCTTACCCCCTACCCCACAGTCCCTTAGTCCCCTGTCTCCTACCCTTTGACTTTGAAACCTTTATGTATCCCCTTGGGGAAATTCAGGTGTCTAAAAACAGCAGCAGAGGTTAAGAATACAGAATACAAGTAAAAGGTAATAGGTAAAAGCAATGTTAAAAAAAAGCAATGAATCATTTGCAAAGTGCCTAAATTATATAAAGTGCAGAGCCATGTGCAAAATGCATAAAGTCCATCAGCCCTCAGTTCTTGTTGTGGAGCCTGATGGCTACTGGCACGAAGGACTGGCCAAAGCGCTTAGTGGAGTGTCGGGAGGGGGGGGGGGGGGGGGGGGGGGGGGGGGTCTATGGCTGAACGTGCTCCTCATCCCTGTTAGTACATCATGAAGGGGATGGGTGGGGTTGTCCAGCATAGCATGCAGTTTCCTCCTCGTCCTCTCCTCTGCAACCACCACCAGACTGTCCAGACCAGCTCCTACTACAGAACCTGTTTTTTTCACCAGTTTGTTCAGACCCCACAGTCCCTTAGTCCCCTACTCCCTACCCCACAGTCCCTTATAGCCCCCTGCCACCTACTCCACAGCCCCTTTGTCCCCTACCCCCCTACCCCACAGTCCCTTAGCCCCCTACCCCACGGTCCCTTAGTCCCCTACCCCCTAGCCCACAGTCCCTTTGTCCCCTGACCCCTACCCCACAGTCCCTTAGTCCCCTACCCCACAGTCCTTTGTCCCCTGTCTCCTACGTCTATTAGCCCCCTACCCCAAAGTCCTGAAGTCCCTTACCCCCTACCCCACAGTCCCTTAGTCCCCTGTCTCCTACCCTTTGACTTTGAAACCTTTATGTATCCCCTTGGGGAAATTCAGGTGTCTAAAAACAGCAGCAGAGGTTAAGAATACAGAATACAAGTAAAAGGTAATAGGTAAAAGCAATGTTAAAAAAAGCAATGAATCATTTGCAAAGTGCCTAAATTATATAAAGTGCAGAGCCATGTGCAAAATGCATAAAGTCCATCAGCCCTCAGTTCTTGTTGTGGAGCCTGATGGCTACTGGCACGAAGGACTGGCCAAAGCGCTTAGTGGAGTGTCGGGAGGGGGGGGGGGGGGGGGGGGGGGGTCTATGGCTGAACGTGCTCCTCATCCCTGTTAGTACATCATGAAGGGGATGGGTGGGGTTGTCCAGCATAGCATGCAGTTTCCTCCTCGTCCTCCCCTCTGCAACCACCACCAGACTGTCCAGACCAGCTCCTACTACAGAACCTGTTTTTTTCACCAGTTTGTTCAGACCCCACAGTCCCTTAGTCCCCTACTCCCTACCCCACAGTCCCTTATAGCCCCCTACCACCTACTCCACAGGCCCTTTGTCCCCTACCCCCTACCCCAGTCTTTTAGCCCCCTACCCCCTACCCCACAGTCCCTTAGCCCCCTACCCCACAATCCCTTAGTTCCCTACCCCAAAGTCCCTTAGTCTCCTGTCCCCTACCCAACAGTCCCTTTGTCCCCTGCCCCCTACCCCACAGTCATTTGTCCCCTGTCTCCTACCCCACTCCATTAGCCCCCTACCCCACAGTCCTTAAGTCCCCTACCCCCTACCCCACAGTCCCATAGCCCCCTACCCCACGGTCCCTTAGTCGCCTGCCCCCTACCCTACAGTCCATTAGCCCCCTACCCCACAATCCCTTATTTCCCTACCCCAAAGTCCCTTAGTCTGCTGTCCCCTACCCCACAGTCCCGTTGTTCCCTGCCCCCTACCCCACAGTCCCTTAGTCCCCTTCCACAAAATCCTTTGTCCCCTGTCTCCGATGCCACAGTCCATTAGCCCCCTACCCCACAGTCCTTAAGTCCCCTACCCCACAGTCCCTTATAGCCCCCTACCACCTACCCCACAGTCCCTTATTGCCCCCTACCACCTACTCCACAGCCCCTTTGTCCCCTACCCCCCTACCCCACAGTCCCTTAGCCCCCTACCCCACAGTCCCTTTGTCCCCTACCCCAGTCCCTTTGTCGCCTGACCCCTCCCCCACAGTCCCTTAGTCCCCTACCCCACAGTCTTTTGTCCCGTCTCCTTCCCCACAGACCATTGGCCCCCTACCCCACAGTCCCTTATAGCCCCCTACCACCTACCCCACAGTCCCTTATTGCCCCCTACCACCTACTCCACAGCCCCTTTGTCCCCTACCCCACAGTCCCTTAGCCCCCTACCCCACAGTCCCTTTGTCCCCTACCCCACAGTCCCTTTATCGCCTGACCCCTCCCCCACAGTCCCTTAGTCCCCTACCCCACAGTCTTTTGTCCCGTCTCCTTCCCCACAGACCATTAGCCCCCTACCCCACAGTCCTTAAGTCCCCTACCCCACAGTCCCGTAGTCCCCTGTCTCCTACCCCACAGTCCATTAGCCCCCTACCCCACAGTCCTAAAGTCCCCTACCCCCTACCCCACAGTCCCTTAGTCCCCTACCACCTACCCCACAGTCCCGTATTGCCCCCTACCACCTACTCCACAGCCCCTTTGTCCCCTACCCCCTACCCCACAGTCCCTTAGCCCCCTACCCCACAGTCCCTTTGTTCCGTACCCCACAGTCCCTGTATCGCCTGTCCCCTCCCCCACAGTGCCTTAGTCCCCTACCCCACAGTCTTTTGTCCCGTCTCCTTCCCCACAGACCATTAGCCCCCTACCCCACAGTCCTTAAGTCCCCTACCCCACAGTCCCGTAGTCCCCTGTCTCCTACCCCACAGTCCATTAGCCCCCTACCCCACAGTCCTTAAGTCCCCTACCCCCTACCCCACAGTCCCATAGCCCCCTACCGCACGGTCCCTTAGTCGCCTGCCCCCTACCCCACAGTCCATTAGCCCCCTACCCCACAATCCCTTATTTCCCTACCCCAAAGTCCCTTAGTCTGCTGTCCCCTACCCCACAGTCCCGTTGTCCCCTGCCCCCTACCCCACAGTCCCTTAGTCCCCTTCCACACAGTCCTTTGTCCCCTGTCTCCTATGCCACAGTCCATTAGCCCCCTACCCCACAGTCCTTAAGTCCCCTACCCCACAGTCCATTATAGCCCCCTACCCCACAGTCCCTTTGTCCCCTACCCCACAGTCCCTTTGTCGCCTGACCCCTCCCCCACAGTCCCTTAGTCCCCTACCCCACAGTCTTTTGTCCCGTCTCCTTCCCCACAGACCATTAGCCCCCTACCCCACAGTCCCTTATAGCCCCCTACCACCTACCCCACAGTCCCTTATTGCCCGCTACAACCTACTCCACAGCCCCTTTGTCCCCTACCCCCTACCACACAGTCCCTTAGCCCCCTACCCCACAGTCCCTTTGTCCCCTACCCCACAGTCCCTTTATCGCCTGACCCCTCCCCCACAGTCCCTTAGTCCCCTACCCCATAGTCTTTTGTCCCGTCTCCTTCCCCAAAGACCATTAGCCCCCTACCCCACAGTCCTTAAGTCCCCTACCCCACAGTCCCGTAGTCCCCTGTCTCCTACCCCACAGTCCATTAGCCCCCTGTCTCTTACCCCACAGTCCCTTATAGCCCCCTAACCCACAGTCCCTTAGCCCCCAACCCCACAGTACCTTAGCGCCCTACCACCTACCTCACAGTCCCTTATAGCCCCCTGCCACCTACTCCACAGCCCCTTTGTCCCCTACCCCACAGGCCCTTAGCCCCCTACCCCACAGTCCCTTAGTCCCCTGTCCCCTACCCCACAGTCCCTTTGTCCCCTGTCTCCTACCCCACAGTCCATTAGCCCCCTACTCCACAGTCCTTTAGTCCACTGTCTCCTAACCCACAGTACCTTATAGCCCCCTACCACCTACCACACAGTCCCTTATAGCCCCCTACACCTGCTCCACAGCCCCTCTGTCCCCTAACCCTCAGTCCCTTAGCCCCCTACCGCACAGTCCCTTAGCCCCCTACCCCACGGTCCCTTAGTCCCCTACCCCCTACTCCACAGTCCCTTAGCCCCCTACCCCACAGTCCCTTAGTCCCCTGTCCCCTACCCCACAGTCCCTTTGTCCCCTGATCCCTACCCCACTGTCCCTTACTGCCCCGTACCCGACAGTCCCTTAGCCGCCTACCCCACAGTCCCTTACCCCCTTCCCCACTGTCCCTTAGCCCCCTACCCCACAGTACCTTTGTCCATCAGGCCTCAGTTCTTGTTGTGAAGCCTGATAGCTACTGGCACGAAGGACTGGCCAAAGCGTTTAGTGGAGTGTCGGGGGGGGGAGAAGTCTATGGCTGAACGTGCTCCTCATCCCCGTTAGCACATCATGAAGGGGATGGGTGGGGTTTTCCAACATAGCATGCAGTTGCCTCCTTGTCCTCCCCTCTGCAACCACCTCCAGACTGTCCAGACCAGCTCCTACTACAGAGCCTGCTTTTTTCACCAGTTTGTTCAGACCCCACAGTCCCTTAGTCCCCTACCCCACAGTCCCTTATAGCCCCCTACCACCTACCCCACAGTCCCTTATAGCCCCCTACCACCTATTCCACAGGCCCATTGTCCCCTACCCCCTACCCCACAATCCCTTAGCCCCCTACCCCACAACCCCTTAGTCCCCTACCCCGAAGTACCTTAGTCTCCTGTCCCCTACCCCACTGTCCCTTTGTCCCCTGCCCCCTACCCCACAGTCCCTTAGTCCCCTACCCCACAGTCCTTTGTCCCCTACCCCCTACCCCACAGTCCCTGATAGCCCCCTACCACCTAACCCACAGTCCCTTATAGCCCCTGTCGTGGATTTTTCCCATTCAACCCACAGTGAGCAAGTCTGTCCAAACAGAACCACAACAAAACGCATGTAATAGAATAAGAAAAAGAATTTAAGTTTATTGGAGATAAACTTAGAATGAGAGAGAGTCAGAATCTCTCTAACCTGAGAAACAGTATACAGAGGAGATTTATACACAATCTATCATTGCTTTACTGGCCAGCCACAAGGGGCGGTTTCTAAACATACAGAGACAAGGGTATCCAATTCTTGGTGTTTTGTCTTTCTATAACCTTCAAAACAAGTAACGAAAACATCTGCCTGTCTCTGCAGATTGTGAAGGAGAGACACAGAGGGAGTGAACCATGACCTACTCAGTGTTCACAAAGAATACATTATTTAATTACTTAACTCAATATATAATTGATCTATTATATTAAATGCTTAATGATAATCATGTGATTGTCTTTATGATAATACACACATATTGTAAAACAGAAAATTCCTTCACATTTCCCTCCTTTTATCATTTCATGATAACTAACAGTGTTCTGTTACAATCTACCTAATGTACTCAATCAATTAGTAAGTGATTCATTTTAATAACATCATAAATGATTACATGATTATACAGACCAAATACAATAATCTCGTGTGGATATGTACAATACTCCAATAATCCAGGGGGAATTGAAAAACCGGCAGACTCAGGACTTATATGGGACAAAACTAGCACAGAGCCAGAAAACCCAATCAGTTCCGGAAAAAATAATTCCTCCGATCCCTCTTAAGGCAATCAAGCGTCGCTTCCGGATATTAGCAATTATTGCACATCATCCATATCTGATTAATAACAAGAATCAACATAGGAAAAAATAAAAATATAAAAAATGAAATCATAGTAAATATAGTAACAGGATAGAATATAATTGAATATAAAAATAATTTTCACTATAATGTACTACTGATTATTTAACATATAAAATTATTACTATCAAGAGAAAGTCTGAAAGAAAAGAAAGATAAAAAATAAAAACCCATCATGTAATGGAGACTTTTCACAACTCCTGGAATGTCAACCTTTTATCTCTTCACATTACAACACTGTCTGTCTTCCCACCAACCATGTGACAGGGTGGGTACATAATTCAGGCCTATACTTTATATAGGGTCGTCAGTAAACTCAGGAAGTTGTCGGAGAAGGAATACATTATCTTGTTCCGGATCAGGAACATTTTGCTGTAAGTACTGACCTATGGCAACTTGAGTCAGGAATCACATATGTGGCAATGAGGGCGCAAACTCTACTCCAGTCAGGGGGGAGAGCAGAGTGCCCACAAAGCAATTACCAATCAGATAACAGCCGGCTCCCAAGGCGAGAGGATGGTGTTATCCCGGAACAGTTTGCAGTTTGCTTCCTATTCCAAGGTAATGAGATTGCGTGTGACCAGTTCTTCCTACATATCTCATCAGCCATGTCAGGGTAGTCTCTGCAGGGACTATGGGAATCACTCAGACAGTCAAAACACTTATCCAGCTGCATGGGCGGACAGTTACAAAAAAACAGTTTTACTCTGATCACTGTCTAATTGACCTAGTGCATTAGAGCCATTACCTATAATCACATTGCAAACTTCATACTATGTTTAAGTACGACTGGACGCGGCATTTTCCATGACACCTGTGGCCATGCTAGGTAATCTTTCAGGAAAGAACAATTTGTATTGACTACTGGAGTACTCAAAAGTGACAGATTTAATGGCACAGAGAAATCAGCTTTATCCCACCGTATTCCCACACCTGGGTGAGAACTCAGTCCACCAAACACGTGGAGAGGTCGTTCTTCAGATTCTGCACCTGAAGAAGAGGGCCTGCTGTGGAATGAGGCATGTGAGAGCAAACATAACAAGACCGGTTAAAGTGCTGTTTTGCAGTCCACTCAGCATAACGCCACCAAGAATTAGTAGCATAATGATGCTTCACAGTTCCTGGTGTCAGCCAAGCTTCATTCCCGGTGGTGACATACCTTTTAGTCCTACTAGTCATTACAACAGTACCGTTTGGTTCACTGGTGTTAATGGTGTAGAATGTCTCATGAATCAGGATAATGGGCAGAACTGTGATGAGTGTAATGAGGCCTAGTATCAATAGGCCTACCTTCAGGCTGCAGCCTAATCTTCTCAAAGGGTTGTACCCCTCGGTGTTCCTTGCTGTCGTCTGGCATGTTGGGAGCAGATATTACCGTCACGTGCTCCTTGAAGTGGTGGTTCTCTGAGTTTTTAAACTCCGTGAGAACTTAGTTGTCCCTGCGCGTCGGTCGAGGTGGGTCTCTCACCCTTATCCCTCCTTTGGCGCTGGTGGAGCTCTTTTGCAGTGGCTGGCATGGACCCAAGAAGCACGGCCTTCCACTCGCACGGCTGTGGGCGTGGTGAGTAGTATCTGGAAAGGACCCCTCCACCTGGCCTGGTGCCACTTCTTCCTTCTGAAGTCCTTTATCACCACCCAGTCTCCTGGCTGCAGGTCATGTAGAGGCCCGCTGGCTGGATCTGGGAGAGCTGCTTTCACCTGTTGATGCACAGATCTCAGAACATTGGTTAGCTGAACACAGTAACTCACCATGCGAGTGTCAGCTAGCTCCTTGTCCAGCATCAGCCCTGGGGGGGTGACATCCAGTCCTCATGGGCCGCCCTGTGATGACTTCATAGGGCGACAACCCTGTAGCAGCGTGGACCCTCCCCCGCATACCTGTAAGGACAATTGGCAGGGCCCTGGACCCAATCCAGACCTGTCTCTGCCATCACTTTAGTTAACCGGTTCTTAATGGTTCCATTTGCCCTCTCTACCGCCCCTCCACTCTGAGGGTGGTAAGCACAATGGAACTTCAACCTGATCCCCAATTGCTCGGTCACTTTGTCCAACACCTTATTTAAAAAGTGTGAGCCTCTGTCTGAAGACAGCTTCCCTCGGGATCCCCCACCTAGGAATAAGCTCTGTTAGTAGGGCTTTCGCCACTGCTGCAGCATCAGCTTTCCCTGTAGGAAAGACTTCAACCCACTTTGAAAACATGTCAACAAACACCAAACAATATTTCTTACCCCTGCATGGGTTAAGTTCAATGAAGTCCATCATCAGGTACTCGAAAGGCTCTGTGGAGCCGGGTGGGCCGCATTTGGAACCTTCTGGCCCCTCCCAGCATTATTTACAACACAGATAACACACTTTTCACAAAAGTTTTTTGCATAAGTAGAAAATCCGCTTGTGTCCCAGTGTCTGGACATCAAAGATATCATCCCTCCTTTTGACACATGATCCAGTCCATGAGTCAATTTAGCATAATAGGGAAATAAAAAACGAGATAAACAGGGTTTACCAGTAGGGCCTAGCCAGACCCCATCAGTGTAGGTGCCGTCTCGCTTCCATTTGGCCCTTTTCCTGGGTGTGGCCCCAGCTTGGCAGTCCTGTACAGAGGCCATTGGAGTGTCTGTGGGAATAGCAGCCTGTGTGAGCAGACTGAGAGTTGTGTGAGGGGGGCCGATTGCAGCTGTCTTGGCAGCCAAGTCCGCCTGCTCATTACCTTGAGAGATAGCATCAGTCTGGTTTGTGTGAGCGGAGCATTTACATATAGCAATGGCAGCAGGCAAAAGAATTGCCTGTAGGAGGCAGCTCACTAAGTGTCCATTCTGTATAGTTTTCCCTGTAGAGGTAAGGAAGCCTCTATGCTGCCAAAGAGTTCCAAAGTCGTGCACAACTCCAAAAGCATATCTGCTGTCAGTGAAAAATATTTACAGTTTTACCTTCAGCCAAATGGCAAGCGCGTGTAAGAGCGAACAGTTCAGCTGCCTGGTGCTGAGAGGTGTCCCAGGAAGGCGGGCTGACTCCAGAACCTGGTGTTGTGTCACTACTGCATAGCCAACCTGACTGTCACCTGTGAGGGGACATCGACTGGCAGAACCGTCAACAAACATATCAAAGTCTGCATTTGAGAGAGGAGTGGTGGCGAGGTCAGGACGGGGGGGAGAGAATTTGATCTAACACATGAACACAATTATGTGGCTCCCCATCCTCAGGTGTAGGTAAAAGAGTAGCGGGATTCAGAACATTGCATCGCTTGACTGTAACATTTGGCAAAGAGAGCAACACATGTTGATAGTGAAGCATTCGAGCTGGTGAGAAATGGGCTGTCTTTTGCTTTAACAGAATTTCTGCTACCGCATGAGGAACAAGGACAGTGAGAGGACGATAAGCAACCAAGTGATGCAGATGCAGTTACCGCAAAGCCGCTGCTGAAAATGGAGCGCAAACAAAGAGGAAGGCCCCTAGAAACAGCATCAAGTCGCTGAGAATAGTACGCCACAGGCCTGTGTTTATCACCGTGCTTTTTTGTAACCGGTTTAGGGAGGTCAAGAATCGCTTGGATTCTGTCAGTTCCCAAAGATTTGCCTTCTGCAGAAATAGCGTGTCCTAAGTAGGTAACAGTATTTAACGCAAATTGCAGTTTCTCCTGTTTAACTTTGTGGCCCTCTGTGGCTTAGGAATGTCAACAGATCAAGTGAATCCTGAATACAGCTGTGCTCGTCTGGAGAGGCAGACGAGGAGATCATCAACGTATTGAATCAAAGTCTACTTGGCCTGAAGAAAACTGGAATTGTTCCAAGTTTTCCTGCAGCGCTGCTGAAAAAACTGCTGGTGATTCAGCATACTCCTGGGGTAATCGAGACCAGGTATACCTTTTTGCCCTGATGTAAAGGCAAACCAGTACTGGGAATTTACATCAACAGGAATACTAAAGAATGCATTCGCTAGATCGATCACAGAAAAATATTTAGCATTACCCGGGACCTGTGTAAGAATGGTTGCGGGGTTCGGCACAACGGGAGCGCGCTGTTGAACGGCGCTGTTCACAGCTCGTAAATCTTGTACGAACCGCCAAGACCCATCAGGCTTTTTTACAGGCAAGATAGGAGTGTATTGCATGGAGAGTCAGGACAGGAACCACAACACCAGCTTCTAACAACGCATTAAATACGGGGACAATGCCGTCTTCGGCTTCTGGGCGTAGGGGATATTGACGTTTGCATGGTCTGTATTCAGATTTAGGGGTTACTTGAAGTGGAGTAACTCCAGCTATGAGCCCCACATCATTTTGGGACGTTGCCCACAATTGAGAGGGAATTGCACTGAATCTCGGGTCTGACAAATGCAAGTAGGCTTGGGTGTCACACAACAACTCATGACACTTTGATCCTTCGAGCCTCCCTCTCTCGGGCGCAGCTCCAGGCTGGACCCCTTTCCACTGAGTTCCTTCCACCCGACTCCTCGGAGTGAAGGACCCTCAGCCTCTCTGCTTCCCAGGCGTTTCCTTTTCAGAAACCATCACAGAAAGCACTGCTCGCTTACTAACGCATTCGGTTTCAGCTTACAGTGGCCTGACTGTACATTGAGCCGAGCGCAGCGGCCAAGGGCTCCACTTCAGGGACGCCACACATGGTCTTACTGCTCTGTGCGACCCGACCGGCCGGTGACCCAGTCGATAGCGATCCCCAGCCCAGTGTCTAAACACCGAGCCCCGTAGTGGTAATTAGCCACCCGGTTGGGAGCCGACGGTCTGATCCCTATCCCACCTTGCTATGGGTATAGAAACTTTGACCGTTTTCACCAGCCTTGCCTGTTCACAGAGGTCGTCTCTTATGCCCCTCTGCTAGGTGTGGACTGTCATCCACGTACCACGCAGTGCCTGCATACTTACATGCGACAACTACGCCGACTAGACGGTACCACGGCAGTATGTCAATTCATACTTCATCAGACACGGGGGCCTTCAGTCTTCTCCCCAGCACTATATGTCTTTTTAACGTGCCCTCGGAACTTTGCAATTCCGCCGCCGCCTGTTCAGCACTAGGTTCGGGGGGCCTAATCCCCTGCCTAATGCTGCAGACAGCTGTCAGAGAGTTCGGAAACTGGTGCGCAGTGACACGCAGAGAGGGAGAATATTTTGAAAATTCCCCTGTCTTTTCCCAGTCCGTGGTGTTCAAATATAATTCCACCCATGGCCCTGTGTCCTCCCATTTTTTATTTGAGGCTTTGCACAGTGAAACATGGGGTGCACTTCCCGCTATGGAATAGAATTGATGCTGTGCTGAGCTCAATTCTACAGACAATGCACAGAAATCGCGACCAACCAAAAACAATGTCGAAATTAATTTACAATCACCGTACCAATTCTTCTCAAATTCCCAATCTCTACCTCGACTAAAATGTGCTGTTACATGTAGTTGTAATTCTGTCAGTCTGTCGCCAGTGCCTGTCCACTCAGTTCTGGCCATTTGTATGGCTTTAGCTGTGACTGAGGATCTGTCCAGATCCCAAGCATAGTAAAACATTTCTAGAGTCTCCGCCATAGCAGCTCTGTCAATAGTTAAACCGTCATCAGTACACTGCACACTCAGACCTAATTTGCACATTAAGTCTCTGCCAAGCAGGTTTACCGGACATACAGGGGAGAACAAAAACGCATGTTTCAAAGTAATATTTGAGCCCGTATTGAAATCTTGCACCAGTAATGGAGCTGTAAATTTCTCTGTCGTGGTATTTCCACCAGCATCTTGGCTGAGCATGGTTTTACCACTAAAAAGAGGAGGTTTTGAATCCCATGATTTAGCTGTTATTACAGACCGACCAGCTCCCATATCCACAATGAAGTCTAATGCTCGCCCATCAACTTTTAATGCATTTGGAGCCGTATGGTAAAGGAACCCAGCAAACTCACCCATGTCCGCATGCGTTTCCTCGTCTCCCACAAAATGTCATTGTCCAGGTAATCCAGTTTGACCCCCAGGATGTTGGAAAGTTAACATTCCCGTGGGGTGCTGTGTCCCAATTATCAGCATTACCGGAAAATGTACAACCGCGAGCCCAATGTCCCTTTTTTCCGCATTTTCGGCAAACATCATAATCCACCATGGTAGTGGGTCCCATGGAGTTGGGTCTCTGTCTGTTCCCTTGATTCCATCCTCCACGTCTGCCGCGGCCTCTCCTTTGCTGCTGCTGTCCACCGGCACCGTCTCGGTTCCCCTGGTAGGAATTGAGCTGGGCCAGCTGCAGCTGAGAGGTCATCTTGTCGCTCTTCTTTTTGTCTTTGTGTTGCTTGTCGCGGTCCTGTTCTTCGCAGTGAACAGAATAACGGAGAACGTCCTTAAGTCTCCGAGTCTGCCAGCCAACACAGGAAGTCTTAATAGCGGTTGCAAGGTGTTTATCCAATCCATCCAGGAAACAGTGGGTTAGCTGAGTCTCATACGGAGTAAGAGTCTCGCTGTTTTCCGGTTTGTCCATTCCACTGTGTGCGTCGTACTTCTCTGAAAGTCTCAAGAAATCATTAACAGTTTCACCAGGCTTTTGTTTAACCTGTCTGACTGCTTCCCAGTTCAGACGAACAGGGAATTCGGTTTTCATACTGGTTTCCAAAGTCTTAATTTGTTCCATATACTCAGACGCAGCATCATCATTGTATGGATGGTAGGCATCTCTACCTCGTTCAGTTCGCCCTTGTGGGACGTTACCTGTACTGTGGAATCTGGGCCTACTGAAGCTGCAGGTCTCGCTCTGGTCGCCGGCCCACTCGCAGATGGTTGTGCAGCAGCACTGGAATGCACTGCCTGGGGAGCGGGCTGAGGGATGTCCGTGAGCTCCTGCCGCTTGCTGTGGAACACAAGCTGGAGGACACGCAGGACAGTCCAAGTCCAGGTTAATTTTGTGTACGCTTGCAAGCTGTGCTACATTGGGATACAAAGAGCCGCCGGAATGCACAACAGGAGATAGCACTGAATTACTTTGTTGGGATTTCTCCACAGTATTTTTATTTTCTCCCTTGGTCTGTTTTTCCTGCCTTAATTTTGATTCCTTTTCCCACAAATCTACTACATCCCAGTCGGGTTGCCATTTATTTTTACGTTTACTATTTTTAACCTCATATGACCGCAGCCGCATTTTTAAGTTATCAATCTGATTTAGGCTAAAAGAGCCTTTTTCAGGGAAACCTAACTTTTGCCATTTAACACGCTGGTGTGTGGTTGCCGGACCATATTTGTCATGCATTATTTTCATTGGACCCGTAAATTCAGAGTCCTGCTTCTTTGAATTTTTAGAACCCATTTTCGTGCGTTTGTCCCACAACCAAACTATGCCTTTTAATTTTTATTTTTAAAAATTAAAAAAAAATTTTTTTTTTCCTTTTAATTAGGCCTATTTTAGTCAGAATCAGTTTCAGATTCTGCACTATCCTCTGGATAATTGTCCTCACTTTCAGGGTGAACGTTTAGCCTAACTTCTATTAATGCCGTTTCCTTCTCTTTTAACCACTCACCTCTAGGTATAGCTACAACAGAAAAACCACTTCCATATCCGTCAAACTCATTAAGTGTCTCGTACAGGTATAAATGACCATAATCATCTCCTCTGCAAAAATGCCTCTCCTGTACTAGTCCGTGTATATCATTTGCCTCTACTGACAATACATGATACCACATTACAAAAATGTTTCAGAGCTCATTACAAGAGAAAGAAAAAGGTG